>OZ030026.1:52557297-52567297 GCA_964023405.1 Apodemus agrarius | reverse complement strand
ACCTTCAAATTGCAAGAGTTCATTATTTTTAATTGCTGAGTAGAACTCCATTGTATAAATATACCACATTTTCTGTATCCATTCCTCTTTTGAGGGATATATGGGCTACTTTCAATTTCTGGCTATTATAAACAAGGCTGCTATAAACATAGTGGAGCATGTGTCTTTATTGTATGCAGGGGAATCCTCTGGGTATATGCCCAGGAGTGGTATGCCAGGGTCCTCTGGAAGTGACGTGCCCAATTTTCTGAGGAACCACCACACTGATTTCCAGAGCAGTTTTACCATTTTGCAATCCCACCAACAGTGGAGGAATGTTCCTCTTTCTCCACATCCTGGCCAGCACTTGTTGTCTCTTGAGTTTTTAATCTTAGCCATTCTGACTGGTGTGAGGTGGAATCTCAGGGTTGTTTTGATTTGCATTTCCCTGATGACTAATGATGTTGAACATCTCTTAAGGTGTTTCTCGGCCATCTGCATTTCTTCTGGTGAAAATTCTTTGTTTAGCTCTGTACCCCATTTTTGGATAGGGTTATTTGGTTCTTTGGGGTCTAACTTCTTGAGTTCTTTGTATATATTGGATATTAGCCCTCTGTCGGATGTGGGGTTGGTGAAGATCATTTCCCACTTTGTTGGTTGCCGTTTTGTCCTTCTGACAGTGTCCTTTGCCTTACACGAACTTTGTAATTTTATGAGGTCCCATTTGTCAATTCTTGAGCTTAGAGCATAAGCTATTGGTGTTCTGTTCAGGAACTTTCCCCCTGTGCCCATGTCCTCCAGGGTCTTCCCCAGTTTCTTTTCTAATAGTTTCAGTGTGTCTGGTTTTATGTGGAGGTCCTTGATCCACTTGGAGTTGATCTTAGTACAAGGAGATAAGAGTGGGTCAATTCTCATTCTTCTGCAGGTTGACCTCCAGTTGAACCAGCACCATTTGTTGAAAAGGCTATCTTTTTTCCATTGGATGTTTGTGGCTCCTTTATCAAAGATCAAGTGACCATAAGTCTGTGGGTTAATTTCTGGGTCTTCAATCCTATTCCATTGATCCACTTGCCTGTTGCTGTACCAATACCATGCAGTTTTTAACACAATTGCTCTGTAGTACTGCTTAAGGTCAGGGATATAGATTCCCCCAGAAGTCCTTTTATTGTTGAGAATAGTTTTAGCTATCCTTGGTTTTTTGTTGCTCCAGATGAATTTGAGAATTGCTCTTTTCTGATCTATGAAGAATTGATTTGGGATTTTGATGGGGATTGCATTGAATCTGTAGATTGCTTTTGGCAAGATGGCCATTTTTACTATATTGATCCTGCCAATCCAGGAGCAAGAAATATTTTTCCATCTTCCGAGGTCTTCGATTTCTTTCTTCAAGGACTTGAAGTTCCTGTCATACATATCTTTCGCTTGTTTGGTTAGAGTTACCCCATGGTACTTTATGTTGTTTGTGGCTATTGTGAAGGGTGTTATTTCCCTAACTTCTTTCTCAGCCTCCTTGTCCTTTGAGTACAAGAAGGCTACTGATTTGCTTGAGTTAATTTTATAACCAGCCACTTTGCTGAACTTGTTTATCTGCTGTAGAAGTTCTCTGGTGGAGTTTTTTGGGTCGATTAAGTAGACTATCATATCGTCTGCAAATAATGATACTTTTACTTCTTCCTTTCCAATTTGAATCCCTGTGACTTCCTTATGTTGTCTAATTGCTCTGGCTAGAACTTCAAGTACTATATTGAAAAGATATGGAGAGAGAGGGCAGCCTTGTCTAGTCCCTGATTTTAGTGGGATTGCTTCAAGTTTCTCTCCATTTATTTTGATGTTGGCTACTGGTTTGCTGTAGATTGCTTTTACTATGTTTAGGTATGGGCCTTGAATTCCTGCTCTTTCCAAGACTCTTAGCATGAAAGGATGCTGAATTTTGTCGAATGCTTTTTCAGCATCTAATGAGATGACCATGTGGTTTTTTTTCTTTTAGTTTGTTTATGTAGTGGATTACATTGATGGATTTCTGTATATTAAACCATCCCTGCATCCCTGGAATGAAGCCTACTTGATCGTGGTGAATGATCATTTTGATATGCTCTTGGATTCGGTTGGCAGGAATTTTATTTAGTATTTTTGCATCAATATTCATAAGAGAAATTGGCCTGTAGTTCTATTTCTTTGTTGGATCTTTTTGTGGTTTAGGTATCAGCGTAATTGTGGTTTCGAAGAACGAGTTGGGCAGTGTCCCTTCTGTCTCTATTTTATGGAATAGTTTGAAAAGTATTGGTGTTAAGTCTTCTTTGAAGGTCTGGTAGAATTCTGCACTGAAACCATCTGGTCCGTACTTTTTTCGGTTGGGAGGCTTTCTATAACCCCTTCTATTTCTTTAGGGGTTATGGGACTGTTTAGCTGATCTACTTGATGCTGATTTAATTTTGGTATTTGGTATCTGTCTAGGAAATTGTCCATTTCCTCCAGATTCTCCAGTTGTTTTGAGTATAGGCCTTTGTAGTAGGATCTGATGATCTTTTGAATTTCCTCAGTTTCTGTTGTTATATCCCCCTTTTCATTTCTAGTTTTGTTAATTTGGATACTGTCTCTGTGCCCTTTGGTTAGTCTAGCTAAGGGTTTATCTATCTTGTTGATTTTCTCAAAGAACCAGCTCTTGGTTTTGTTGATTCTTCGTATGGTTCTTTTTGTTTCTACTTGATTGATTTCAGCCCTTAGTTTGATGATTTCCTCTCTTCTACTCCTCTTGGGTGAATTAGCTTCTTTTTGTTCCAGGGCCTTCAGGTGTGCTGTTAAGTTGCTAGTGTATGCTCTCTCCAGTTTCTTTTTGGAGGCACTCAGGGCTATGAATTTTCCTCTTAGCACTGCTTTCATTGTGTCTCAAAGATTTGGGTAGGTCATACCTTCATTTTCCTTGAAGTCTAGAAAGTCTTTGATTTCTTTCTTTATTTCTTCTTTGACCAAGGTATCATTGAGTAGAGTATTGTTCAGTTTCCATGTGTATGTGGGCTTTCTGTTGTTCTTCTTGCTATTGAAGACCACTTTTACTCCATAGTGATCCGATAGGAGACATGGGATTAGTTCGGTCTTCTTGTATTTGTTGAGGTCTGTCTTGTGACCAATTATATGATCAATTTTTGAGAAGGTACCGTGCGTTGCTGAGAAAAAGGTATACTCTTTTGCTTTAGGATGGAATGTTCTATATATATCTGTTAAATCCAATTGGTCCAAAGCTTCAATTAGTTTCACTGTGTCCCTGTTTAGTTTCTGCTTTCCTGATCGGTCCATTGAGGAGAGTGGATTGTTGAAGTCACCTACAATTATTGTGTTAGGTGCGATGTGTGCTTTAAGCTTTAGTAAATTTTCTTTCACGAATGAGGGTGCCCTTACATTTGGCGCATTGATGTTCAGTATTGAGAATTCTTCTTGGTGGATTTTCCCTTTGACAAGCAGGAAGTGACCTTCTGTGTTTCTTTTGATGACTTTAAGTAGACTGTCAAGTTTATCTGATATTAGAATGGCTACTCCGCCTTGTTTCCTGGAACCATTTGCTTGTAAAACTGTCTTCCAGCCTTTTACTCTAAGGTGGTGTTTGTCTTTGACACTGAGATATGTTTCCTGTATGCAGCAAAATGTAGGGTCCTGTTTCCATATCCAGTCTGTTAGTCTGTGTCTTTTTATTGGGGAATTGAGTCCATTGATATTAAGAGATATTAAGGAATAGTAATTATTACTTCCTGACCTTTTGGGTGTTATTATCATTTTTTTTTTGTTTGTATTTGAGTCGTTCTCTTCTTTTGGGTTGGATGAGATGGGGTTTCTATCTTGTTTCTTCTGGGGTGTAGTTTCCCCCCTTGTGTTGGTATTTTTCCTCTATTATCCTTTGTAGGCCTGGGTTTGTATATAAGTACCGTGCAAATTTGCTTTTTTCGTGGAATACCTTGGCAATTCCCCATCTATGGCAATTGAGAGTTTTGCTGCGTATAGTAGTTTTGGCTGAAATTTGTGTTCTCTTAGGGTCTGCATGAGGTCTGCCCAGGATCTTCTAGCTTTCATGGTCTCAGGTGAGAAGTCTGGTGTAATTCTGATAGGTCTTCCTTTATATGTTACTTGTCCTTTTTCTCTTACTGCCTTTAATATTCTTTCTTTGTTTAGTACATTTGGGGTTTTGATTATTATGTGACGGGAAGTATTTCTGTTCTAGTCCAGTCTATTTGGGGTTCTATAAGCTTGTTGTATATTCATGGGCATCTCTCTCTTTAGGTTGAGGAAGTTTTCTTCCATAATTTTGTAGAAGATATTTGCTGGCCCTTTAAGTTGTAGATCTTCATTCTCATCTATCCCTATAATCCTTAGGTTTGGTCTTCTCATTGTGTCCTGGATTTCCTGAATGTTTTGGGTTACCAGCTTTTTGCATTTTGCATTTTCTTTAATTGTTGAATCCATGGTTCCTATGGTATCTTCAGCATCTGAGATTCTGTCTTCTATCTCTTGTATTCTATTGTTGATGTTTGCATCTATGACTCCTGATTTCTTCCCAAGGTTTTCTATCTCCAACGTTGTCTCCCTTTGCGATTGCTTAGTTGTTTCTACTTCTGTTTTTAGATTCTGTATGGTTTTGCTCAGATCTTTCAATTGCTTGTTTGTGTTTTCCTGTAATTCTTTAAGGGATTTTTGTGTTTCCTCTTTTATGACATATACTTGTTGACCCATGTTCTCTTGTATTTCTTTAAGTGATTTTTGTTTCTCCCCCTTATTGGGATTCATTTTTTTGCTCTATATTCTCCTGGATTTCTTTAAGTGATTTTTGTGTTGGCCTTGAATGGGCTTCTAGCTTTTAGTCTATTTTCTCCTCTATTACTTTAAGAAATTTATCTAAGTGATCCTCTATCTGCATATTTACTAGTGATTTTAGATCTGAGTCTTGTTTTTCTGGTGTGTTGAGATATCTGAGATTTAATTGTGTTTGCCCTGTAAGGGCTTCTAGCTTTTGATCTATTTTCTCATGTATTACTTTAAGAGATTTATCTAAGTGTTCCTCTATCAGCATCCTGACCAGTGATTTTAGATCTGAGTCTTGTTTTTCTGGTGTTTCGGGGTATCCAAGATTTATTGCTGTCGGGGAACTGGGTTCAGATGTTGCCATACTGCCTTGATTTCTGTTAGTAACGATCTTACGTTTGCCTTTTGCCATCTGGCTAACTCTGGTGTTAGTTAGTCCTGTAGTTACTAGCTGGTGCTTGATCCTCCTGTGGGCTCGTAAGGCTATTTCCCCACAACTGGGATACCTGAACTACTGCCCTGCAGGGCTCCTGCTCACAGATTGCTGACAGGTGGCCTGAGTCCCCCGAGGTCTTAAACTCAGGATATCCCAGGTACATGGTTCTGCCTGTTGGGCAGCTTCTCTGCACTGTTCCTGCTCAGGGTTTGCTGTCTGGTGTCCTGATTCCCCAGAGGTCTTAAAGTCAGGATATCTCAGTTATCTGGTTCTGCCTGCTTTCCAAAGCTGCTGGGAAGATGGCTGAGGCTGGCTCCGCTGCTGCAGGCTGGATGGGAAGGTGAAGGCAGATGGCACTGTCTGCAGGGAGTTCGGGGTCCGCCCTGTGAGTGCAGAGCACAGGCTCAGCCGCTGTCCCCCAAACCACTACTCTCTGCGCAGCTCCCACCTGAGTCCCCGAAGGTCTTAAACTCGGGATATCTCGGGTACCTGGTTCCACAGGCTGGGTCTGAGCACCTGGGAAGCTGGCTGGGGCTGGCTTCCCCGCCACCAGCTGGAAGGGAAGCTGCAGGCAAGTTGGCACTGTCTGCTGGCAGTTCGGGGTCCGCCCTGCGAGCACAGAGCACAGGCTTGGCTGCTGTCCCCCAAACCGCTACTCTGTGAGCAAGTCCCGCTCCAGGCCTGAGTACCCGAAGGTCTTATACTCGGGATATCTCAGGTACCTGCCATTTATTAATTCTTGATCTTAAAGCATGAGCCATTGGAGTTCTGTTTAGGAAATTTCCCCCTGTGCCAATAAATTCACAGCTCTTTCCCACTTTCTCTTCTATCAAATTCAGTATATCTGGTTTTATATTGAGGTCTGAAGTCTCAGTCATTCTTTAAACAATGCAGCAATTAACAGAACTTCCTGATCCAAAGATGAGAATGTGTGGAGAATGTAGGAAATGACAACAGATTACACATAACAAAAAGAATGCACAGGAAGAACTTGAATTATATGAGAAAAGATTGTCTTAGGGTTTTACTGCTGTGAACAGACACCACGACCAAGGGAAGTCTTATAAAGACAGCAATTAATTAGGGCTGGCTTATAGCTTTAGAGGTTCAGTCCATTATCACCAAGGTGGGACCATGGCAGCATTCAGGCAGGAATGGTTCAGGAGGAGCTGAGAGTTCTACTTCTTCATCTTCAGGCTGCTAGCAGAATACTGGCTTCCAGGCAGCTAGGAGGAGGGTTTAAAGCCCACACCCACCATGGCACACTTACTGAGCCGAGCATATACAAACCATCAAAGTGATATAAAAGACAGAGCAAAACAGAGAATTCTCAACTGAGGAAACTAGAATGGCTGTGAAGCACCTAAAGACATGTTCAATATCCCTAATTATCAGGGAAATGTAAATCAAAACAACCCTGAGATTCCACCTCACACCAGTCAGAATGGCTAAGATGAAAAGCTCAGGGGACAGCAGATGCTGGTGAGGATATGGAGAAAGAGGAACACTCCTCCATTTCTGGTGGGATTGCAAGCTGGTAAACCACTCTGGAAATCAGTTTGGTGGTTCTTCAGAAAACTAGACATAGTACTACCTGAGGACCCAGCTATACCACTCCTGGGCATATATCCAGAAGATGCTCCAGCATGTAATAAGGACACATGCTCCACTATGTTCATAGCAGCCCTATCTATAATGGCCAAAAGCTGGAAAGAATCCAGATGTCTTTCAACAGAGGAATGAATACAGAAAATGTATAGTTTCATAACGGCTATTGAAAACAAAGAATTCATAAAATTCTTAGGCAAATGGATGGAACTAGAACGTGTCATCCTGAGTGAGGTAACCCAGTCACAAGGGAACACACATGGTATGCACTCACTGATAAGTAGATATTAGCCCAAAAGCTCAGAATAAACAAGATACCATTCACAGACCACATGAAGCTCAAGAAGAAGGAAGACTAAAATGTAGGTGCATCATTTTTTCTGAGAACAAAATACACACAGGAGCAATTATGTAGACCAAGTGTGGGGCAGAGACTGAAGGAAAGGTCATCCACAGACTTTCATACCTGGGGATTCATCCTATAAACAGTCACCAAACCCTGACACTATTGTGGATGCCAACAAGTGCTTGTCAAAAGGAGCCTGGTATGGCTGTCTCTTGAGAGACCCTGCTAGAGCCTTACAGATACATAGGCAGATGCTAGCAGCCAAGCACTGGACTGAGCACAGAGTCCCCAATTAAGGAGTTGGAGGGAGGACTGGAGGAGCTGAAGAGCTTTGCAGCCTCATGGATAGAAAGATGATATCAGCCAACCAGATCCCTCCCAGGGCTTCCAGGAAATAAGTCATCAACCAAGGGGTACACATGGTTCCAGCCACATTTGGGACAGAAGAATGCCTTGTCAGCAACAGAGGGAAGAGATGATCTTGGTCTTATGAAGGCTTGATAGATGCCAAAGTGTGGGGAAAACCAGAGGGTGGGGGGGTAGGTGAGAGTGGGTTGGGTGGAGGGGCATCCTCATGGAGGCAGGGGGAGGGAGAATGGGTTGGGGGTTGGAGGATGGTTTTCTGGAAGGGGGGAAACCAGGAAAGGGAATAACATTTGAAATGTAAATGAAGAATATATTTCCTGAATCTTGTTATTCAATCTAATCAATGGACTGTCATGAATAATCCAAACCATTACCCTTAAGTACTACTAAAGCAGACACTTTATGAAGGTGAATCCATTGATCTGCTTCTAGTTACACTCCCAAACAGGATTTTCAGAGCTGTCTTTATGTCTTTGTTCCTCAGACTGTAGATAAAGGGGTTCAGCATGGGGGTAACCACAGTGTACATCAATGAAGCTGTTGCAGTGGCATGTGAGTTTTGGGTCACAGCAGAACTGAGGTACACACCCAAGAGGGTGAAATAAAATAAGGAGACAACTGAGAGGTGAGATGCACAGGTGGAAAATGCTTTGTACTTCCCTTGAGCTGAAGAGACTGCACGAATGGAGGACACTATCTTAGAGTAAGAGTAAAGGATGCCAGACAGGGGGCCCACAGCCAGAAGCATGGACATAATGTAAATCACCATGTCATTAAGAAAGGTGTCAGAACAGGCCTGGTGTACCACTTGATTAAGTTCACAGAAATAATGAGGGATTTCTAAGTTTGTGCAGAATGACAGCCGTAACACCAAAAAGCTGTGTAACAAGGAATTCAAAACACCTATAATCCAGCATGCCAGAATCAGCAGTCCACAGCGCCTTGTGTTCATGATGATCATGTAATGCAGGGGGTGACAGATGGCCACATAGCAATCATAGGCCATCACAGTCAGCAGAAAAATGTCTAACCCTGAAAAAAGCGCTAAGAAGTACATCTGGGTGATGCAGTTCGTATAGGTGATGACATTGCTCTGCGAGTGAATGTTCACCAGCATCTGGGGGACAGTGGTGGAAGTGAAGCAGATGTCCACGAAGGACAGATTAGAGAGGAAGATGTACATGGGTGTGTGCAGGTGGGGGTCAACAATGATGGCCATGATGATGAGTAGGTTCCCAGTGACAGTCACTAGATACATGGAGAGGAACAGTCCAAATACGAGAGGCTGAATCTGAGGTTGGTTCTCTGAGAATCCCAGAAGAAGGAATTCTGAAAGCTGGGTGACATTTTCTGATTCCATGTCTTTTATATACCTACCAAAAATGAGAGAGAGAGAGAAAGAGAGAGAGAGAGAGAGAGAGAGAGAGAGAGAGAGAGAGATGAAGCCTTAGTCACCCATCAATAACCTGACATCAATTATTCTTCCTTCCTAAGAAGAAGGATCTTCCTTTCATTTGTATCGTGAACCCCTGTACCCTTTTGTGCTACCCATGTATTTTTGGGTGTGAGGCTATCCCCTGAAGAGGGGGCATGGTTAATTCCCCAGGGACCACACCCCTGAAAAACACTGACTCTTCTCAGTAGCCATCAATTTCACATGACTTCTCAGCTAGAGATGAAGCCTTACTATCCCTTCCCTCCTCATGCAGGCATGTTGGCTGCTTTGATCTTGTGCAGGTTATGTGAAGCCCACTATAACTCCTGTGAGTTCATTGGTGCATTGGATTTGTCGGGTTCAGAAGCCACTGTTTTACAGCATTCCTTCTTGTTTTCTCTTCTGGGGCATTCCCTGCTCCTGGTAGGGAGGCCTGTGCTGTAGAATCTAATTTAGGGTTGAGTATTCTATAGACACTTATTCTCTATACTTTGACCAGCATTATCTCCTGTCCACTGGGGAAAAAAGAAGCTTCTCTAATAGAAACAAATAACTTCACTGATTTATGGACATACAAATAAATATGCAAGTGAAAATTTGATGTTTTCTTAACAAAATAATAACTGTAAGCTTTTCTCCAGAGCCCATGAATGCTCCATCCAACAGGATTTTGACCAGGCAACTTAGGCAAACACTCTATTAAGTGATCCTACAAGCTCAGACACGTAGAAGCACACAATTTATTTCTCTATTTTATATGAATACTCTGAAGAAATACTATCTTTGATTAGTAATGTTTTTGTCATACTCAATCTTTGCTCAAAGTCAAAATATTCAGTGAACTTTAGGACTGTAATGTTCTCCTGGCCCTCTCCCTCCATTTTTGACTCTCTTGATCAAAGACTTCTCTCTATCATGGACGCTTTAATACACACACACCTGGAACAGAGATACAGAAAAGTGTAGCCAGTTTATTCACTAATAATTCATTGATTCTTCATTAAAGAAATTTATTTTCCAAGTAGACAGAGGGACTATTACA
>OZ030026.1:52102297-52552297 GCA_964023405.1 Apodemus agrarius | reverse complement strand
TTTTCTTTCCCAAGGAACCTACTTGCTTTAATCTTCTATCAGCTTCCTTTTTTTTTAATTCTTATTTTTATTTTCTATGTTTTTGTTTACATTCCAAAGGCTTTCCCCTTTCCTAGTTCCTCCCCACCATATGTCCCATAATTCGTCCCCCCCAACTATTCCCCAATCATTCCCCCCCCCCAGATTTCTCTGTTCTGGGTCTACAATACTGGATCCAATCTTTACAGGCCCAGGGTCCTCTCCTTTCTTCTTCTTGGGAGTCATTTGATTTCCTAAGTGTGCCTTGAGTATTTAGGGCTTCTGGGCTCATTAATATCCACTTATCAGTGATTGCATTTCATTTGTATTATTTTGTGATTGGGATAGCTCACTTAGGATGATAGTTTCCAGATCTAACCATTTACCTTCAAATTGCATGAGTTCATTATTTTTAATTGCTGAGTAGTACTCCATTGTATAAATATACCACATTTTCTGTATCCATTCCTCTTTTGAGGGATATATGGGCTACTTTCAATATCTGGCTATTATAAACAAGGCTGCTATAAACATAGTGGAGCATGTGTCTTTATTGTATGCAGAGGAATCCTCTGGGTATATGCCCAGGAGTGGTATGCCAGGGTCCTCTGGAAGTGATATGCCCAATTTTCTGAGGAACTGCCACACTGATTTCCAGAGTGGTTTTGCCATTTTGCAATCCCACCAACAGTGGAGGAGTGTTCTTCTTTCTCCACATCCTGGCCAGCACTTGTTGTCTCTTGAGTTTTTAATCTTAGCCATTCTGACTGGTATGAGGTGGAATCTCAGGGTTGTTTTGATTTGCATTTCCCTGATGACTAATGATGTTGAACATCTCTTAAGGTGTTTCTCGGCCATCTGCATTTCTTCTGGTGAAAATTCTTTGTTTAGCTCTGTACCCCATTTTTTGGATAGGGTTATTTGGTTCTTTGGGGTCTAACTTCTTGAGTTCTTTGCATATATTGGATATTAGCCCTCTGTCGGATGTGGGGTTGGTGAAGATCATTTCCCACTTTGTTGGTTGCCGTTTTGTCCTTCTGACAGTGTCCTTTGCCTTACAGGAACTTTGTAATTTTATGAGGTCCCATTTGTCAATTCTTGAGCTTAGAGCATAAGCTATTGGTGTTCTGTTCAGGAACTTTCCCCCTGTGCCCATGTCCTCCAGGGTCTTCCCCAGTTTCTTTTCTAATAGTTTCAGTGTGTCTGGTTTTATGTGGAGGTCCTTGATCCACTTGGAGTTGATCTTAGTACAAGGAGATAAGAGTGGGTCAATTCGCATTCTTCTGCATGTTGACCTCCAGTTGAACCAGCACCATTTGTTGAAAAGGCCATCTTCTTTCCACTGGATGGTTGTGGCTCCTTTATCAAAGATCAAGTGACTATAAGTCTGTGGGTTAATTTCTGGGTCTTCAATCCTATTCCATTGATCTACCTGCCTGTTGCTATACCAATACCATGCAGTTTTTAACACAATTGCTCTGTAGTACTGCTTGAAGTCAGGGATATTGATTCCCCCAGAAGTCCTTTTATTGTTGAGAATAGTTTTAGCTATCCTTGGTTTTTTGTTGCTCCAGATGAATTTGAGAATTGCTCTTTCTAGATCTATGAAGAATTGATTTGGGATTTTGATGGGGATTGCATTGAATCTGTAGATTGCTTTTGGCAAGATGGCCATTTTTACTATATTGATCCTGCCAATCCAGGAGCAAGAAATATTTTTCCATCTTCTGAGGTCTTCTTCGATTTCTTTCTTCAAGGACTTGAAGTTCCTGTCATACAGATCTTTCGCTTGTTTGGTTAGAGTTACACCAAGATACTTTATGTTGTTTGTGGCTATTGTGAAGGGTGTAATTTCGCTAACTTCTTTCTCAGCCTGCTTGTCCTTTGAGTACAAGAAGGCTACTGATTTGCTTGAGTTAATTTTATAACCAGCCACTTTGCTGAAGTTGTTTATCAGCTGTAGAAGTTCTCTGGTGGAGTTTTTTAGATCGCTTAAGTAGACCATCATATCGTCTGCAAATAATGATACTTTGACTTCTTCCTTTCCAATTTGTATCCCTGTGACTTCCTTATGTTGTCTAATTGCTCTGGCTAGAACTTGAAGTACTATATTGAAAAGATATGGAGAGAGAGGGCAGCTTTGTCTAGTCCCTGATTTTAGTGGGATTGCTTCAAGTTTCTCTCCATTTATTTTGATGTTGGCTACTGGTTTGCTGTAGATTGCTTTTACTATGTTTAGGTATGGGCCTTGAATTCCTGCTCTTTCCAAGACTCTTAGCATGAAAGGATGCTGAATTTTGTCGAATGCTTTTTCAGCATCTAATGAGATGACCATGTGGTTTTTTTCTTTTAGTCTGTTTATGTAGTGGATTACATTGATGGATTTCCATATATTAAACCATCCCTGCATCCCTAGAATGAAGCCTACCTGATCATGGTGAATGATCATTTTGATATGCTCTTGGATTCGGTTGGCAAGAATTTATTTAGTATTTTTGCATCAATATTCATAAGAGAAATTGGCCTGTAGTTCTCTCTCTTTGTTGGATCTTTTTGTGGTTTAGGTATCAGCGTAATTGTGGTTTCGAGGAACGAGTTGGGCAGGGTCCCTTCTGTCTCTATTTTATGGAATAGTTTGAAAAGTATTGGTGTTAAGTCTTCTTTGAAGGTCTGGTAGAATTCTGCACTAAAACCATCTGGTCCCGTACTTCTTTCGGTTGGGAGGCTTTCTACAACCCCTTCTATTTCTTTAGGGGTTATGGGACTGTTTAGCTGATCTACTTGATGCTGATTTAATTTTGGTATTCGGTATCTGTCTAGGAAATTGTCCATTTCCTCCAGATTCTCCAGTTGTTTTGAGTATAGTCCTTTGTAGTAGGATCTGATGATCTTTTGAATTTACTCTGTTTCTGTTGTTATATCCCCCTTTTCATTTCTAGTTTTGTTAATTTGGATACTGTCTCTGTGCCCTTTGGTTAGTCTAGCTAAGGGTTTATCTATCTTGTTGATTTTCTCAAAGAACCAGCTCTTGGTTTTGTTAATTCTTTGTATGGTTCTCTTTGTTTCTACTTGATTGATTTCAGCCCTTAGTTTGATGATTTCCTCTCTTCTACTCCTCCTGGGTGAATTAGCTTCTTTTTGTTCCAGGGCCTTCAGGTGTGCTGTTAAGTTGCTAGTGTATGCTCTCTCCAGTTTCTTTTTGGAGGCACTCAGGGCTATGAGTTTTCCTCTTAGCACTGCTTTCATTGTGTCTCATAGATTTGGGTATGTTGTGCCTTCATTTTCATTGAAGTCTAAAAAGTCTTTGATTTCTTGCTTTATTTCTTCTTTGACCAAGGTATCATTGAGTAGAGTATTGTTCAGTTTCCACGTGTATGTGGGCTTTCTGTTGTTCTTCTTGCTATTGAAGACCACTTTTACTCCATAGTGATCCGATAGGAGACATGGGATTAGTTTGGTCTTCTTGTATTTGTTGAGGTCTGTCTTGTGACCAATTATATGATCAATTTTTGAGAAGGTACCGTGCATTGCTGAGAAAAAGGTATACTCTTTTGCTTTAGGATGGAATGTTCTATATATATCTGTTAAATCCAATTGGTCCAAAGCTTCAATTAGTTTCACTGTGTCCCTGTTTAGTTTCTGCTTTCCTGATCCGTCCATTGAGGAGAGTGGAGTGTTGAAGTCACCTACAATTATTGTGTTAGGTGCGATGTGTGCTTTAAGCTTTAGTGACGTTTCTTTCACGAATGAGGGTGCCCTTACATTTGGCGCATAGATGTGCAGTATTGAGAATTCTTCTTGGTGGAGTTTCCCTTTGACAAGCAGGAAGTGACCTTCTGTGTCTCTTTTGATGACTTTAGGTTGACAGTCATGTTTATCTGATATTAGAATGGCTACTCCGGCTTGTTTCCTGGGACCATTTGCTTGTAAAACTGTCTTCCAGCCTTTTACTCTAAGGTGGTGTTTGTCTTTGACACTGAGATGTGTTTCCTGCATGCAGCAAAATGTAGGGTCCTGTTTCCATATCCAGTCTGTTAGTCTGTGTCTTTTTATTGGGGAATTGAGTCCATTGATATTAAGAGATATTAAGGAACAGTAATTATTACTTCCTGACATTTTGAGCTTTTTTTTTTTTTTTTTTTTTGTATTTGAGTGGTTCTCTTCTTTTGGGTTGGATGAGATGGGGTTTCTATCTTGTTTCTTCTGGGGTGTTGTTTCCCCCCTTGTGTTGGTATTTTTCCCCTATTATCCTTTGTAGGGCTGGGTTTGTAGATAAGTATCATGCAAATTTGGTTTTGTCGTGGAATACCTTGGTTTCCCCATCTATGGCAATTGAGAGTTTTGCTGGGTATAGTAGTTTTGGCTGGAATTTGTGTTCTCTTAGGGTCTGCATGAGGTCTGCCCAGGATCTTCTAGCTTTCATGGTCTCAGGTGAGAAGTCTGGTGTAATTCTGATAGGTCTTCCTTTATATGTTACTTGTCCTTTTTCTCTTACTGCCTTTAATATTCTTTCTTTGTTTAGTACATTTGGGGTTTTGATTATTATGTGACGGGAAGTATTTCTGTTCTGGTCCAGTCTTTGGGGTTCTATAGGCTTCTTGTATATTCATGGGCATATCTCTCTTTAGGTTGGGGAAGTTTTCTTCCATAATTTTGTAGAAGATATTTGCTGGCCCTTTAAGTTGTAGATCTTCATTCTCATCTATCCCTATAATACTTAGGTTTGGTCTTCTCATTGTGTCCTGGATTTCCTGAATGTTTTGGGTTACCAGCTTTTTGCATTTTGCATTTTCTTTAATTGTTGAATCCATGGTTCCTATGGTATCTTCAGCATCTGAGATTCTGTCTTCTACCTCTTGTATTCTATTGTTGATATTTGCATCTATGACTCCTGATTTCTTCCCAAGGTTTTCTAGCTCCAACGTTGTCTCCCTTTGCAATTTCTTAGTCGTTTCTACTTCTGTTTTTCGATTCTGTATGGTTTTGCTCAGATCTTTCCATTGCTTGTTGTGTTTTCATGTAATTCTTTAAGGGATTTTTGTGTTTCCTCTTTTATGACATATACTTGTTGACCCATGTTCTCTTGTATTTCTTTAAGTGATTTTTGTTTCTCCCCCTTATTGGGATTCATTTTTTGCTCTATATTCTCCTGGATATTTTAAGTGATTTTTGTGTTTGCCTTGTATGGGCTTCTAGCTTTTGGTCTATTTTCTCCTCTATTACTTTAAGAAATTTATCTAAGTGATCCTCTATCTGCATCTTTACTAGTGATTTTAGATCTGAGTCTTGTTTTTCTGGTGTGTTGAGATATCCAAGATTTAATTGTGTTTGCCCTGTAAGGGCTTCTAGCTTTTGATCTATTTTCTCATGTATTACTTTAAGAGATTTATCTAAGTGTTCCTCTATCAGCATCCTGGCCAGTGATTTTAGATCTGAGTCTTGTTTTTCTGGTGTTTCGGGGTATCCAAGATTTATTGCTGTCGGGGAACTGGGTTCAGATGTTGCCATACTGCCTTGATTTCTGTTAGTAACGATCTTACGTTTGCCTATTGCCATCTGGTTAACTCTGGTGTTAGTTGGTCCTGTAGTTACTAGCTGGTGCTTGACCCTCCTGTGGGCTCATAAGGCTATTTCCCCGCAACTGGGACACCTGAACCACTGCCCTGCAGGGCTCCTGCTCACAGATTGCTGACAGGTGGCCTGAGTCCCCCGAGGTCTTAAACTCAGGATATCCCAGGTACATGGTTCTGCCTGTTGGGCAGCTGCTCTGCACTGCTCCTGCTCAGGGTTTGCTGTCTGGTGTCCTGATTCCCCAGAGGTCTTAAAGTCGGGATATCTCAATTATCTGGTTCTGTCTGCTGTCCAAAGCTGCTGGGAAGATGGCTGAGGCTGGCTCCCCTGCTACCGGCTTGATGGGAAGCTGCAGGCAAGATGGCACTGTCTGCAGGGAGTTCGGGGTCCACCCTGTGAGTGCAGAGCACAGGCTCAGCTGCTGTCCCCCAAACTGCTACTCTGTGCGCATCTCCCGATCTTGGCCTGAGTCCCTGAAGGTCTTAAACTCAGGATATCTCAGGTACCTGGTTCCGCAGGCTGTGTCTGAGCACCTGGGAAGCTGGCTAGTGCTGGCTTCCCCGCCACCAGCTGGATGGGAAGCTGCAGGCAAGATGGTGCTGTCTGCTGGCAGTTCGGGGTCCGTCCTGGGAGCGCAGAGCGCATGCTTGGCCGCTGTCCCCCAAACCGCGACTCTGTGAGCAGGTCCCACTCCAGGCCTGAGTACCCGAAGGTCTTATACTCGGGATATCTCAGGTACCTGCCATTTATTAATTCTTGATCTTAAAGCATGAGCCATTGGAGTTCTGTTTAGGAAATTTCCCCCTGTGCCAATAAATTCACAGCTCTTTCCCACTTTCTCTTCTATCAAATTCAGTGTATCTGGCTTTATATTGAGGTCTGAAGTCTCAGTCATTCTTTAAACTATGCAGCAATTAACAGAACTTCCTGATCCAAAGATGAGAATGTGTGGAGAATGTAGGAAATGACAACAGATTACACATAACAAAAAGAATGCACAGGAAGAACTTGAATTATATGAGAAACGATTGTCTTAGGGTTTTACTGCTGTGAACAGACACCACGACCAAGGGAAGTCTTATAAAGACAGCAATTAATTAGGGCTGACTTATAGGTTTAGAGGTTCAGTCCATTATCACCAAGGTGGGACCATGGCAGCATTCAGGCAGGAATGGTTCAGGAGGAGCTGAGAATTCTACTTCTTCATCTTCAGGCTGCTAGCAGAATACTGTCTTCCAGGCAGCTAGGAGGAGGGTTTAAAGCCCGCACCCACCATGGCACACCTACTGGGCCAGAATATACAAACCATCAAAGTGATATAAAAGACAGAGCAAAACAGAGAATTCTCAACTGAGGAAACTCGAATGGCTGTGAAGCACCTAAAGACATGTTTAATATCCCTAATTATCACGAAATGTAAATCAAAACAACCCTGAGATTCCACCTCACACCAGTCAGAATGCCTAAGATGAAAAGCTCAGGGGACAGCAGATGCTGGTGAGGATATGGAGAAAGAGGAACACTCCTCCATTTCTGGTGGGATTGCAAGCTGGTAAACCACTCTGGAAATCAGTTTGATGGTTCTTCAGAAAACTAGACATAGTACTACCTGAGGACCCATCTATACCACTTTTTGGCATATATCCAGAAGATGCTCCAGCATGTAATAAGGACACATGCTCCACTATGTTCATAGCAGCCCTATTTATAATAGCCAAAAGCTGGAAAGAATCCAGATGTCTTTCAACAGAGGAATGAATACAGAAAATGTATACTTACATAATGGATTACTTCTCGGCTATTAAAAACAAAGAATTCATAAAATTCTTAGGCAAATGGATGGAAGTGGAAAGTGTCATCCTGAGTGAGGTAACCCAGTCACAAGGGAACACACATGGTATGCACTCACTGATAAGTAGATATTAGCTGTTCATGCTTTGCATACCCTAATCTCTTGCC
Source organism: Apodemus agrarius (assembly GCA_964023405.1). NCBI lineage: Eukaryota > Metazoa > Chordata > Mammalia > Rodentia > Muridae > Apodemus > Apodemus agrarius. The sequence goes on along the minus strand of OZ030026.1, from coordinate 52,544,749 downwards.
ACAGTTATTCATCTGGATACAAATTAGCAGAGGCATAGTTTGCTACAAAGACCATTTTGTTTGCAAAGAACTGAGTGAATACATGATGAAATCTGTGTAAATGTCATTCATCTGGATCTTTCCTATCAATATGACATCATTATCACCGTAAAAATAAAAGACAAGTAGTCATTGTGTTGTGTCTAACTTAACATACAATGTTCTGTCTATACATTCCATAACAACAAAGGTCCATGAACGTAAGTTTTTCTTTAGATGGAACCATTTTATGAGTTTATAAAACCATAATTTTTTATTATTCTTACAAAATAATCAAAATTATCACCTAAAGATTAATTCCCACCCCAAATTACTGAGTTCAGTGCATTTGTTTCTTTTCACCTTCATGATACAATAAACTACATGACCAGCTCAGAAAGCCTCCCTTGCATCTCCCAGTCTTATTTAAACTAACTTTGCTCTCAGGCACATTTTCCATTCTTCATTTTCTGAACTCTTGCTACAATACGAGCAGAGCTCCTGGACTTACCTGGATGAATATCTGAAAGGTATGTCTGTGTCTCTAAGCCCAAACTCCACTCTGAATGGATATTGTTGGAGAGAATGAAGCTGAGACTGACTCATGGGGTAGTATAAAGGGAGTCATTAATTATAAGCCAGTGTCAGGACTTCAAAAGGAGAAAAATTAATATGTAGCTTAAGTTTGCAAATCAAAAGGACTACACTGGGGACTACACTCAAATATGATAGCAACTTCGCCCCTGAGAATATCCCCCCCCGCGTTATTTTGAGTTCTAAGCATGTAATTTCCCTATGGGGCATTATTCTACACAGAAAGAAAATAGTTCGTAAAGATTGCCTGTTCTCAAAGGACTAGGTCAAATACTTAGGTGCAAGTCATTTTTCTTTCCCCAGGAACCCACTTGCTTTAATCTTCTACCAGCTTCCTTTTTTTTAATTCTTATTTTTATTTTCTATGTTTTTGTTTACATTCCAAAGGCTTTCCCCTTTCCCAGTTCCCCCCTTACCATATGTCCCATAAGTCCTCTTCCCTCTGCCCATTCCCCAATTACTCCCCACCCCCATTTCTCTGTTCTGATACTCTCCTACAAAACTGGATCCAGTCTTTTCAAGACCAGGGTCCTTTCCTTCCTTCTTCTTGGGAATCTTTTGATTTGCTAATTGTGCCTTAAGTATTCAGAGCTTTTGGGCTCATTAATATCCACTTATCAGTGATTGCATTTCATGTTTATTCTTTTGTGATTGGGTTAACTCACTTAGGATGATATTTTCCAGATCTAACCATTTGCCTACAAATTGCATGAAGTCATTATTTTTAATTGCTGAGTAGTATTCCATTGTATAAATATACCACATTTTCTGTATCCATTCCTCCTTTGAGTAACATCTGGGCTCCTCTCAACTTCTGGCTATTATAAATAAGGCTGCTATGAACATAGTAGAGCATGTGTCTTTACTGTATGCAGGGGAATCCGCTGGGTATATGCCCAGGAGTGGTACGACAGGGTCCTCTGGGAGTGTCATGCCCAATTTTCTGAGGAACCGCCAGACTGATTTCCAGAGCAGTTGTACCATCTTGCAATCCCACCAACAGTGTAAGAGTGTTCCTTTTTCTCCACATCCTTGCCAGCACCTGTTGTCCCTTGAGTTTTTATTCTTAGCCATTCTGACTGGTGTGAGGTGGAATCTCAGGGTTGTTTCGATTTGCATTTACCTGATGACTAATGATGTTGAACATCTCTTAAGGTGCTTCTCAGCCATCCGAATTTCTTCTGCTGAAAATTCTTTGTTTAGCTCTGTACCCCATTTTTTGATAGGGTTATTTGGTTCTTTGGGGTCTAACTTCTTGAGTTCTTTTTATATATTGGATATTAGCCCTCTATCAGATGTGGGGTTGGTGAAGATCTTTTCCCAATTTGTTGGTTGCCGATTTATCCTTTTGACAGTGTCTTTTGCCTTATAGAAACTTTGTAATTTTATGAGGTCCCATTTGTCAATTCTTGATCTTAGAGCATAAGCTATTGGCGCTCTATTCAGAAACTTTCCCCCTGTGCCCATGTCCTCCAGGGTCTTCCCCAGTTTTTTTTCTATTAGTTTCAGTGTGTCTGGTTTTATGTGGAGGCCCTTGATCCACTTGGAGTTATTTAATGTTTCAATCAAAGACTAAAGCTATGAAAATTATCATAAATATGTCCTAAAATTACCAAACCACTGCCTCAGGTTGTTGCCAGGAGAATGTTTTCTCTTGCTGTTAGACCACAGGTGCTAAATTAATTGGCATCATTGGGCCTTTTCCAAAACAACAAGGGTGTATTTCATCTTGGGCAAGTAGAAAATTTTCCACTCATTCCATTATTCATGAGATATTTTTCTAATCCCCTAATCAAATCCCTTTATAGATCTTTTATTTTCTGAAAATCAGCTACTTGTCTCTAGGTTTTGAGTACACCGATTGACAATTTTTATTAAGAAGCTGCTTGCAGGGACAAAAGGTGGATCAGAATCTGAAGGAAAGGCCATCCATAGACTGCCCCACCTAGGGAGCCATCCCATCTGCTGACAGCAAACACAAGACACTATTGCTGATGCCAAGAAGTGCTTAACTGACAGAGACCCAGTATAGCTGTCCCAGAGGAGCTCTGCTAGAGCCGAACCAATACAGATGTGGATATACACAGCCAGACATTGGACTGAGCACTGTAATCCCAATAGAGAAGTTAGGGCAAGGATCATAGTAGCTAAAGGGTTTTACAACCTCATAGGAAGAACAACAATATCAACCAACTAGATCCCTCAAAGCTCCTACATTCTAAACCACCAACCAAAGAGTTCACACGGGGGGAGGGGGGAGGTACCCATGGCTCCAGCTGTACATGTAGCAGAGGATGGCCTTTTCTGGCATCCTGGGAGGGGAGCCCCTCAGTTCTGTGGAGGCTTGATGACTCAGTATAGGGGAACTCTAGGCCTGCTGAGGCAGAAGCATGTGGGCAAATGGGGGAGCACATTCATAGAGGCAGGGGGAGATAGGAGGGAAGTAGGGGGCTTATGGCGGGGAAACTGGGAAGGGGGTAACATATGAAATGTAAATAAATAAAATAACCAATAAAAAATAAACTGGTTGCAATTTTGCAAAAGTGAGGCTCAGATACTTCTGTTATATATCCCCAGTTGCAAACAAGAGGCAGCAGCTAGATTTAGAGAGCTCTGTAAACATTTCTCTAGCATCTTTAAATCCTTTTTATTATGTTATTTGTATGTGTGTGTGCCCGCACACGCATGCTTGAACACACACAAGGGCATGCACACCACACACACACACACACACACACACACACACACTACAGCCCACAAACACACACTAGAGCACATTTTTGCAAACCAGGGAAGAACTTTAGGTGCAGTTTCTCTTCCTGCCCCCCCCAACATGAACTTTTGTTATTTAACTCAGTTTGTCAAGCAAGAGACTTTACAAACTGAACTATTTCACAAGCCTCTGTTTCTGCCTTCCTAGGATTATTGTCAGATAAGATGTGACAATAAATGTGTCTCTGAACATCTGATGGGAGGAGACAAAAAGGGACGCTCAGCCCCTGAACGAAGCAACAGAAGCTCTCTCCGCCCAAACCTTGCCTTACTGCCCAGCCACACTCCCACCATTGCACATACTCAACCTCCCTCCTCAGAGAGAAGACAACTCAAAGGGAAAGTGAGAGTGAATGCACGGACACAAGAGCCTCTCAAGGAATCTACGGATATTATTTTCTAACAGAAATCCTCCAACGACAGGTACAAGATTGGAATCATCAATATTTCCATTCTCTCTGGTGACTGTCCGAAGCAGGTACTGCCAAGGAGCACAGGGAGCACAGGAGGGCAGAACAACTGGGACAGGATCCTTCAGGGCACCCAGGAGGTGGGCTGCTCCACAGCCATCTCTGCCAGGGGAAGCTGGTGTCTCAGGGGTGCTGAGACAGGCTTGCAGGGACAAGCTCCAGGCAGACATAGCTGGACCAACACCAGAGATAACCAGATGGCAAAAGGCAAACCCAAGAACTTACCTACAGAAACAAAGGTGACATGGCATCATCCTAAATGAGTTCTCCCAGAACAGCAAGTCCAGGACACCCCAACACAATGAAAAAGCAAGATTTGGATTTAAAATCACAGCTCATGATGCTGATAGAGGACTTCAACAAGGACATAAATAACTCCCTTAAGGAAATGCAGGAGAGGTGTGGCCACCATCTTTGCTCCTGTGACTGAGTGGGCAGGTATAGCCAGGAACACAGGTAACACCTGAGTGCCAGAACAGCTGGGAAAGGGTCCTCCTGGGACACACCTGCACCCAGGAGCTGGGCAGCACCACAGCTGTCTGTGCACCTATCCTGCCAGGGGAGATCTGCTCTGCAGGGAGTGATTTGACTCTCCCATTTAGAGATGAGGCTGGCATCTACTCTCCTACGACTGAGCAGGCAGGTACAGCCAGGAGCACAGGGAACACCAGAGTGCCAGAACAGCTGAGACACGGTCCCTGAGCTCAGGAATTCAAGACCCATACCTAACCATATTAAAAAGCAATATACAGCAAACCTGTAGCCAACATCAAACTAAATGGAGAGAAACTTGAAGCAATCCCACTGAAATCATGGACTAGACAAGGCTATCCACTCTTTCCATACCTGTTCAATATAGTTGTCAAAGTCCTATCCGGACCAATTAGACAACAAAAGGAGGGTGAAAGGATTCAAATTGGAAAGGGGGAAGTCAAATTATCACTATTTGCAGATTATATGATAGTATACTTAAGTGATCCCAAAAATTCCCCCAGAGAACTCCTAAACAGTAGAAACAACTTCAGGTGGATATAAAATTAACTCAAATAAATCAGTATCCTTCCTATTTTCAAAGGATAAACAGGCTGAGAAAGAAACTAGTGAAATGACATACTTTGCAATAGCCGCAAACAATATAAAGTACTTTGGTGTGACACTAACCAAGCAAGTGAAAGATTTGTACAAGAACTTCAAATCTCTGAAGAAAGAAATTGAAGATCTCAGAAGATGGAAAGATGCTGGGCAGTGGTAGTGCACGCCTTACTCAATGATAAGCGGATATTAGCCTAGAAACTTGGAATACCCAAGACACAATCCACATATCAAATGATATCCAAGAAGAAGGAAGGAGTGACCCCTGGTTCTGGAAAGGCTCAGTGCAGCAGTGTAAGGGAATACCAGAACAGGGAAGTGGGAAGGTGTGGATGGGGGAACAGGAAGAGGGAAGAGAGATTATGGGACTTTCAGGGAGCAGGGAGCCAGGAAAGGGGGAAATCATTTGAAATGTAAATAAAGAATATACCGAATAAAAAAAATCCAGCACTTGGGAGGCAGAGGCAGGCGGATTTCTGAGTTTGAGGCCAGTCCGGTCTACAAAGTGAGTTCCAGGACAGCCAGGACTACACAGAGAAACCCTGTCTCAAAAAAACCAAACCCTGCCCCCTCCCCCCAAAAATAAGATGGAAAGATCTTCCATGCTCATGGACTGGCAGGATTAATATGTTAAAAGCAGTCATCTTGCCTAAAGCAATCTACAGATTCAAAGCAATACCCATCAAAATTCCAACTCAATTCTTCATAGAGTTAGAAAGAACACTTTCCAAATTTATCTGGAATAACAAAATCCCAGGATAGCAAAAACTATTCTCAACACTAAAAGAACATCTGACAGAATAACCATCCCTGACCTCAATGTCTACTACAGAGCAATAGTGATAAAAACTGCATGGTATTGGTACAGTGACGGGCAGGTAAATAATTGGAATACAACTGAGACCCAGAAATGAAGCCTCACATCTATAGTTACTTGATCTTTGAAAAAGGAGCTAAAAGCATCCAGTGGAAAAAAGCATTTCCCACAAATAGTGCTGGGTCAACTGGCAGTCAACATGTAGAAGGATGCAAACTGATCCATTCTTATCTCCCTGTATAAAGCTCAAGTCCAAGTGGATCCAGGACCTCCATATGGAACCAGATACACTAAATATAATAGAAGAGAAAGTGGGGAAGAATCTTGAGCAAATGGGAAGAGGGGAAATTTTCCTGAATAGAACACCAATAGCATATGCTCTTGAGATCAAGAATTGACAAATGGGACATCATAAAATTGCAAAGCTTCTGTGATGCAAAGGACAATGTCAATAAGACAAAATGGCAACCAACGGATTGGGAAAATATTTTTACCAATCTTTACCAATCTAATCTAATCCTGGGTTAGAGGGCTAATATCCAATATATAGAAAGGACTCAAGAAGTTAGACTCAAGAGAACGAAATAACCCTATTAAAAATGGGGTATAGAGCTAAACAAATAATTTTTAACTGAGGAATATTGTATGGCTGAGAAGCACCTAAAGAAATGTTCAACATCCTTAGTCATCAGGGAAATGCAAATCAAAACAACCCTGAGCTTCCACCTCACACAAGTCAGAATGACTAAAATTAAAAACTCAGGTGACAACAGATGCTGGTGAGGATGTGGAGAAAAAGAAACACTCCTCCATTGTTGGTGGGTGTACAAGCTAGTCCAACCACTCTGCAAATCATTCTGGTTGTTCCTCAGATAATTGGACATATCTGGACCTGAGGACCCAGCTATAGCACTCCTGGGCATATACCCAAAAGATGCTCCAACATATAACAAGAACACATGCTCCGCTATGTTTATAGCAGCCTTATTTATAATAGCCAGAAGCTGGAAAGAACCCAGATGTCCCTCAATGGAAGAATGGATACAGAAAACGTGGTACATTTGCACAATGGAGTACTACTCAGCTATTAAAAACAATGACTTCATGAAATTCTTGGGCAAATGGATGGAACTAGAAAATATGACCCTGAGAAAGGTAACCCAGACACAAAAGAACACACATGGTCTGTACTTACTGAATAGTGGATATTAGCCCAAAAGCTCACAATGCCCATGACACAACCCACATACCAGATGGAACTTTAATGGAATGAAGACCAAATGTCTATGCTTCAGTCTTGCGTTGAGGGGGAAACAGGATGATTGAGGGAAGTGGAGGGAGCAGGAATCCTGGGAGGGAGTGAAAGGGGGTAAGAAACAGTTGGATGCAGTATCAAGTACTGGAGGGGACAGGAGAGAGGTACAGAGGACCAGAAAAATCAAATAAAAATATGTAGAAGTAGGGAATGAAGAACTGGGCATAGCCATTGGAGGGTTCCAGGCTCCAGGGAAATGAGAGGCTCCCAGTAACTAACAGGGATGATTTTAGATCCTGCAGAGATCACCTCCAGTAGATAGGCATGGCCCCTGATCAAGGGATGGAGCCATCCAACCATCTCAAAGTTTTTAACCTAGAAATGTTCTTGTCCAAAGAAAGAACAGATACAAAAAGTGAAGCAGAAACCAAAAGAAGGACTATCCAGGGATTGCCCCACCAATTTGGTCTACTGGCACCAAACCTGACACTGTTGATGTTGCCAAGAGACACTTGCTGACAGGAACCTAGTGTGTCTGTTTCTTGGAAGATCCAACCAACAACTGACCAATGCAGATGTGGATGCTTAGAGCCAACCATCAGACTGAGCTCAGGGATTCTAGTAGTTGAGCTGACAGAAGACTGGAGGAGCAGAGGGGTATTGCAACCCCATAGTAAAAACATCATCTGCCGGCCAGACTACTCTGTGCTCCAAGAGACTAGACCACCAGCCAAGAAGTGTACAGGGAGGGATCCATGGCTTCAGATACACATGTAGCAGAGAATGGCCTTGCCTGACAGCAATGGGAGGGGAGGCCCTTGGTCCTGTGGAGGTTTGATGTCCCAGCAGAGGAGGATGCTTGAGTGGCAGGTTGGGAGATGGCAAGTAGTTGGGGGAGTACCCTCATAGAGGCAAAGGGGAGAGAGGAGAGAGACAATGTGGGACTGGGGGTTGGTGGAGGGGTAACTGGGAAGTAGAATATCATTTGAGATGTAAATAAATGGAATGATTAATAAAATAGAAAAAAAGGATGGGACTTTGTAACAACTTCCCCCATGTATTTTTAGATTTTGTCTGGCTTTAATTGGCTAATTTCTTGTGCATTATGTTTCCACCACTGTATGTTCAAATGTGAAACTGATCTTCTGTAGCTGGAAAACACTCTTTCTTTATGAAAATATGTCTGTCTCTTAGGCTGTACATCCTCTCTCTTCTGCAATGATACACAAAATTTGTGAGTGTGACGTATGATGTAGAGGTACTATTTAAGAGTGTTTTTTTTCTGTAGGCTGATTCTCTGCAGATTGCCAGTTGTGAGGCTGTATTATTTCCATCTACTACAAAAATATGTTTGTTCACTCTGAAAACGAAATATTAATTTATTTCATTTACAAAGAAAGATACTTTTTTAAAATTATTAGTAATTTTAGCAAAATATCAAGATGTATTTTGAGTTATGAATGATTCCATTGGCTTCTCCAATAGTCCACAAATAAAGGTTACATTATTGTGCAAATAAATGCTGAAATGCTGCAGGACATTTTGAGGAATCCAAATATCTATACAATCTTTTCCTATTAGAGAGCTGTTGGTGCCATTGAAGGACAGCTTTCAGTAACGATGACTATGTCTTCAAAAGAAAGAAAGATGAAAGAATACATAAAAATTGTGGACCCAATATTTAAAAAAATATTTTTATTTACTCTTTGAGATTTTGACACATACACACACATAATGTATTTTGATCATAACCATTCTTTCTCTCACACTCCCTTACTGTATGCCCTTCCTAACTCTATATTTGTTGATAAATTAGTTATACTAGGCTGTATTGTGACTTCCAATATGATCACGTGTAGAGATGAACACCAGTGCATGGTCAACCTACTAGGGTCCACCTACACAAAATACAAAGTCCCTTCCTCCACTATCTGCCTGAAGATCCACGGCTAGGAGTGAGACCAATAATCTCTTCCTCTATTCTGGAATGTTGCCTGCTACGTGTCGTTTGACACTCTTGCTACTGAAATGTGAACAGATATCTACCTACTCCAGATAGGGAATCAAGGAGAGATCAAAGTAAGGATGCCACTAACTTCAAACTTGGTGAACCAGTGAGTTTTATTGGTATTACTTATAGGATTATTGGTGAGGGGTTATTTACAGGAGCAGAAATGAATCAAAGGTAGGTGTATCACCAAACCCACCACAGCACGTGACAAGTGAAAACCCAAAGCGTACTTCTTAACCAGTAGGCAGCCCAACAGGCTGAAGAGTGTCCTTTAGAGACATCTCATTGGTTCTGAGATTCTCAAAGGTACCTCTGCTGGTCTCTTCTTCTAGGATTCTCAGCTAGTTTGAGCTCCTTCTAGGCAGCTTAGGTTATCTGAGAGTCTTCTAGACATCACAGTTTGTCTGCAAGTGCCTCTTGGCAGACCTTTCTGTTTAATACATGATTACATAGTGGGAGGTATAAGGAACCCAGTCAGTTTTGTGGACTTCCTGAAGATATTTTAAATTATTTACTTTCTAGATTTAAGGTGTTTTCCTGCAGGATGGAGTATTTCCCCTCCCCTTAGAATACCCTAAGTATTCACCTCCCTGCAAACATCTTGTGCTTAATATACTTTCCTCCAATATGAAAGGTTCTAATCTTGGAGGAAACGACTATACAATGGTAGCTTATGCAGGTCTTAGACAGGCAACCACAGCTGTTGTGGTTTCATAAACGTAATAGCACTGTCATACCTGGAAGATAGTTTCCATTCATCTCACCCACACTCTACTTAAAATTCTTCATCTGACCTCTGACTCAGGAGTATTGTTCAAATTATTAAATGCTACAAAATTATGTACCCTATCTGTCAAACAGAATTCTTTCCATAGAAGGAAAAAAACATAGGGATACTGTTAAGTAAAAGAAAAAAATTAACTTAGCACTTGCTCTTCCAAAATAAAGTATTTTAAGGAAGTCTCAGTTGTTTCCTGGTTACAGTAGAAGCTTCTAGAGGATTTGATGCAAGAATGGGTGTTTATTTACCAACACACAAAAAAATGACAAATTAAAATGCAGATACCAGAAAGAACACTAAGCCTTGCAGATAAAGGAATTTTTATGAGGAAGCTGATATAATGGACAGGGGAAATTTATGAAATAGAGAAATTAATTTTTATCACAATATATGACCCACGGATTACAATCTCGAATTCCAAAACCCTAAGTTCTACAAACATGAGCACACGACTAAGAAGCTAAGTCCATTGGTCGGTTTCTAGTTACCCTCCCTAAAACTATTTTCAGAGCCTTCTTCATGTCATTATTCCTCAAACTATAGATGAAAGGGTTCATCATAGGGGTGACCACAGTGTACATCAATGAAGCCATTGCAGTGGCATGTGCATTTTGGGTCACAGCAGAACTGAGATACACTCCCAGGAGGGTGCAGTAAAATAAGGAGACAACTGAGAGGTGAGATGCACAGGTGGAGAATGCTTTGTACTTCCCCTGCACTGAGGAGATTGCACAAATAGAAGACACTATCTTAGAGTAGGAGTAAAGTATACCAGAGAGGGGACCCACAACCAGTACCATGGCTGCAATGTATATCACCATGTCATTAAGAGAAATGTCGGAACAGGCATGGTGTACCACTTGATTAAGTTCACAGTAGAAGTGAGGGATCTCCAGGTCTGTGCAGAATGACAGCTGTAACGCCAAAAAGCTGTGTAACAAGGAATTTATGACACTTATAATCCAGCATGCCAGAATCAGCAATCCACAGCGCCTTGTGTTCATGATGATCATGTAATGCAGGGGGTGGCAGATGGCCACATAGCGATCATAGGCCATCACAGTCAGCAGAAAGATGTCTAGTACTGAAAAAAGTAGTAAGAAATATACCTGGGTGATGCAGTTCGCATAGGTGATGACCTTGCTCTGCGTGTGAATGTTCACCAGCATCTGGGGAACGGTGGTGGAAGTGAAGCAGATGTCCACGAAGGACAGATTAGAGAGGAAGATGTACATGGGTGTGTGCAGGTGGGGGTCAACAATGATGGCCACGATGATGAGTAGGTTCCCAGTGACAGTCACTAGATACATGGAGAGGAACAGTCCAAATATGAGAGGCTGAATCTGAGGTTGATTCTCTGAGAATCCCAGAAGAAGGAATTCTGAAAGCTGAGTGACATTTCTTGATTCCATGTGTTTGATATGCCTATGAAGAGAAGAAATTTGAAGGACTCAGTTGCCCATAAATGACCTGATGTCACTGATTCCTTTCCTTCCTTCTTTACTCCCTTCCTTCTCTCTCTCATCCTTTCCCTCCCCCATTTCTTCCCCCTTAAGTCAATGGCTTTGGTCATATATGTTACTCACTGGGACAAGATCATTATTAACCTTCTAGGGTCCACGCCCTTAAACAAATGGATTCTACCTCCCTCTGCAGTGTTGAATGTCAATGGTCCCTCAGTCAAAGTTGAGGCCTTTTCTCCATGACTTGGTGTTGACTGGTTTTACCTTGTGAACACATTGTACAGTAAAGCACAGCTTCTGTGAATTTATAAGGGCCTGTTGTCTTCAAAAGACACAAAGTCACAGGAAACTCTTTAAAAGTTCTGGCACTCACTCTTTCCATCCATGTTTTCATGCTATTCCCCGAATGTTTTGATTTAGATGTCTCCTTTTGGACTGAACACTTCATGAATATTTATTCTCTACACTTTGGCAAGTTGTTAGTTACTATATTATCTATCCTCCAGCCACTAAAAAAGAAGCTTCTCTGTAAGGACTAAAAGTATCACTTATCTTTCAACATAGATATAAATATTTAGACTTACTTTGATACTATGAACTTTTAGAAAAAAAATAGCTGTGGGTTCTCCCCTGGGGCCTATAAACTCAACAATGGGTTCCTGGCCATCTACTATTAAAGAACCCTGTAAGTTCAATCTTTTATAGCCATGAAGTTTATTTCTATACTTATATGTATCTCATAAAGAGAATACTGTTATCTCTGGGTACAAATTTCTGTGCCGTGCTCGATCTATGCTGATAGGCCTCATATTAAAAATAATCATAAAAAGGTCTTAGCGATAGTTATGAATTGAACACTGAAACCAGCCCCTGTTGAAACACTGTTTGAATTAGTATCACACAGGGAAGAAAGAAAACACTTCCTGTGTAATGAATGGAAAGCAGGAAGAGCCAGGTTCAGGCATGTACTTTATCAGATGGTGACAAGTGCTATACACAGCTACTTTTCAGATCACCAGCCATGGCGATTAGTACCTTTACCTGCCAAGCCAACAAGACAGCCCAGTTTCATGACATTGAAAGACAGAATTTCCACCCATGAGAAAGATATCCATGGCCATCAAACAAGTAAAGAGGAGCAGAAGTAAATAGATTAGATAGAAAAAAAAAAAAAACAATGAAACGAACTGATTCCCATGACGTTGGGAGAAAATTAGTTTTCTTGGTGATGGGAATGTTCGGCTTTCCATTTTCTCTCAGGATCCCCACCCACTCACAGAAATACAGTAAGTTAGAAAAATGGCTTATCTGAAACCAAAAGTAACATTTTATGGAGTATGCTCCAAAAAGAGAAAGCTAGTCATAAGAACAAGCACACGTTTCAAAAGAAGGAGCATGGTCATGATGGTCCCATGGATAAAAGCCCCTGCCACCGAGCCTGATGACTTGAACTGGATCACCAGGTCACACGATGTGAAAGGAGAGAACAAATTCCCAAAAGTTTTCTTCTGGCCTCCACATGCATGCTGTAGCACATATGTGAACACAAGTCACTATACACCATAGCAAATGTGGCTTATGTATCATTTTAATACTATTAAATTTATGTAGCTTATATATAAAAATAAAATAAGATATAATAGGGGGCAAAGCTACTGAACTGATTTTTTTCCTATGAAACAATGAAAGGCTTATTCTCTGTTCTTCTCTTCTATGTCTTTTGAGCCACTTTTTGGTGTGGTCTGAGAGAGGGGCAGGATATTTGATGCCTCACATTTCTCATGTAACACATTTTTCTTATTATTGGGGATTGGGATTTGGACTCTTTAGTACACTTTTATTTGTAGAATCAAGTCATTTTTCTAGTAATTAATATGCAAAGGTATTTCTGATGAAGGAAATCACAGACTCCTACCCCTTTCTGCTGAACTATAGTATATGGTATATGTATAGTGTATAGTGAATTTTGAAGTATAAAACATTATTCAGTTTTGTACCTTCTGCTGAACCCAACATAAGACAATGAGTAATTCCAAACCCATGATAAAACAGATTGCCATATTTAAAGTTATTTGGCCATAAAACAAAAATACATAGGTGTGGGGAAAATGACTCCTAGTAAGAAGGGCAGGCATTGGCAGAAGGAGGAAGACAGGAGAAGGTGAGGGAGAGTAAGCACTGAACACATATAAAATTGTCAATAGACACATTTTATCAATAAAAATGGTATCCTCAGTGTTGCTGTATAGACTCCTCTATCAGGGCACTAAGACAAATCTATCTTATACAAACATTTATCCTTTAATCACTCCTGTGGACACCAAGTAACCTTATCACATACCACTCCCATGGCAGTTCTCAATCTAGGTATCACATTATCTTTAACAGAGTATAATTGACTCAGAGACATACATTTACCATTCTGTGTCATATGAAGAAACATAAGTTGTATATGTTTATGAAACTTAAACTTCACTTGAACATAAATCAGGGCTTAATGAGAATCAAAAGTCATAAGACTTGTATAAACAGACCTGTCCAAAGAGGCCAAAGGCCAGGCCTGGTGACATATAAGCAGAGCTACCAGGGAGGCTGAGGCAAAAGGATAACATATTTAAGGAATACACTATTGAGAAGTATGAACATCTTCTTCAGTTCTGTTCTTCTCACTGTATAACCTTGAGCCAAACATTTCTTAAATCATTCCTGTCTGTAAAGTGAGGCCAAGTCCACCCTTAATGGTTTGGTGAAACTGTATCAAAGAGTTTTATAATTCACTGGTGGGACACTTGTCAGAAATATTTAAGGTCTTGAACTTAACACCAGTAATAAAACGATAAAAGCCCAAAGGTACAGCACAGAAAAAGACTCAACACAGAGATGAAATGAGGATATGTAACAGGTTGTTCAATAGCTCCAATGAGGCAGACATACTTAGAACATGTGAACATTCAGGACAGTAAAATAAGTCAAGGACAAATACAAATAGCACGTGTTCATTTGTTTATGTATATAATATAGGATTTTAAATGACAGAAAATAGAAAGAAGAACACTTGGGAGAAAGAAGGAGACTGTCAAAAGTGGTGGTGTAATCACAAAAGACTGATGAGCACGACTGCAGTGCATGGGCAGGCATTTCTCAGCTCATCAGTTAGGAAATAACTGCAGGCACGTCATTCTAATATACCACTGGCCACTTTTTTAATGCAGTTGTATTACATGAAGAAAGGCAGCTGCAGAGAATGAACCTTATGAACTCTTCTAACTGTACACACATTATTCATCTGGATCTTTCTTATTAAAATGACATTATATACATCTTAAGAAGAGAAGGCATGCAGTCATTGTGGTATAGGTAACTTTACAACCAGTCTTTTCTGTCTATACATTCTATAGTTTCTGGGGTCTATGAGCATAAGTTCTCTTTTAGATAGAACCATTTATGAGTTCATAAAATCAAAATTTTATGTTTATCCTTCCAAAATTATCACTTAAAGATTAGTTCTCACTCCAATCACTAAGTTCAGTACATTCTTTTCTTTTCAGATTCTTGAATCAATGAATTCCACAACCAACCCAGAAAGCCTCCCTTGCATCTCCCAGTCTTGTTTAAATTAACTTTGATTTCAGATACTTTTTCTGTTCTTCTGTTTTCTGAACTGTTGTTGCAATACCAGCAGAGTTCCTGGACTCACCTGGATGAATCTCTGAAAGGTATGTCTGTATCTCTAAGCACAAACTCCCCTCTGAATGGCTATTGTTAGAGAATGAAGTTCTGATTATCTCATGAAGAGGCACAAAGAGAGGCATTAATCCCCAGTCAGGATCAGGACTTCAAAATGAGAAAAATTAATGTGTAGCTCAAGTTTGCAAATCAGAAGGACTACACTGGGGAAACACTCAAAGCTGACAGCAGCTGCTACCTTGAGAATATTTCCTGCCCATTATTCTGAGTCGTAAGGACATATTTCCCTATGGGACATTGTTCCACACAGAAAGATAATTGTTCCTAAAAATTCCCTGTTCTCAAAAGAATAGGTTAAAAACCCAGGTGACCAGTTATTTTCCCTTCCCCATGAGCTTTCTTACTTTAATCTTCCCCCAGTTTCTCTTCCATCCTGATTTAAGGTTTCAACCAAAGTCTAAAGCTATTAAAATGTCTTAAATATGTCGTGAAGCCACCAAACCATTGCCTCATCTTGGTAGTTTCTGAAACACAATACTCATGTGCAACCACAAGAAGAACTCTTTCCCATTGCTGTGAGACTATGGATCCTGCTCTAATTAGCTTTATTTTGTTTTTCCAAAACAACAACCTGTATGTTTCTAACTAGACAAGTGGAAAAAAAGAGATTTATGCTAATTCCTAAGTCATCTGATTGAGATTAGCCACTTACCAAGAATCTTAATATTTTTTACATGTTGACTTGAGCAAGTTGTACTATTAATAAAGTAATTCTAGAAGTGTAGAAATGACATCTGGAAGTTGTGTGTTTTGCCCAAAGTTACAAGTAAACTTTGGATGAGCTTTGATTGGAACTCCATTAAGACTTTCCTACTTCCCAATTCTTAAATCAGCTTTTAAATGGTATATTATATTTAGTTTTGCATGTTTATATATGTGCATATCCTCATTATAATGTATCTGTGGAGCTCAGAGGTCACTTTCAAGACTCAGTTCTCATTCTTTACAATGTGGGCCCTGAGGACTGAACTCAGGTTGTCAGGCTTATAAGCAAGCAACTTATAAACACTTTCACTAGTCCATATTTGCTCTATTTTTAAATTTATTTTGTCTTATTGGATATTTTATTTACATTTTGAATGTTATCCCCTTTCCTAGTTTCCCCTCTGGAAAACCCCTATCTCATCCCTTCACCCCCTGCTTCTATGAGGGTGCTCCCCCACCCACCCACTCTGGCCTCCCTGCCCTGGCATTTTCCTACACTGGGGCATTGAGCCTTCACAGGACTAAGGGCCTCTCCTCCCATTGTTGCCAGACAAGGCCATCCTCTGCTACATATGTGGCTAGAACCATGGGGTCCCTCCATGTGTACTCTGTGGCTGGTTGTTTAGTCCCTGGGAGCTCTGGTAGGTCTGGTTGATTGATATTGTTTTTTCTATGGGGTTTCAAACCCCTTCAGCTCCTTCAGTCCTTTCTCCTAAGTCCTCCATAGAGGTCCCCATGCTCAATGCAATGGTTGGCTACAAGCATACTCCTCTGTATTTGTCAGGTTCTGGCAGAGCCTCTCAAGAGACAGCTATATCAGACTCCTGTCATAAAATACTTCTTGGCATCCACAATAGTGTCTGGGTTTGGTGTCTATATATGGGATGGATCCACAGGCAGGGCAGTCTCTGGATGGCTTTTCCTTCATTCTCTGCTCCATGGTTTGTCTCTGTATGAATTTTATTCCTATAATCTAATGGGGTGGAGTAAAGGTGCTGAATGTGAACAGAAGAAATTGTTTTACTGCACAAATAAGGGTGGAGGCAATGCACTAGTGAACACTTAAGGAGTGAGGAATTCTGTCATGATAAAGACTATTCCAGTTTTTATGATGATGATTCTTGTGGAGATTTGTTGAAATGAATGTTTTGACTTACCAAGTCTTGGCTCAGCCTTCATTTGTCACCAGTTCTATGAGGGTAAATTACAATTGAAACAAAATGGAGAATAGAACTTTATAAAACAACAAGCCATTAGTGAAGCATGAATACATAGGTAGAATACATAGAACCTTACATGGACTCAATGAGTATTCTTATACACAAAAAAAATGTTCCAACTACATACACAGTATATTCATAAATATTTTATCACCAATTGGAAAGATGTCTACACCATAAACTTTACATTACAACTTTTCTATGGAAATTATTACACATGCCATGATATTGAGAACAATATGCTTTCAGTGATCTATAATTATAATTAATTATATCTATAATCTGAGGCATTGATAAGCTGCACTTCAAAAAGCCAAGCATGAAGAAAAATGGAATGAACACTCCCAAGAAGAGACAGCAGGACCAACTAACACCAGAGATAACCAGATGGCAAAAGGCAAACATAGGAATGTTAGCAACAGAAATCAAGGCAACATAACACCATCTGAACCCAATTCTCCCACAATAGCAAGTCTTGGATACCCCAACACACGGGGAAAGCAAGAATTGGATTTAAAATCTCAACTCATGATGCTGATAGAGGGCTTCAAGAAGAAAATAAATAACTCAAAGAAATACAGGAGAGCACAAGTAAACAGGGAGAAGAAGCCCGTAAAGAACTACAGACCAGCCATTCGAATTTCTTCAGGTGAAAATTCTTTGTTTAGCTCTGTACCCCATTTTTAATAGGGTTATTTGGTTCTTTGGTGTCTAACTTCTTGAGTTCTTTGTATATATTGGATATTAGCCCTCTGTCAGATGTGGGGTTGGTGAAGATCTTTTCCCACTTTGTTGGTTGCCATTTTGTCCTTCTGACAGTGTCCTTTGCCTTACAGAAACTTTGTAATTTTATGAGGTTCCATTTGTCAATTCTTGATCTTAGAGCATAAGCTATTGGTGTTCTGTTCAGGAACTTTCCCCCTGTGCCCATGTCCTCCAGGGTCTTCCCCAATTTCTTTTCTATTAGTTTCAGTGTGTCTGGCTTTATGTGGAGATGTTCAACATCATTAGTCATCAGGGAAATGCAAATCAAAACAACCCTGAGATTCTACCTCACACCAGTCAGAATGGCTAAGATTAAAAACTCAAGAGACAACAAGTGCTGGCGAGGATGTGGAGAAAGAGGAACACTCCTACACTGTTGGTGGGATTGCAAGATGGTACAACCACTCTGGAAATCAGTCTGGCAGTTCCTCAGAAAATTGGGCATGACACTTCCAGTGAACCCTGTCCTACCACTCCTGGGCATATACCCAGAGGATTCCCCTGCATGCAATAAAGACACATGCTCCACTATGTTCATAGCAGCCTTATTTATAATAGCCAGAGGTTGGAAGGAGCCCAAATGTCCCTCAAAGGAGGAATGGATACAGAAAATGTGGTATATTTACACAATGGACTACTACTCATTCATGTAATTTATAGGCAAATGGTTGGATCTGAAAAACATGATCCTAAGTGAATTAACCCAATCACAAAAGAATGCTTATGAAATGCAATCACTGATAAGTGGATATTAAAGAGCCCAGAAGCTCTGAATACTTAAGGCACAATTAGAAAATCAAGATTCCCAAGAAGAAGGAAGGAGAGGACACTGGTCTCGAAAAGACTGGATCCAGTTTTGCAAGATAGTATGAGAACAGAGAAAGGGTTGGAGGTGATTGGGGAATAGGTGGCGGGAAGAGGACTTATGGAACATATGGTGGGGGGGGGAACTGGAAAAGGGGAAAACCTTTGGAATGTAAACAAAGAATATATAAAATAATAAATAAATAAATAAATAAATAAATAAATTAGTTTAAAAAAAGTACTACAGACCAGCACAACAAAACAGGTGAAGGAATTGAGCAAAACCATCCAGGAAGTAAAATGGATGTAGTACTAAAAATGGAAGTAGAAACAATAAAGAAATCACAAAGGGAAACAAGTCTGGACATAGAAAACCTAGGCAAGAAGACAGGAGTCATGGATCCAAGCATCACCAACAGAATACAAGAGATAGAAGAGAGTGTCTCAGATTCAGAAGATACAATAGAAAGCATTGATATAACAATCAAAGAAAACGAAAAATGCAAAATGCTCCTGACCCAAAACATCCAGGAAATCCAGGACAAAATGGGAGAACTAAACCTAAGGATTATAGTTATAGAAGAGAGTGAAGATTTCCAACTTAAAGGGCCAGTAAATGTCTTCAACAAAATTATAGAAGAAAACTTCCCTAACCTAAAGAAAGAGATGCCCATGAACATACAAGAAGCCTATAGAACTCCAAATAGATTTGACCAGAAGAGAAATTCCTCCTGTCACTTAATAATTAAAACACCAAAAGCACTAAACAAAGAAAGAATATTAAAAGTAGTAAGGGGAAAGGTCAAGTAACATGTAAAGGTAGACCTATCAGAATTACACCAGACTTCTCACCAGAGATTATGAAAGCCAGAAAAGCCTGGGCAAATATCATGCAGACCCTAAGGGAACACAAATGCCAACCCAGACTCTCAATTACCATAGATGGAGAAACCAAGGTATTCCTTGGTAAATTTGACAAAAGCAAATTTACACAATATCTTTCCACAAATCCAGCCATTAAAAGGATAATAAATGGAAAACACCAACAAAAGGAGGAAAAATAAACACTAGAAAAAGCAAGAAATCAATCTTCTTTCAACAACCCAAAAGAAGATAACCACACAAACATAAAAATTACATCAAAAATAGCAGGAAACAACAATCACTACTCCTTAATATCTCTTAACATCAATGGACACAATTCCCCAATAAAAAGACATAGACTAACAGACTGGATACGTAAACAGGACCCAACATTTTGCTGCATACAGGAAATGCATCTCAAACAAAGTGACAAAGACAAACACTACCTCAGAGTAAAAGGCTAGAAAAACAGTTTTCCAAGTAAATGGACCCAGGAAACAAGCTGGAGTAACCATTCTAATATCCAATAAAATAGTCTTTCAACCAAAAGTCATCAAAAAAGACACAGAAGGACACTTTATATTTATCAGAGGAAAAAATCTACCAGGAAGAACTCTCAATTCTGAACATATCTGTTACAAATACCTCTCAATTCTGAACATATCTGTTACAAATACAAGGGCACCCTCATTCATAAAAGAAACTTTAATAAAGCTTAAAGCACACATTGCACCCCACACAATAATTGTGGGTGACTATAACACCCCACTTTCCTCAATGGACAGATAAGGGAAACACAAACAGAGACACAGTAAAACTATGAGAAGTTTTGGACCAAATGGATTTAAGAGATATCTATAGAACATTTCATCCTAAAGCAAAAGAATATGCCTTCTGAGCTGTTTCCATCCAGCTGGCAGTGGAACCAGCCTCCACCAGCTTCCCAGGTGTTCCGACCCAGCCTGCGGAACCAGGTACCCGAGATATCCCAAGTTTAAGACCTTCGGGTGCTTAGGCCTTGAGCGGGAGCTGTGCACCAAGCAGCAGTTTGGGGGCACCAGCCAAGCCTGGGCTCTGTGCCCTGAGGGTGGACCCCGCACTCCCTGCAGCCTCCACCATCTTCCCAGCTGCTTTGAACCAGCAGGTGGAGCCAGGTACCCAAGATATCCCGAATTTAAGACCTCTGGGGACTCAGGACACCAGACAGCAATCCCTGAGCAGGGGCAGTGCAGAGCAGCTGCCCAGCAGACAGAACCAAGGACCTGAGATATCCCGAGTTTAAGACCTCAGGGGATGCAGGCCACCTGTCAGCAATCTGTGAGCAGGAGCCCTGCAGGGCAGCGGATCAGATGTCCCAGACATGGGTAAATAGCCTTACAAGCCCACAGGAGGTTCAAGCACCAGCTAGTCACTACAGGACCAACAAACACCAGAGATAACCAGATGGCAAAAGGCAAATATAAGATCGTTACTAACAGAAATCAAGGCAATATGGCAGCATCTGAACCCAGTTCCGCAACAGCAATAAATCTTGGATACCCCAACACACCAGAAGAACAAGACTCAGATCTAAAATCACTGGTCAGGATGCTGATAGAGGAACACTTAGATAAATCTCTTAAAGTAATACAGGAGAAAATAGATCAAAAGCTAGAAGCCCTTACAAGGCAAACACAAATAAGTCTCAGATACCCCAACACACCAGAAAAACAAGACTCATATCTAAAATCACTGGACAAGACGCTGTTAGAGAATCACTTAAATAAATCTCTTAAAGAAATACAGGAGAAAATGGATCAAAAGCTAGAAGTCCTTACAAGGCAAACACAAAAATCACTTAAAGAAATTCAGGAGAATATAGATAAAAAATGAATGCCAGTAAGAGGGAAACACAAAAATCACTTAAAGAAATACAAGAGAACATGGGTCAACAAGTAGAAGTCATAAAAGAGGAAACACAAAAATCCTTTAAAGAATCACAGGAAAACACAAACAAGCAATTGAAAGATCTGAGCAAAACCATCCAGGATCTAAAAACAGAAGTAGAAACAACTAAGAAATCGCAAAGGGAGACAAGGTTGGAGATAGAAAACCTTGGGAAGAAATCAGGAGTTATAGATGCAAACATCAACAATAGAATACAAGAGATAGAAGACAGAATCTCAGATGCTGAAGATACCATAGGAACCATGGATTCAACAATTAAAGAAAATGTAAAATGCAAAAAGCTGGTAACCCAAAACATTCAAGAAATCAAGGACACAATGAGAAGAACAAACCTAAGGATTATAGGAATAGATGAGAATGAAGATCAACAACTTAAAGAGCCAGCAAATATCTTCTACAAAATTATGAAAGAAAACTTCCCCAACCTAAAGAGAGAGATTCCCCTGAATATACAAGAAGCCTACAGAACCCCAAACAGACTGGACCAGAACAGAAATGCTACCTGTCACATAATAATCAAAACTCCAAATGTACTAAACAAAGAAAGAATATTAAAGGCAGTAAGAGAAAAAGGACAAGTAACATATAAAGGAAGACCTATCAGAATTACACCAGATTTCCCACCTGAGATCATGAAAGCTAAAAGATCCTGGGCGGACCTCATGCGGACTCTAAGAGAACACAAACTTCAGCCAAAACTACTATACCCAGCAAAACTCTCAATTGCCATAGATGGGGAAACCAAGGTATTCCATGGCAAAACCAAATTTGTATTATATCTATCTACAAACCCAGCCCTACAAAGAATAATAGGGGAAAAATACCAACACAAGAAAGGAAATTACACCCCAGAAGAAACAAGATGGAAACCCCCTCTCATCAAACACAAAAGAAGAGAACCACTCAAATATAAAAAATAACGACCATAATGTCAGGAAGTAATAATTACTGTTCCTTAATATCTCTTAATATCAATGGACTCAATTCCCCAATAAAAAGACACAAACTAACAGACTGGATACGGAAACAGGACCCTACATTTTGCTGCATACAGGAAACACATCTCAGTGTCAAAGACAAACACTACCTTAGAGTAAAAGACTGGAAGACAATTTTACAAGCAAATGGTCTCAGGAAACAAGCCGGAGTAGCCATTCTAATATCAGATAAAATTGGCTTCCAACCTAAAGTCATCAAAAAAGACATGGAAGGTCACTTCTTGCTTGTCAAAGGGAAAATCCACCAAGAAGAATTCTCAATACTGAACAACTATGCGCCAAATCTAAGGGCACCCTCATTTGTAAAAGAAACTTTACTAAAGCTTAAAGCACACATTGCACCTAACACAATAATTGTAGGAGACTTCAACACTCCATTCTCCTCAATGGACCCATCAGGAAAGCAGAAACTAAACAGGGACACAGTGAAACAAATTGAAGCTTTGGACCAATTGGATTTAACAGATATATATAGAACATTTCATCCTAAAGCAAAAGAATATACCTTTTTCTCAGCACTGCACGGTACCTTTGCCAAAGTTGATCATATAATTGGTCACAAGACAGACCTCAACAAATACAAGAAGACCGAACTAATCCCATGCCTCCTATCAAATCACTATGGAGTAAAAGTGGTCTTCAATAGCAAGAAGAACAACAGAAAGCCCACATACACATGGAAACTGAACAATACTCTACTCAATGACAACTTGGTCAAGGAAGAAAGAAAGAAATCAAACACTTTTTAGACTTCAATGAAAATGAAGAAGAAAGGAGAGGACCCTGGGCCTGAAAAGATTGGATCCGGTTTTGTAGACCCAAAACAGAGAAATCGTGGGGGGGATGATTGGGGAATATTTGGGGGGAGAGGAATTATGGGACTTATGGTGGGTGGGGGGAGACTGGGAAAGGGGAAAGCCTATGGAATGTTTAACAAAAAATATAGAAAATAAAAATTAAAAAAAAGAAAAAAAGAAAATGAAAGTTCAACCTACCCAAATCTATGGGACACAATGAAAGCAGTGCTAAGAGGAAAACTCATATCCCTGAGTGCCTCCAAAAAGAAACTGGAGAGAGCATGCACTAGCAACTTAACAGCACACCTGAAGGCCCTGGAACAAAAAGAAGCTAATTCACCCAGGAGGAGTAGAAGACAGGAAATCATCAAACTAAGGGCTGAAATCAATCAAGTAGAAACAAAGAGAACCATACAAAGAATCAACAAAACCAAGAGCTGGTTCTTCAAGAAAATCAACAAGATAGATAAACGCTTAGCTAGACTAACCAAAGGGCACAGAGACAGTATCCAAATTAACAAAATTAGAAATGAAAAGGGAGACATAACAACAGAAACTGAGGAAATTCAAAAAATCATCAGATCCTGCTACAAAAGCCTATACTCAACACAACTGGAGAATCTGGAGGAAATGGACAATTTCCTAGACAGATACCAAATACCAAAATTAAACCAGGATCAAGTAGATCAGCTAAACAGTCCCATAACCCCTAGAGAAGTAGAAGGGGTTATAGAAAGTCTCCCAACCAAAAAAGTACAGGACCTGCTGGTTTTAGTGCAGAATTCTATCAGACCTTCAAAGAAGACATAACACCAATACTCTTCAAACTATTCCACAAAATAGAAACAGAAGGAACACTGCCCAACTCGTTCTATGAAGCCACAATAACACTGATACCAAAAGCACACAAAGATCCTACAAAGAAAGAGAACTACAGGCCAATTTCCCTTATGAATATAGATGCAAAAATACTAAATAAAATTCTTGCCAACCGAATCCAAGAGCACATCAAAATGATCATTCACCATGATCAAGTAGGCTTCATCCCAGGGATGCAGGGATGGTTCAATATATGAAACTCCATCAATGTAATCCACTACATAAGCAAACTAAAAGAAAAAAAACACATGATCATCTCATTAGATGCTGAAAAGCATTTGACAAAATTCAGCATACTTTCATGCTAAAAGTCCTGGAAAGAACAGGAATTCAAGGCCAATACCTAAATATGGTAAAAGCAATATACAGCACACCAGTAGCCAACATCAAAATAAATGGAGAGAAACTTGAAGCAATCCCACTGAGATCAGGGACTAGACAAGGCTGCCCCCATGTCCATATGTTTTCAATATAGTACTTGAAGTTCTAGCGAGAGCAATTAGACAACATAAGGAAGTCAAAGGGATACAAATTGGAAAGGAAGAAGTCAAACTATCACTTTTTCCAGATGATATGATAGTATACTTAAGTGACCCAAAACTCCACCAGAGAACTCCTACAGCTGATAAACAACTTCAGCAATGTGGTTGGTTATAAAATCAACTCAAGCAAATCAGTAGCCTTCTTATACTCAAAGGACAATCAGGCTCAGAAAGAAATTAGGGAAATCACACCCTTCACAATAGCCACAAACAATATAAAGTATCTTGGCGTGACTTTAACCAAACAAGTAAAAGAACTGTATAACAGGAATTTCAAGTCCTTGAAGAAAGAAATCGAAGAAGACGTCAGGAGATGGAAAAATATTCCATGCTCTTGGATTAGCAGGATCAATACAGTAAAAATGATCATCTTGCCAAAAGCAATCTACAGATTCAATGCAATCCCCATCAAAATCCCAAATCAATTCTTCATAGATGTAAAAAGAGCAATTCTCAAATTCATCTGGAGTACCAAAAAAACAGAATAGCTAAAACT
This sequence comes from Apodemus agrarius, assembly GCA_964023405.1. Taxonomy (NCBI): domain Eukaryota; kingdom Metazoa; phylum Chordata; class Mammalia; order Rodentia; family Muridae; genus Apodemus; species Apodemus agrarius. The sequence goes on along the minus strand of OZ030026.1, from coordinate 52,519,712 downwards.
ATTCTCAACAATAAAAGGACTTCTGGGGGAATCAATATCCCTGACCTCAAGCAGTACTACAGAGCAATTGTGCTAAAAACTGCATGGTATTGGTACAGCAACAGGCAAGTAGATCAATGGGATAGAATTGAAGACCCAGAAATGAACCCAAAGACTTATGCTCACTTGATCTTTGATAAAGGAGGTATAACCATCCAGTGGAAAAAAGATAGCCTTTTCAACAAATGGTGCTGGTTCAACTGGAGGTCAACATGCAGAAGAATGCGAGTTGACCCACTCTTATCTCCTTGTACTAAGATCAACTCCAAGTGAATCAAGGACCTCCACATAAAACCAGACACACTGAAATTAATAGAAAAGAAACTTGGGAAGACCCTGGAGGACATGGGCACTGAGGGAAAGTTCCTGAACAGAAAACCAATAGCTTATTCTCTAAGATCAAGAATTGACAAATGGGACCTCATAAAATTACAAAGTTTCTGTAAGGCAAAGGACACTGTCAGAAGGACAAAACAGCAACCAACAAATTGGGAAAAGATCTTCACCAACCCCACATCTGACAGAGGGCTAATATCCAATATATACGAAGAGCTCAAGAAATTAGACCCCAAAGAAACAAATAACCCTATCAAAAAATGGGGTACAGAGCTAAACAAAGAATTTTCAGCAGAAGAAATTCAGATGGCTGAGAAGCACCTTAAGAGATGTTCAACATCATTAGTCATCAGGGAAATGCAAATCAAAACAACACTGAGATTTCACAGCACACCAGTCAGAATGGCTAAGAATAAAAACTCAAGGGACAACAGGTGCTGGCAAGGATGTGGAGAAAAATGAACACTCCTCCACTGTTGGTGGGATTGCAAGATGGTACAACGACTCTGGAAATCAGTCTGGCGGTTCCTCAGAAAATTGGGCATGACACTCCCAGAGGACCCTGTCATACCACTCCTGGGTATATACCCAGCGGAATCCCCTGCATACAATAAAGACACATGCTCCACTATGTTCATAGCAGACTTTTTTTTTTTGGTTTGTCGAGACAGGGTTTCTCTGTGGTCCTAGCTGTCCTGGAGCTCACTCTGTAGACCAGGCTGGCCTCGAACTCAGAAATCCACCTGCCTCTGCCTCCCAAGTGCTGGGATTAAAGGTGTGCACCACCACCACCGCCAGGCTGCAGCCTTATTTATAATAGCCAGCAGTTGGAAGCAGCCCAGATGTCCCTCAAAGGAGGAATGGATACAGAAAATGTGGTATATTTATACAATGGAATACTACTCAGCAATTAAAAATGAATTCATGCAATTTGTAGGCAAATGGTTGGATCTGGAAAATATCATCCTAAGTGAGTTAACCCAATCACAAAAGAATACACATGAAATGCAATCACTGATAAGTGGATATTAATGAGCCCAAAAGCTCTGAATACTCAAGGCACAATTAGTAAATCAAAAGATTCCCAAGAAGAAGGAAGGAAAGGACTGTGGTCCAGAAAAGACTGGATCCAAATTTGTCGGAGAGTATCAGAACAGAGAAATGGGGGTGGGGGTAGGGGTGATTGGGGAATGGGTGGAGTGAAGAGGACTTATGGGACATATGGTGAGGGGGGAACTGGGAAAGGGGAAAGCCTCTGGAATGTAAACAAAGAATATAGAAAATAAAGGGAAAAATCTAATATATATATATATATATATGTATATATATATATATATATATATATATATATATATATATATATATACGTTCTCAGCACCTCATGGTACATTCTCCAAAATTGTCCATATAATTGGTCACAAAACAGACTTCAACAGATATAAGAAGATCAAACTAATCCCATGCCTCCTATCAGATCACTGTGGAGAAAGGATGATCTTCAATAGGAACAAAAACAACAGAAAGCACTCATATACATGGAAGCTGAGCAATGCTCTACTCAATGATAACTTGGTCAAGGAAAAAATGACAAGAAATCAAAGACTTTTTAGAATTTAATGAAAATGAGGGCACAACATACCCAAATTTATGGGACACAATGAAAGCAGTGCTAAGAGGAAAACTCATAACTCTGAATGCCTACAAAAGAAGAAGCTGGAGAGAGCATACACTGGCAGCTTAACAGCACACCTAAAAGCTTTAGAACAGAAAGAAGCTAATACACCCAAGAGGAGTAGAAGGCAGGAAATCATCAAACCCAGGGCTGAAATCAACCAAGTAGAAACAAAAAGAACTATACAATGAATCAACAAAACTAGGAGCTGGTTCTTTGAGAAAATTAACAAGATAGATAAACCTTTATAGCCAGACTAACCAGAGGGCACAGAGACAGTATCCAAATTAACAAAATCAGAAATGAAATGGCAGAAATAACAACAGAAACTGAGGGAATTCAAAAAATTATCATATCCTACTACAAAAGCCTATACTCAACACAACTGTGAAATCTGGATGAAATGGACAATTTCCTAGACAGATACAAACTACCAAATTTTAATCAGGATCAGATAGACCATCTAAGTAGTGCCAAAACCCCTAAAGAAATAGAAGAGGTTATTGACAGTCTCCCAACACAAAAAAAAAAGCACAGGACAAGATGGTTTTAGTGCAGAAATCTATCAGACCTTCAAAGAAGACCTAACACCAATACTCTTCAAAGTATTCCACAAAATAGAAACAGAAGGAACACTACCCAACTTGTTCTATGAATCTACAATTTTGCTGATACCAAAACCACACAAAGATCCAACAAAGAAAGAGAACTTTAGAACAATTTCCCTTATGAATATCTATGCAAAAATACTAAATAAAATTCTTGCTAAATGAATACAAGAACACATCAAAATGATCATTCACCATGATCAAGTAGACTTCATCCCAGGTATGCAGGGATGGTTCAATATATGGAAATCCATCAATGTAATCCATTACATAAACAAACTCAAAGAAAAAAAAACCCACATGGTCATTTCATTAGATGCTGAAATAGTTTTTGATAAAATTCAGCATCCTTTCATGCTAAAAGTCTTGGAAAGAACAAAAATTCAAGGCCCATACCTAAACATAGTAAAAGCAATATTTAGCAAACCAGTAGTCAACATCAAACTAAATGGAGAGAAACTTGAAGCAATCACACTAAAATCAGGGACAAGGCTGCCCTCTCTCTCTCCATATTTATTCAATATAGTAATTGAAGTTCTAGCTAGAGCAATTAGACAACAAAAGGAGGTCAAATGAATACAAATTGGAGAGGAAGAAGTCAAATTATCACTATGTCCAGATGATGATACTATACTTATGTGACCCAAAAAACTCTACAAAAGAACTCCTACAGCTGATAAACAACTTCAGTAAAGTGGCTGGTTATAAAATCAACTCAAGTAAATCAGTAGCCTTCCTATACTCAAAGGATAAATAGGTTGAGAAAGAAATTAGGGAAATGACACCCTTTACAATAGCCACAAACAATATAAAGTATCTTGGTGTGACTCTAACCAAACAAGTGAAAGATCTGTTTGACAGGAACTTCAAGTCTTTGAAGAAATAAATTGAAGAAGACCTCAGAAGATGGAAAAATCTTCCATGCTCTTGGATTGGCAGGATTAATATAGGAAAAATGGCCATCTTGCCAAAAGCAATATATAGATTTAATGCAATCCCCATCAAAATCCCAACTCAATTCTTCATAGAGTTAGAAAGAGCAATTCTCAAATTCATGTGAAATAACAAAAAACCCAGGATAGCTAAAACTATTCTCAGCAGTAAAAGAACTTCTAGGGGAATCAGTATCCCGGACCTCAAGCAGTACTACAGAGCAATAGTGTTAAAAACTGCATGGTATTGGTACAGTGACAGGCACATAGATCAATAGAATAGAATTGAAGACCCAGAAAGAAAGAACTGTGTATGATAATATACAGACTTGGAAACCAAACACTCAGTAAACCAAGGTAGGAAAATCATAAAGCCAACCTGAATGAACTATGTAACAATAAAACAGATGGATAGCTATTCTCCCTTGTAACACTGGAGAAATGTAAACACTGAAAATTACAATTATTGTTATCTAAATTTATACTGAGAACACTGTTTTGATATTCACCTATTCTTTAAATATAGTCACAGAATATGGGATAATTTGACTATATGATCAATAGATGATTTACTTTCCTCTGTTTCCCTGTCTGCATTGGGCATTGAACTTTTGGTCCATTCTAATAGCCCATCTATCTACCCTTTTGTCATCACTATCTTTACTACCCTATGGATGCCTTGAGACAGTCACTAAGATAACAGCTGTTTACCCTGTCTCCTGAAGGGACACATAGAACAGTCTGAAACATTTATTTTCTGAGACAAGATCCCATTGTATGTCTCTGCACTTTGCTCTGTAGATCAAGGTGGCCTTGCTTCAACAGAGATCTGCTTGCCTTTGCCTTCAGATACATCAATTAAAACTGCATGCCCTGTATACAATTCCCCTGACTCCTTTGTATTCATGTACTCAAATTAAACCATGAGTTCCCTCAAGACACATCTACTCTTTTCAGGTGTTGAAAGTTTTGTGGGAGGGTTGGTATCTCTATTGCTCCACTGGGGTTCTGACCTGGCTATAGTTGTCTTATTGGTCTAGCTAGAACTTCATGTACTATATTGAATAGACAGGGAGAGAGCTGGCAGCCTTTTCTTGTCACTGATTTTAGTGAGATTGTTTCAAGTTTCTCTCCAGTTAATTTGAAGTTGGTCAGTGATTTGTTGTATATCCTTTTGATTATGATTAAATAAGGGCCTTGTGTTCCTCATCTCTCTAATACTTTTAACATGAAATGGTGTTGGATTTTGTCAGAAGGTTTTTCAGCAATAATGAGATGATCATGTGATTTTTTTCTTTCAGCTTCTTTATATGGTGGATTAAAATGATGGATTTTCTTTTATTTATTTTTTTATTGGATATATTATATATTTACATTTCATTTCCCTTTTTCTGGTTCCCTGCCCCCCAAAGGTCCCACATGCCCTTTTCCCTCCCTGTGTTCCCCCATCCACCCTTTCCCACTTCCCTGTTCTGGTATTCCCCTACACTGATGCTTTGAGCCTTTCCAGAACTAGGGTCAACTCCTTCCTTCTTGTCGGACATCATTTGGTATGTGGATTGTGTCTTTGGTGTCCCAAGATTCTACCATGAAATTAATTGTAGAGTGGACAGCTCCATAGCCTCTTTTGCTTCTGGCATTGGGCAAAAAGTTGAAAAACAGATCCTAAAGAGATTACTATTACCTGGAAAAAATCCAGCACTCAGTGCACAGTAAGGTGAACATGGTTAACAATAATGCATGCTAAGTGTCAGAATTCTAAAAACAAAGGAATTTTGAATATACTCACTCTCAAAATTTGATTAATATTTAATGTGATGGATATGCTAGCTACCTTGATTTGACCACTACTCATTATATACATGAATGAAAACATCACATTATAGCCCACAAATAGATGCAAATACTGTGTGTAAATAAATGAATAAGCTGTTAAAGGCTGCAATCTTCAATTATAAAACACACTGATATATTAAAACCCATATTTTAAAAAACAATCGATGTAGTTATGTACAAAATTTGGCATGCAGAAGAGAGCTATGTTCTCAGAATTTCCTCTACAAAAAAAGCTTATGAATTGCATTAAATTCTAAATGTACATTTTATTGTTAATATATGGTAAAATGTATGAGTATCTTTCTGTAAAACAAAATAAATATTTGTGAGCTTAAAATATATGTCACATTAGAAAAAAAGTACCTTTACAATATGTTTGGCTTATATCTTAAAATGCAAGTTTCAAATGAAGTACATTGCTGCAGACCAAGACTCAATGAGGAGTTGTAGCTGCAGGGAGCCAGGATTCTTTTGTGAAGAAGGAAGGCACTGATTCGGCGAGTGACAAACAGACACCAGAAAGCAGAAGTAGCTTGGTATCTGAGTGTATTAGGCTGCTCTGAGCCAGGGGGTTTTAAGCATGAGATTTTTACATTTCAAAAGATGTAACCAGTAAATCAGGCACAAAGAACAATCAGCATAACCATTTGCAATAAGGAAATGTAAAATCAACCAGGTAAAACGTTTCCCGCGTAACAAATTAAAACTCACACATAGATAACATCCATCTTCCTGATACAAGCTTCAGTCCTAAGAAAGACTTCAAAGGACATTAGGCCAGATACCCTAGGTCTTAATGAGATTTTGTGAATAAACTTAACTTGACACCTAGCCTTCTCTATGGAAACCAGTGCTCAGTCAATTCCTTTCATACCACAATGTTGGAGCCACTCTCATTAACATAGCCATAAAAGTTTACATTTTGTTGGGAGATTATTTAATGTAATTATGTAAACTACTAAGGCAAAGCGGTGCAGTTCTAAGAAGAGAGGGTTTTGGCCAGTGACTTACTTCAAAGAAGAATTCTTTCACACCTATTTGCTTGGTTTTTCTTAGTCCCAGCTACTAGGAAGAGAAGTTTTAGGAAATAAAGCAGGCTTCCAATGAGATTTTTTGACTTCTGAATGGAGGTGTTCTGGAGAGCTCCAAGAGGCATTTCCTCAGTCTGCAAAACCATGTTTCACAGAATCAATTGGTGCCACACCAGCAGTAAATGCATTTCCAAATAGTTCTGGTCTGGTATTTAGAATAACTGGCAAGTTGTGACAATGGATGGAATAAATGCTGACAAGATTAGAACACTCAATAAAGGTTTGTATAGAGTGCTACTGTTGGGCTAAAGTAATGAACACTCAAGAAAATAAGTAAAACATTCAGCTTCTACCATATAATCCCAGAATCCAAACTTCTGTCTTTGAAGCCTTGATGACTGCAATAAAAGTAGTTTATCCTGAGACAAAGATATCACTCACAGTTTTACCCCTAAAAGCCTCTTCAGAGCTCCTTTTACATCTTTATTCCTCAGGCTGTAGATGAAGGGGTTTAGCATGGGAGTCACCACTGTGTACATCACAGAGGCTGTTGCACTTGCTTGTGAGCTGTGGCTTACTGCAGAACTGAGGTAGACCCCTAGACCAGTGCAGTAAAATAAGGAGACAACAGAGAGGTGAGATGCACAGGTGGAGAATGCCTTGTACCTCCCCTGAACTGTAGAGATTGCACGTATGGAGGACACTATCTTGGAGTAAGAGTAAAGGATGCCAGACAGAGGAACAACAGCCAATAGCACAAGTGCAGAATACATGACCACATCATTAAGGAAAGTGTCAGAACACGTTAACTGTGCCACCTGATTCAGTTCACAGAAGAAGTGTGGGATTTCCAAGTCTGTGCAGAAGGACAGCTGCGACACCATCATGCTTTGTAACAAGGCATGCAGAACACTCGCAACCCAGCATACAAGAACCAAAGATCCACAGAGTCTGTAGTTCATGATGCCAGTGTAATGCAGTGGGTGACAGATGGCCACGTAGCGGTCATAGGCCATAACAGCCAGGAGGAAGTTGTCCAGTTCCACAAAAATCAGGAAAAAATACATCTGGGTGAGGCAATCTGCATAGCTAATGGATTTCCTCTCTGTTTGAATATTCACAAGCATCTTCGGGACAGTGGTGGAAGTAAAGCAGATATCCACAAATGACAAATTAGAGAGAAAAAAGTACATGGGTGTGTGTAAGTTGGCATCAGAGATGATGGCAAGAATAATGAGCATGTTCCCAACTATGGTGGTCAAGTACATGGACAGGAAAACACCATATATAACAGGCTGCAGGTTGGGGTCCTGTGAAAATCCCAACAGAAAAAATTCTAAGATGTGAGTATTGTTTCTTGGCTCCATGGGCTTTATATCGCTAGGACAGAAAATAACATGAGAAATATTCATGAACATTGACATTGCTAAAAGGAATAAGCAATATAATTTGTACTCTACAGCAAAAATTTCCTAATTTCATACATGGGTTTACTACTACAAGAGGGCATCTCTAGTGCTATTACTGATTAGGGATCCCTGTCTTACACTGAGATTTTCCCCCAAGAGGTTATATATGTGTATGTATATATGTAGATATAGATATAGATAACAGATTTAATTAGAAATTATTTCTTAAGGTTGATATGTCAATTGATGAGGTCAATATGTATTGACTGCTAACCCTGTTTCATGTGATTCTCCACAGTGATCAGAGACTGTTGGGAAACAAAAGTCTCCACACATCAATGGCACACAAAGACATCCAGATAAAGACATTAGCTTTATATTATTTTTATGTATAACATAATTTATGTAATCCTACTAACTATACTCTATGCATTAAATATTTCTGGCCAGTAAGGTTCTATTAAAATAAGTAATAATATGACACAAAAAATGGTGGAGACTTAATGAATAAAAGTATGTGTCGTGGAGTGAGCACACGGAAGTATACGTGAGGCGTTGGGGAATAAAGACATGGACATACAGAGCACACTCTCATTAATCCATATCATCCACACTCAAAAGCGCTAATTTTTGTACATGGCCAGACATTGCTGGCAGAGAAGATGATCTAAGCAGAGACCACAGAGCCCAACAATCTGAGACTAACAGCAAGAGCTCCGCCAACATGACCGGAGGAAAAGAGAACCCCTCGAGTTCTCCTCTGCTCTCTGTGAACAGTACAAATGTTTTTGGTAGTGATCCTAGTCTTTATGAGCTGAGCCATATCTCCATCCCTCCAAATACAAAATAAAAAAAATTGGTTAAGATGACTCAAAAAACATATGATATACAAATAAATCATAGTAAAAACCTATCATATTATGCAATATGCAGACAGCAATTATAAGGAGGAGGAAGTAATTATGATGGGGATGATAATTATGATTGAAGAAGGAGGAGATAGAGGGTAGGATTATGTTGAGGGAGATGAAGAGGAGGAGGAGGAAAAGGAGGAGATGTAAGAGTCAGGAAATTTTCTCAGAAATTTTCACCTGTCAGAAATAGTAACCAGAAAAAAAGGCCACAAAGTAGGTGATGTTTTTCAGATATTCATCACCATTCAGGAGCCAGTGTGAGGTCAATGAGAAAGGGAAGTAATGACAACTGACATCACAGGAGGTTGAGAAATGTGGAGGTTTCCCAGCTGGGACAGAAATGTGAGGGTGAACCTCATTCACAATATACGTTTATTGTTTGTTATTAATTTTGGTATAAAGACATCACTGAACAAAGTGGATACCTCGACTGCTATGATTAAATTAAATTAGTTATCACTCTGTATTATAAGAGTCATATTGGAATATATGGGTAAGGAAATCCCAGCTCTGAAAACTACACATGCATAAACTCCCACCACCTCCACCATAGAACCTGAGCCTTTGTTACTAGAGACAGGCTTTTCCTGATCTACTCACACTAATCAGTCACAGGACATGCCATTTCCCCTACTGTAGTACTCTAGAGTTTTTATTTTTTTTAAAGCTTCTCATGAACAAATGAGCACAGGGTTAAATTTTACTAACTTCCTTAACTCATTTAAGTAAAAATACATACGAGTATATGTAAAGAGTGATAAAATGGGACATACGGTAAAATAAATATGTTAAAGTGCTATAGAGCAAAAGGGTAGTTTATGCAGGCAAAATGCAGTAATACTTCCTTTGACAGAAAACATTAGAAACCAGAATTAAAAGTGTCCAGGCTCAGTATACAAGAGAAAGACATTATCAGATCCCTGCAGAAAAGAAAATGACTAATAAACATAAACTCATACAGTCTTGAGATATTGAAATAACTATTGGGAAGGGGAGGCAAGAGGTAGGTTATGGAGGGGAAACTGGGAAGGAACATAACATTTGAAATGTAAATAAAATAACCAATAAAAACGGAAAAAGACAACACTAAGAAATAAATAATTATGAACTAAAGCTGATAAGCATATGCTTACTCACATATAACAGTTTCCATGTGGATACTCAGAGAAATTGAAAAGTACACTTAGAACTTTTCTATTGCTAGGTATTTCTAGTTATTTTTCAAGAATTCCTTTCTCTGCATTCCTCTCAGTATAAACATAGTTGAGTGTGTCTCATCTAAAAAAAATAAAATTCCACTCCATAACTTATTCCCTGTTTAGCACCTTCTTGCAATTTCAAAAATTCTCCGGATTGAATTATTTTACTAGAAACATTGTAAGCCTTCTTTCTATCTATTCATTGCCAGACATGAACCTGGCACTAGTCAGTTCAATATTCATTTCTCAGGTTAATATTATGAATCCATACAAATAATGAGTAAATTAATAACAAATAAATAGCATATTTAAATAAGTGATGAATCACAAAGCAGGCAAGCCCAGCAATTCCACTCTGGGCTAGGGGCCTGGCTCTCGCTGATCTTGAGTAAGTGTTCTCATAATCCATTCTCTTCCCCTCCATGCTGTATTTACTGAGCTCTCAGACACACCTGTACACAGGCTGTGGAAGAATGTATCCCTGTGAAGATCAAGGTCTTCCTTTGAGGGGTGAGTGTGGAGACTGAAGCTCTGCCTCACACAAGAAAGCAGGAAGGGTAAGGGTTATCCCCTATTGAGACTTAAGACATCAAAAGATACCCCACATGTTATCTAGCCTACTGCTGTTCAATATGAGAGTCATCATAGGAGGCAGTGTCAGGTCTCTATATCTACTCATTAGACACAATCTTCCCTGATTTCGTTATTCTCTAACTTTACAATTTCCCTGTGGGACACTGGCCTGGATTCTACTGATTCACTTTCCCTTGGGGTCTAGTTTACAATACAGTAAATCTGTTTTTTCCTCTTCCTTTTCCATGAACTTACATACTGTCCAGAGACCTGACCACCTCACTGCTCACACTCCAATGCATACCCTTTTGTTAAAGGGGATGTTATTGAATTTATATAAGCATATGTATATACATATATATTCTTAACTATAACCTGTTTGGTCCACTTAATGCTACCTGTTGGTATGTTTTCAGGGCTAAATATTCAACACCAGATATCTAATTATTTTGCTTTTCCATGGGGAAGGTCACTTTATTCCCAGTTTTCCTCAGTTGCCTATAATTCCTTGTGTAGAATGGGAGCATATTGGATTTTTATACATCCAATGTGGTATAGTTATTGATGTCACTCATGTTCAGTTCATGTTTGAGAAGCCATGTTAGTGATATTTTATGTTGTAGCTTCTGGTATTACTAGGGGATGTAATCTCACAGCAAAGTCCCTGATCATCTGGCTCTTACAATCTTTTTGCCACATGTCCAAAATGTTCTCTGAGCCTTAGGTACAGGAGTGTTTTATAGTTATATAAAAAGGTATGGGGAGAATATTAATCAGTAGTACTACCGACTTGTAAAGTCTATGAACCACAACAATGACCAGAATGACAATAGATCCCAAATGATGTAACAGTGGCACTTATATACTGGAGGTGAAAGACAGAGAGAGAGAGAGAGAGAGAGAGAGAGAGAGAGAGAGAGAGAGAGAGAGGAGAATCTTCTACCTTTTCCTACTCTTCTCAAAGGACAAGTCAAACAATAGGTTTTCCAATCCTAATTGGTCAGCCATAAACACACATACATATGAGCAACACTAAATCCACACCACAAGTGGTATACACTCTTAAATTTTTTACTTTTATTTTTCTATTGGTTATTACATTATTTACATTTCAAATGTTATCTCCATTCCCAGTTTCCCTGCTGAAAGCCCTTATCCCATCTCTCTCTCCCTGCTTCTATGAGGGTGCTCCTCCACCCACCCACTCCCAACTCATGACCCTAGCATTCCCCTATACTGGGGCATCAAGCCTTCACAAGATCAAGAGCCTCCCCTCCCATTGATGCCTGATAAGTCCTCTGCTACATAAGCAGCTGAAGCCATGGGTCCCTCCAAGTGGACTGTGTGGTTGGTAGTTTAGACCTTGCGAGCTCTGGGGTGGGGAGGGTCTGGTTGATTGATATTGTTGTTCTTCCTATGGGGGTTGCAAACCCCGTCAGCTTCTTCAGTTCTTCTCCATTGGGGTCCCTGTGCTCAGTCCTATGGTTGACTGCAAGCATCTGCATCTGTATTGGTCAGACTCTGACAGAGTCTCTCAGGAGACCACTATATTATGCCCCTGTCAGCAACAACTTGGCATCAGCAATAGTGTCTAGGTTTGGTGACTGCATATGAGATGGATCCCCAGGTACAGCAGTCTCTGGATGGCCTTTCCTTAAGTCTCTGCTCCACTCTTTGTCCCTGTATTTCCTTTAGACAGCAGCAATTCTGGGTTAAAGTTTTTGAGATGGGTGGGTGGCCCCATTCCTCAAATGGGGGCCTTGCCTAACCATTGAATATGGTCTTTACAGGTTCTCTCTCCCCTTTGTAGGGTATTTCAGCAAAAGTCATGCCATTGGGACCTGAGAGTCTCTTGCTTTCCTGGCATCTGGGGCTTTCTGATGGCTATCCCTGGTTCCCCATGACCCACTGCTACACACTTCAGTTCAATTTCCTGACCCCCTGTACATCTCCCCAATCTCCTACCACACCTGATCTCACCTTTCCCCCTCCTCTTTCCTTCCCAAGTTCCTCCATCCCTCTACCTCCCATGATTGTTTTGTTTCCCCTTCTAAGTAGGACTGAAGTATGCACACTTTGGTCTTCCTTCTTGAGCTTCATATGGTTTTATCATGACTATTCAAAGAATTTTTTAGTAGTACTCACTTATGAGTGAGTAAATACCATGTATGTTCTTTGGTGAGTGGGATAACTCACTCAGGATGATATTTTCTAGTTCCATCCGTTAGCTTGCAAATTTAATGAAGTCATTGCTTTTAATAGCTGAGTAGTACTCCGTTGGGTAAATGTTCCCAACTGGGTAGATGTCTCCATTCCTCAATTGTGGGACATCTGGGTTGTTTTCAGATTCTGGCTATTATAAATAAGGCTACTATGAATTTAGTGGAGTCTGTGTCCTTCTAATATGTTGGAGCATCTTTTGGGCATATCCCCAGGAGTAGTATAGCTGGGTCCTCAGATAGTACTATGTGCAGTTGTTTTTTTGTTTGTTTGTTTGTTTTTTGTTTTTTGTTTTTTTTAAGAAACTACCAGACTGATTTCCAAAGTGTTTGTACCAGCTTGCAATCCCACCAGGAATGTAGGAGTGTTCCTCTTTCTCCACATCCTCACCAATATCTGCTGTCACCTGAGTTTTTGATCTTAGCCATTCTGATTGCTGTGAAGTGGAATTTCAGGGGCATTTTGATTTACATTTTCTAGATGACAAAGGATATTGAAATTTTCCTTAGCTGATTCTCAGCCATTAGAGTTCCTTGGTTGAGAATTCTTTGTTTAGCTCTGTTCCCCGTTTTTAATAAGTTTATTTGGGTCTCGAAGTCTAACATCTTAAGTTCTTTGTATATGTTGGATATTAGCCCTCTATCGGATGTAGGATTGATAAAGATCTTTTCCCAATCTGTAGGCTGCCATTTTGTCCTGATAACAGTGTCCTTTGCCATACTGAGGCTTTTCATTTTTATGAGATCCCATTTCTCTATAGTTGATCTTAGAGCCTGGGCCATTGGTGTTCTCTTCATGAAATTTCCCCTGTGCCAATGTGCTCATGGCTCTCTCCCACTTTCTCATCTATTAGTTTCAGTGGTTTTATGTGGAAGTTCTTAATCCACTTGAACTTGACCTATGTACCAGGAGATAAGAATGAATCAATTTTCATTCTTCTACATGCCTATTGCCACTGATTTATTGAATATGTTGCCTTTTTCCCCTGTATGGTTTTAGCTTCTTTGTCAAAGATCAAGTGACAGGTGTGTGGGTTTAATTCTGGGTCTTCAATTCTACTCAATTTATATACCTGCCTGTCTCTGTACCAATTCCATGCAATTTTTATCACTATTGTTCTATAGTAGAGCTCGAGTTTAGGTATGGTAATTTCCACAGAATGTCTCTTATTGTTGAGAATAGTTTTGCTATCCTGGGCTTTTGTTGTTCCAAATGAATGTGAGAATTGCTCTATCTCTGTGAAACATTGTGTTGGAATTTTGATGGAGATTGCACTGATTCTATAGATTGCTTTTAGTAAGATGGTAATTTTTATTATGTTAATCCTGCCCATCCACGAGCATGGGAGACCTTTCCATCTTCTAAGGTCTTCAATTTCTTTCTTCAGAGACTTGAAGTGCTTGTCATATAGATCTTTCATTTTCTTGATTAGAATCACACCAAAATATTATATTACATTATATATTATATTACATCATATATTATATCATATCATATCATATTATTTCTGACTATTTTGAAGGGTGTCATTTCTACAAGTTCTTTCTCAGACCATGTATCCTTTGAGTAGAAGAAGGGTACTGATTTGTTTGAGTTAATTTTATATCCAGACACTCTGCTGAAGTTGTTTATCAGCTGTTCTCTGGTGGGTTTTTTTTGGGGGGTGTCACTTAAGTATACTATCATATCATCTGAAAACAGTGATATTTTGACTTCTTCCTTTCCAATTTGTAGCCCTTTGACCTCATTTTGTTGTCTGATTGTTGTTCTTGCTAGAACTTCAAGCACTATATTGAATAGATGGGGAGAGAGTGGACAGCCTTGTCTTGTCTGGTCCCTGATTTTAGTTGAGGTTCAAGTTTCTCTCCATTTAGTTTGATATTGGCTACTGGCTTGCTGTATATTGCTTTTATTATGTTTAGGAATGGGCCTTGAATTCCTGATCTTTTCCAGACTATTAACATGAAGGTGTGTTGAATTTTGTCAAATACTTTCTCAGCATCTAATGTGATGATCACGTGGTTTTATTTCTTTAAGTTTGTTTATATAGTGGATTACATTGATGGATTTCTGTATATTGAATCATCCCTGCATCCCTGGGATGAAGCCTACTGTATCATTGTGGATGTGGTGAGAGAACTGGGTTCTGATGATGCTCAAGTGTATTGGCTTATGTTGCTTATGGTCTTGTGCTTGCCTTTTGCCATCTGGATATCCTCGGGTCTGTTGATCTGGGAGACTGTCTGAAGTCTTCTGCTTTTGTCCCTGGGTTGCTTCAGGTCTCCTAGTAGGCCTGAAGCTCTAGCTGTACCAGACCAACTGTGGGGCCTTCCAACTGGGGGCTCTTCACAGGTGCAGGAATGCTGCTGATCTGTTGCCCTGGCTACAGTAGATCTCCTTGGAGATCTTCAGACTGTTGGGTCTTCAGTGGACCAGTCAAGATGTTCTCCAATTGTTCTTCATGCAACTGATCCTCAATTACTCTGAGTGCAGTAGATCCTCAACTGCTTGAGTGCAGCAGGTTCTCAATTGCCCTGAATGCAGTGGGTTCAACTGCTATGACTGCAGAGGGCTCTCTAGGATGGATCAGGATATGTTGTCTTCACTGGAGCAAAGCAGCCAAGAGCCTGCCCCAGTAGAAAGGACCAAGTGGTGGAAGGGAAGGAAGGGACAGAAGGGGGTGGTATTTGGGAGGGCACAGCTTTTGGTGGGTGATGGGTCCTGAGTCCACTGAGCTCTCAGCAGCAGCTCTGGGAATTCAGAGGGGGAGGTTATTACCAACTGCTCTGAGTGCAGAGGGGTCTCTAAGATGGATCTGGACATGTTATCGTCACTGGAGCAGACCAGCCAAGAACCTGCCCCAGCAGAAAAGACCAGAATATATCTACATTTCAAGTGTTATCACCTTATCCAGTTTCCCCCTCTCCCAGAAACCCCCTCTACTCTCCCCCTCCGCCTGCTTCTATGAGGGTGTTCCTCTACCCACCCACTCCCCTCCCTGCCACCAGCTACCCTACACTGGGGTATCCATCAAACCTTCATAGGACCAAGGACCTCTCCTCCCATTGATGCCTGACAAAGCTGTCCTCTGTAACATATGCAACCAGAACCATGTGTACTCCTTGGTGGGTAGTTAGTCCCTGGGAACTCGGGGGGTGGTTTATGGTTGGCTGATAGTGTTGTTCTTCCTATGAGGTTGCAAACTCCTCCTGTATTTTTTAAGGGAATTATTTTTCTCCTTCTTAAAGTCCTCTAATGATCATGAGATATGATTTAAATCAAAATCTTGCTTTCAGGTATGTTGGGGTATCCAGGGATTACTTTGGTGGGAGAACTTGGTTCTGTTTCTTATGTTCTTTTTTTTTTAATTTTTATTTTCTATATTCTATGTTTACATTCCAAAGGCTTTCCCCTTTCCCAGGTACACCCCACCATATGTCCCATAATTCCTCCCCCCCCTGCTATTCCCCACTCATTCCCCGCCCCCCACGATTTCTCTGTTCTGGGTCTACAATACTGGATCCAATCTTTACAGGCCCAGGGTCCTCTCCTTTCTTCTTCTTGGGAGTCATTTGACTTGCTAATTGTGCCTTGAGTATTTAGGGCTTCTGGGCTCATTAATATCCACTTATCAGTGATTGCATTTCATGTGTATTCTTTTGTGATTGGGTTAGCTCACTTAGGATGATAGTTTCCAGATCTAACCATTTACATAAAAATTGCATGAGTTCATTATTTTTAATTGCTGAGTAGTACTCCATTGTATAAATATACCACATTTTATGTATCCATTCCTCTTTTGAGAGATATCTGGGCTCCTTCCAATTTCTGGCTATTATAAACAAGGCTGCTATAAACATAGTGGAGCATGTGTCTATTGTATGGAGAGGAATCCTCTGGGTATATGCCCAGGAGTGGTATGCCAGGGTCCTCTGGAAGTGACATGCCCAATTTTCTGAGGAACCGCCACACTGATTTCCAGAGCGGTTTTACCATTTTGCAATCCCACCAACAGTGGAGGAGTGTTCCTCTTTCTCCACATCCTCGCCAGCACCTGTTGTCTCTTGAGTTTTTTTAAATTTTTATTTTCTATATTCTATGTTTACATTCCAAAGGCTTTCCCATTTCCCAGTTCCCACCCAACATACTTCCCATAGTTCCTCTCCCCCACAACTATTCCCCAATCATTCCCCCTCACCCCCTCAGTTTCTTTACTAAACTGGATGCAATCTTGACAGGCCCAGGGTCCTCTCCTTTCTTCTTCTTGGGAAACATTTGACTTGCTATTTGTGTCTTGAGTATTTAGGGCTTCTGGGCTCATTAATATCCACTTATCAGTGATTGCATTTCATGTGTAGTCTTTTGTGATTGGGTTAATTCACTCAGGATGATATTTTCCAGGTCTAACCATTTACCTACAAATTGCATGAATTCATTATTCTTAATTGCTGAGTAGTATTCCATTGTATAAATATACCACATTTTCTGTATCCATTCCTCTTTGAGGGATATTTGGGCTCCTTCCAATTTCTGGCTATTATAAACAAGGCTGCTATAAACATAGTGGAGCATGTGTCTTTATTGCATGCAGAGGAATCCTCTGGGTATATGCCCAGGAGTGGTATGCCAGGGTCCTCTGGAAGTGACATGCCCAATTTTCTGAGGATCCGCCAAACTGATTTCCAGAGCGGTTTTACCATTTTGCAATCCCACAAACAGTGGAGGAGTGTTCCTCTTTCTCCACATCCACGCCAGCACTTGTTGTCTCTTGAGTTTTTAATCTTAGCCATTCTGACTGGTGTGAGGTGGAATCTCAGGGTTGTTTTGATTTGCATTTCCCTGAAGACTATTGATGCTGAACATCTTTTAAGGTGTTTCTCGGCCATCCAAATTTCGTCTGGTGAAAATTCTTTGTTTAGCTCTGTGCCCCATTTTTTGATAGGGTTATTTGGTTCTTTGGGGTCTAACTTCTTGAGTTCTTTGTATATATTGGATATTAGCCCTCTGTCGGATGTGGGGTTGGTGAAGATCTTTTCCCAATTTGTTGGTTGCCGTTTTGTCCTTCTGACAGTGTCCTTTGCCTTACAGAAACTTTGAAATTTTATGAGGTCCCATTTGTCAATTCTTGATCTTAGAGCATAAGCTATTGGTGTTCTGTTCAGGAACTTTCCCCCTGTGCCCATGTCCTCCAGGGTCTTCCCCAGTTTCTTTTCTAATAGTTTCAGTGTGTCTGGTTTTATGTGGAGGTCCTTGATCCACTTGGAGTTGATCTTACTACAAGGAGATAAGAGTGGGTCAATTCGCATTCTTCTGCAGGTTGACCTCCAGTTGAACCAGCACCATTTGTTGAAAAGGCTATCTTTTTTCCACTGGATGGTTGTGGCTCCTTTATCAAAGATCAAGTGACCATAAGTCTGTGGGTTAATTTCTGGGTCTTCAATCCTATTCCATTGATCTACCTGCCTGTTGCTATACCAATACCATGCAGTTTTTAACACAATTGCTCTGTAGTACTGCTTGAGGTCAGGGATATTGATTCCCCCAGAAGTCCTTTTATTGTTGAGAATAGTTTTAGCTATCCTGGGTTTTTTGTTGCTCCAGATGAATTTGAGAATTGCTCTTTCTAGATCTATGAAGAATTGATTTGGGATTTTGATGGGGATTGCATTGAATCTGTAGATGGCTTTTGGCAAGATGGCCATTTTTACTATATTGATCCTGCCAATCCAGGAGCAAGAAATATTTTTCCATCTTCTGAGGTCTTCTTCGATTTCTTTCTTAAAGGACTTGAAGTTCCTGTCATACAGATCTTTCGCTTGTTTGGTTAGAGTTACGCCAAGATACTTTATGTTGTTTGTGGCTATTGTGAAGGGTGTTATTTCGCTAACTTCTTTCTCAGCCTGCTTGTCCTTTGAGTACAAGAAGGCTACTGCTTTGCTTGAGTTAATTTTATAACCAGCCACTTTGCTGAAGTTGTTTATCAGCTGTAGAAGTTCTCCGGTGGAGTTTTTTACATGGCTTAAATAGACTATCATATCGTCTGCAAATAATGATACTTTGACTTCTTCCTTTCCAATTTGTATCCCTGTGACTTCCTTATGTTGTCTAATGGCTCTCGCTAGAATTCAAGTACTATATTGAAAAGATATGGAGAGAGAGGGAAGCCTTGTCTAGTCCCTGATTTTAGTGGGATTGCTTCAAGTTTCTCTCCATTTATTTTGATGTTGGCTACTGGTTTGCTGTAGATTGCTTTTACTATGTTTAGGTATGGGCCTTGAATTCCTGCTCTTTCCAAGACTTTTAACATGAAAGGATGCTGAATTTTGTCGAATGCTTTTTCAGCATCTAATGAGATGACCATGTGGTTTTTTTCTTTTAATTTGTTTATGTAGTGGATTACATTGTTGGATTTCCGTAAATTGAACCATCCCTGCATCCCTGGAATGAAGCCTACTTGATCATGGTGAATGATCATTTTGATATGCTCTTGGATTCGGTTGGCAAGAATTTTATTTAGTATTTTTGCATCGATATTCATAAGAGAAATTGGCCCGTAGTTCTCTTTCTTTGGTGGATCTTTTTGTGGTTTAGGTATCAGCGTAATTGTGGCTTCAAAGAATGAGTTGGGCAGTATCCCTTCTGTCTCTATTTTGTGGAATAGTTTGAAGAGTATTGGTGTTAAGTCTTCTTTGAAGGTCTGGTAGAATTCTGCACTAAAACCATCTGGTCCCATACTTTTTTTGGTTGGGAGGCTTTCTGTAACCCCTTCTATTTCTTTAAGGGTTATGGGACTGTTTAGCTGATCTACTTGATGCTGATTTAATTTTGGTATTTGGTATCTGTCTAAGAAATTGTCCATTTCCTCCAGATTCTCCAGTTATTTTTAGTATAGGCCTTTGTAGTAGGATCTGATGATCTTTGGAATTTCCTCAGTTTCTGTGTTATATCCCCCTTTTCATTTCTAGTTTTATTAATTTGGATACTGTCTCTGTGCCCTTTGGTTAGTCTAGCTAAGGGTTTTATCTATCTTGTTGATTTTCTTGAAGAACCAGCTCTTGGTTTTGTTGATTCTTTGTATGGTTCTCTTTGTTTCTACTTGATTGATTTCAGCCCTTAGTTTGATGATTTCCTCTCTTCTACTCCTCCTGGGTAAGTTAGCTTCTTTTTGTTCCAGGGCCTTCAGGTGTGCTGTTAAGTTGCTAGTGTATGCTCTCTCCAGTTTCTTTTTGGAGGCATTCAGGGCTATGAGTTTTCCTCTTTGCACTGCTTTCATTGTGTCCCAAATATTTGGGTAGGTCGTACCTTCATTTTCATTGAAGTCTAAAAAGTCTTTCATTTCTTTCTTTATTTCTTCCTTGACCAAGGTGTTATTGAGTAGAGTATTGTTCAGTTTCCATGTGTATGTGGGCTTTCTGTTGTTCTTCTTGCTATTGAAGACCACTTTTACTCCATAGTGATCCAATAGGACACATGGGATTAGTTCAGTCTTCTTGTATTTGTTGAGGTCTGTCTTGTGACCAATTATATGATCAATTTTTGAGAAGGTACCGTGTGGTGCTGAGAAAAAGGTATATTCTTTTGCTTTAGGATGGAATGTTATATATATATATATATATATATATATATATATATATATATATATATATATATATATCTGTTAAATCCAATTGGTCCAAAGCTTCAATTAGTTTCACTGTGTCCCTGTTTAGTTTCTGCTTTCCTGATCAGTCCATTGAGGAGAGTGGAGTGTTGCAGTCACCTACAGTCATTGTGTTAGGTGCAATGTGTGCTTTAAGCTTTAGTAAAGTTTCCTTTTACGAATGAGGGTGCCCTTACATTTGGCACATAGATGTTCAGTATTGAGAATTCTTCTTGGTGGAGTTTCCCTTTGACAAGCAATAAGTGACCTTCTGTGTCTCTTTTGATGACTTTAGGTTGAAAGTCAATTTTATCTGATATTAGAATGGCTACTCCGGCTTGTTTCCTGGGACCATTTGCTTGTAAAACTGTCTTCCAGCCTTTTACTCTAAGGTGGTGTTTGTCTTTGACACTGAGATGTGTTTCCTGTATGCAGCAAAATGTAGGGTCCTGTTTCCATATCCAGTCTCTTAGTCTGTGTCTTTTTATTGGGGAATTGAGTCCATTGATATTAAGAGATATTAAGGAATAGTAATTATTACTTCCTGACATTTTGGGCATTATTTTTATTTATTTATTTATTTATTTATTTATTTATTTATTTTTTGTATTTGAGTGGTTCTCTTCTTTTGGGTTGGATGAGATGGGGTTTCTATCTTGTTTCTTCTGGGGTGTTGTTTCCCCCCTTGTGTTGGTATTTTTCCCCTATTACCCTTTGTAAGGCTGGGTTTGTAGATAAGTATCTTGCAAATTTGGTTTTGTCGTGGAATACCTTGGTTTCCCCATCTATGGCAATTGAGAGTTTTGCTGGGTATAGTAGTTTTGGCTGAAGTTTGTGTTCTCTTAGGGTCTGCATAGGTCTGCCCAGGATCTTCTAGCTTTCATGGTCTCAGGTGAGAAGTCTGCTGTAATTCTGATAGGTCTTCCTTTATATGTTACTTGTCCTTTTTCTCTTACTGCCTTTAATATTCTTTCTTTGTTTAGTACATTTGGGGTTTTGATTATTATGTGACGGGAAGTATTTCTGTTCTGGTCCAGTCTATTTGGGGTTCTATAGGCTTCTTGTATATTCATGGGCATCTCTCTGTTTAGGTTGGGGAAGTTTTCTTCCATAATTTTGTAGAAGATATTTGCTGGCCCTTTAAGTTGTAGATCTTCATTCTCATCTATCCCTATAATCCTTAGGTTTGGTCTTCTCATTGTGTCCTGGATTTCCTGAATGTTTTGGGTTACCAGCTTTTTGCATTTTGCATTTTCTTTAATTGTTGAATCCATGGTTCCTATGGTATCTTCAGCATCTGAGATTCTGTCTTCTATCTCTTGTATTCTATTATTGATATTTGCATCTATGACTCCTGATTTCTTCCCAAGGTTTTCTATCTCCAAGTTGTCTCCCTTTGCGATTGCTTAGTTGTTTCTACTTCTGTTTTTAGATTCTGTATGATTTTGCTCAGATCTTTCAGTTGCTTGTTTGTGTTTTCCTGTAATTCTTAAGGGATTTTTGTGTTTCCTCTTTTATGACTTCTACTTGTTGACCCATGTTCTCCTGTATTTCTTTAAGTGATTTTTGTTTCTCCCCCTTATTGGGATTCATTTTTTGCTCTATATTCTCCTGGATTTCTTTAAGTGATTTTTGTGTCTGCCTTGTACGGGCTTCTAGCTTTTGATATATTTTCTCTTCTATTACTTTAAGTAATTTATCTAAGTGATCCTCAATCTGCGTCTTTACCAGTGATTTTAGATCTGAGTCTTGTTTTTCTGGTGTGTTGAGATATCCGCGATTTAATTGTGTTTGCCTTGTAACTTTTGATGCTTCTAGCTTTTGATCTATTTTCTCATGTATTACTTTAAGAGATTTATCTAAGTGTTCCTCTATCAGCATCCTGACCAGTGATTTTAGATCTGTCTCATGTATTACTTTAAGAGATTTATCTAAGTGTTCCTCTATCAGCATCCTGACCAGTGATTTTAGATCTGAGTCTTGTTTTACTGGTGTTTTGGGGTATCCAAGATTTATTGCTGTCGGGGAACTGGGTTCGGATGCCGCCATACAGCCTTGATTTCTGTTAGTAACGATCTTACGTTTGCCTTTTGCCATCTGCTTAACTCTGGTGTTAGTTGGTCCTGTAGTTACTAGCTGGTGCTTGACCCTCCTGTGGGCTCGTAAGGCTATTTCCCAGCAACTGGGACACCTGAACCACTGCCCTGCAGGGCTCCTGCTCACAGATTGCTGACAGGTGGCCTGAGTCCCCCGAGGTCTTAAACTCAGGATATCCCAGGTGCTTGGTTCTGCCTGTTGGGCAGCTGCTCTGCACTGCTCCTGCTCAGGGTTTGCTGTCTGGTATCCTGTTTCCCCAGGGGTCTTAAAGTTGGGATATCTCAGTTATCTGGTTCAGCCTGCTGGTCCAAAGCTGCTGGGAAGCTGGCTGAGGCTGGCTTCCCCCGCCGCCGGCTGGATGGGAAGCAGCTGGCAAGATGGTGCTGTCTGCAGTGAGTTCGGGGTCCAGCCTGCGAGCGCAGAGCTCAGGCTTGGCCACTGTGCCCCAAACCGCTACTCTGTGTGCAGCTCCCGCTCCAGGCCTGAGTCCCCGAAGGTCTTAAACTTGGGCTATCTCGGGTACCTGGTTCCTCCGGCTGGGTCTGAGCACCTGGGAAGCTTCTTGCACTTGCCTCTCACTATCTAGTTATCTCTGGTGTTAGCTGGTCTTGCTGTCTCTGAGTGGGGCTTGTACCTCCTTTAAACCTATGAGCCTGATTGTGTCAGAACTCCCATGATCTTATGTGTATCAGTGCTTCTCAGAGACAAGCTATCTCCAGACAGGATTGGGGTGTGGAGAGCTGCAGTACAGGGTCAACTCCCGAGTGCAGATCAGTATATACTCTTATGTGTGCATATATACTGTGTGACAATAAGAGTTCAAGAATGAAAGACCATAAATTTGAGGAGTGGTATGTACAGTCGGATTTGTAGAAAGAATGAGTAGAAATGAGTGCAAATATAATACATATTATAAAATAAATTAATTTGAAAATTAAATTCCTTATAGTTGACAAGTTAAATGTCTGCAAATATAGTTAAATGCCTTTCCTACAAGTATAAGAACTTGACTGGCTTAGCAGAACCCAAACAGTGTCATATTATGTGGGCATTGTGGCTTGGTTCAAATTTTATTCCCAGAAGTAGAAGGTAGGGTCCCCAGGCATGCTCCCAGCAGCAGCTCTGGGACTACAGAGCTCTGAATTTGACTGACAGTGAACAATCTGAAAGAAAATAAGAACGTGATTACTACATTACATCATTCAGGCATCTACATGTACATACACTCAGATGTATATGCACCTAGACATATGTAAGCCCAAATGCATACAGAAACACAGAGAGAGACAGAGACAGAGAGACAGGGAGAGAGATGGAAAATGGAAATGAAAGAGTGAAAAAGGCAAGATAAAGAATGCAATATACCAAAAAAAAAAAAAAGAATACAATATACCAAAGAGAAAAACTACACATTTTCATATAGTCATAATTACATGATTTACATTTTTAGCAATTTTTATATGTATAATTAATCTCATGATTGAAACAAAGCAGTATTCCTCAATAAAGATATATGAGTTGTGAGAAGAAATTATGGATTTTTAAAGTATATTTGTCGTTTATAGAAATGTGTATTTTTTATTATTTTCTATATTTTGTTTACATTCCAAAGGCTTTCCCCTTTCCCAGTTCCCTCCCTCACTATATGTCCCATAAGTACTCTTCCCCCCCCCATTCCCCAATCATCCCTCCTCCCCACCATTTCTCTTTTCTGGTACTCTCCTACAAAACTGGATTTAGTCTTTTCTGGACCAGGGTCCCCTCCATCCTTTTTCTTGGGAATCTTTTGCTTAGCTAATTGTGTCTTGAGTATTCAGAGCTTCTGGACTAATTAATATCCACTTATCAGTGATTGCATTTCATGTGTATTCTTTTGCGATTGGGTTGACTCACTTAGGATGATATTTTCCAAATCCAACCATTTGCCTACAAATTGCATGAATTCATTATTTTTAAATGCTGAGTAGGATTCCATTGTATAAATATACCACATTTTCTGTATCCATTCCTTTATTGAGGGACATCTGGGTTCTTTCCAGGTTCTGGCTATTATAAATAAGGCTGCTATGAAGATAGTGGAACATGTGTCCTCACTGCATGCAGGGCAATCCTCTGGGTATATGCCCAGGAGTGGTATGAAAGGGTCCTCTGGAAGTGTCATGCCCAATTTTCTGAGAAACTGACATACTGATTTCCAGAGCAGTTGTACCATCTTGCAATACCACGAACAATGGAGGAATGATCCTCTTTCTCCACATCTTCACCAGCACCTGTTGTCTCTTGAGTTATAATCTTAGCCATTCTGACTGGTGTGAGGTGGAATCTCAGGGTTGTTTTGATTTGCATTTCCCTGATGACTAATGATGTTGAACATCTCTTAAGGTGCTTCTCAGCCATCCGAATTTCTTCTGGTGAAAATTCCTTGTTTAGCTCTGTACCCCATTTTTTTATTTAATTTTTATTTTCTATATTCTATGTTTACATTCCAAAGTCTGTACCCCATTTTTAATAGGCTAATTTGGTTCTTTGGGGCCTAACTTCTTGACTTCTTTGGATATTTTGGATATTAGCCCTCTGTCAGATGTGGGGTTGATGAAGATCTTTTCCCAATTTGTTGGTTGCTATTTTGTCCTTCTGACAGTGTCTTTTGCCTTACAGGAATGTTGTAATTTTAAGAGGTCCCATTTGTCAATTCTTGATCTTAGAGCATTAGCTATTGGAGTTCTGTTCAGGAACTTTCCCCCTGTGCCCATGTCCTCCAGGGTCTTCCCAAGTTTCTTTTCTATTAGTTTCAGTGTGTCTGTTTTTTCGTGGAGGTCCTTGATCCACTTGGACTTGAGCTTAGTACAAGGAGATAAGAGTGGGTCAATTCGCATTCTTCTGCATGTTGACCACCAGTTGAACCAGCACCATTTGCTGAAAAGGCTATCATTTTTCCACTGGATGGTTATAGCTCCTTTATCAAAGATCAAGTGACCAGAACTCTATGGGTTCATTTCTGGATCTTCAATTCTATCCCATTGATCTACTTGCCTGTTTCTGTACCAATACCATGCAGTTTTTAACACAATTGCTCTGTAGTACTGCTTGAGGTCAGGGATATTGATTCCCCCAGAAATCCTTTTATTGTTGAGAATAGTTTTAGCTATCCTGGGTTTTTTGTTACTCCAAATGAATTTGAGAATTGCTTGTTCTAGATCTATGAAGAATTGATTTGGAATTTTGATGGGGATTGAATTGAATCTGTAGATTGCTTTTGGCAAGATGGCCATTTTTACTATATTGATCCTGCCAATCTAAGAGCATGGAAGATTTTTCCATTTCCTGAGGTCTTCTTCGATTTCTTTCTTCAAGGACTTGAAGTTCCTGTCATACAGATCTTTCACTTGTTTGGTTAGAGTCACGCCAAGATACTTTATATTGTTTGTGGCTATTGTGAAGGGTGTTATTTCCCTAACTTCTTTCTCAGCCTGCTTGTCCCTTGAGTACAGGAAGGCTACTGATTTGCTTTAGTTGATTTTATAACCAGCCACATTACTGAAGTTGTTTATCAGCTGTTCTCTGGTGGAGTTTTTTGGGTCGCTTACATATACTATCATATCGTCTGCAAATAATGATAGTTTGACTTCTTCCTTTCCAATTTGTATCCCTTTGACTTCGTTATGTTGTCTAATTGCTCTCGCTAGAACTTCAAGTACTATATTAAAAAGATATGGCAAGAGAGGGCATCCTTGTCTAGTCCCTGATTTTAGTGGGATTGCTTCAAGTTTCTCTCCATTTATTTTGATGTTGGC
The DNA here is from genome assembly GCA_964023405.1 of Apodemus agrarius. NCBI lineage: Eukaryota > Metazoa > Chordata > Mammalia > Rodentia > Muridae > Apodemus > Apodemus agrarius. The sequence continues at coordinate 52,493,413 of OZ030026.1, read as the reverse complement.
TACTGGTTTGCTGTAGATTGCTTTTACTATGTTTAGGTATGGGCCTTGAATTCCTGTTCTTTCCAGGACTTTTAACATGAAAGGATGCTGAATTTTCTCAAATGCTTTTTCTACATCTAATGAGATGACCATGTGTTTTTTTTTCTTTTAGTTTGTTTACATAGTGGATTACATTGATGGATTTCCGTATATTGAACCATCCCTGCATCCCTGGAATGAAGCCTACTTGATCATGGTGAATGATCATTTTAATGTACTCTTGGATTCAGTTGGCAAGAATTTTATTTAGTATTTTTTGCATCGATATTCATAAGGGAATTTGGCCTGTAGTTCTCTTTCTTTGTTGTATCTTTGTGTGGTTTTGGTATCAGCATAATTGTGGCTTCATAGAATGAGTTGGGTAGTGTCCCTTCTGTTTCTATTTTGTGGAATAGTTTGAAGAGTATTGGTGTTAGGTTGTCTTTGAAAGCCTGATAGAATTCTGCTCTAAAACCATCTGGTCCTGTACTTTTTTTGGTTGGGAGGCTTTCTATAATGCCTTCTATTTCCCTAGGGGTTATGGGACTATTTAGCTGGTCTAATTGATCCTGATTTAATTTTGGTATTTGGTATCTGTCTAGGAAATTGTCCATTTCCTCCAGATTCTCCAGTTGTGTTGAGTATAGACTTTTGTAGTATATCACGTGAATCTCATAGACACTGTATGATTCCCACAGCTAAACCGCAATCTCGGTGGAAACTGTGTGATATTTACAGGAAAAGCCTTGTCTATGATAAGGTTGTCTATTGAGGAATTCATTGTGGGCCTCCCTTGGCTGGAGAAAATGCTGAGCTGAATTTCTCATGGCAAGCCTTGCCTGTCTGACTTTTCCTTAACCTGTTTGTTTACTTACGAAATGTTCTTAGCAGCAAGAGCTGTGAACACCCAGGCATTAAAGCTAATGAGAATTCATTCTTTGAGCTAGAGCAATGTCCATGATTTATCTTCTAGAGATCCATTGCTTTGCCTTTTGATCAGCTATACAATTATTACCTAAATACATTAAAGAATTAACCTCCCAACTATATATATAATTTGTATGGCTAGGTGGCTTTGGCACTCTGACATGGAAAGCATCAGTCAAGTAAAGTTTCAAAGTGAGCCTAAAGGAGTCTCACAAGAAGGAAGGAGGATATTAGACAAAGACTACACATGAACAAAGGACCCTAGGGGTATGACGAAGTGTTCTCAAGAACTTTTGAATTACTAATTTATCATTGACTACAGCTACTCTGATCAAGGGACGTAATGCTTTGTAGGTGTTCTCTGAAGATCATACCTGATTGATTTTGTATTTCCTTGTGCCAGATACTCATGGTAACCATTCTTTGTAAACACTTCACTGAATACATTTTTTCTTTGGTAATGTAATACCAACTTATGTGTATAAAAATTCCTGCCTCAGAACAGTAAAGTGCATTCAGACTCAACCTACATCTGGTGTGTCTGTCTGTCATTCGCTGGACCTGTACCTTCCTGCATACCAAAGACCTTGGTTCCCCCCACCCCCGTGTGTGTTCAGACTGAGTTGGTCCGTGGCAGTAGTATGATCTGATGATCTTTTGAATTTCCTCAGTCTCTGTTGTTATATCCCCCTTTACATTTCTAATTTTATTAATTTGAATACTGTCTCTGTGTCCTTTGGTTAGTCTGGCTAAGGGTTTATCTATCTTGTTGATTTTCTCAAAGAACCCGCTCCTGGTTTTGTTGATTCTTTGTATGGTTCTCTTTGTTTCTATTTGGTTGATTTTAGCCCTTAGTTTGATGATTTCCTGTCTTCTGCTCCTCCTGGGTGAATTAGCTTTGTTTTTTTTTGTTTGTTTGTTTGTTTTTTGTTTTTTTTTGTTTTGTTTTTTTTTTTTTGTTCCAGGCTTTCAGGTGTGCCGTTAATCTGCTAGCCTATGCTCTCTCCTGTTTCTTTTTGGAGGCACTCAGAGGTATGAGTTTTCCTCTTAGCACTGCTTTCATTGTGTCCCAAAGATTTGGGTACGTTGTACCTTCATTTTCATTGAATTTTAAAAAGTCTTTGATTTCTTTCTTTATTTCTTCCTTGACCAAGGTGTCATTGAGTATTGTTTAGTTTCCATGTGTATGTGGGCTTTCTTTTGTTTTTCTTGCTGTTGAAGACCACGTTTACTCCATAGTGATCTGATATGAGGCAAGGGATTAGTTCGATCTTCTTGTATTTGTTGACATCTGTCTTGTGGCCAATTATATTATCAATTTTGGAGAAGGTACCATGCGGTGCTGAGAAAAAGGTATATTATTTTGCTTTAGGATGAAATGTTATATATATATATATATATATATATATACACATATGTATATATATATACACATACGTATATATGTATGTATGTATGTGTGTGTATATATATATATATATATATATATATATATATATATATTCAATCCAATTGGTCCAAAGCTTCAATTAGTTTCACTGTGTCCCTATTTAGTTTCTGGTTTCCTGATTGGTCCATTGAGGATAGTGGAGTGTTGAAGTCACCCACAATTATTGTGTTAGGTGCAATGTGTGCTTTAAGCTTTAGTAAAGTTTCTTTCACGAATGAGGGTGCCCTTGCATTTGGAGCATAGATGTTCAGTATTGAGAATTCTTCTTGGTGGATTTTCCCTTTGACCAGCAAGTAGTGACCTTCAGTGTCTCTTTTGATGACTTTAGGTTGAAAGTCAATTTTATCCGATATTAGAGTGGCTACTCCAGCTTGTTTCCTGAGACCATTTGCTTGTAAAATTGTCTTCCAGCCTTTTACTCTAAGGTAGTGTTTGTCTTTGACACTGAGATGTGTTTCCTGTATGCAGCAAAATGTAGGGTCCTGTTTCCATATCTAGTCTGTTAGTCTATGTCTTTTTATTGGGGAATTGAGTCCATAGATGTTAAGAGATATTATGGAATAGTAACTATTACTTCCTGACATTTTTGAAATTATTTTTTATATTTGAGTGGTTATCTTCTTTTGGGTTTGATGAGAGGAGTTCTCTATCTTGCTTTTTCTGAGGTGTAGTTTTCTTCCTTGTGTTGGTGTTTTTCCCCTATTATCCTTTGTAGTGCTGGGTTTGTGGAAAGATATTGTGCAAATTTGGTTTTGTCGTGGAATACCTTGGTTTCCCCATCTATGGTGATTGAGAGTTTTGCTGGGTATAGTAGTTTTGGCTGAAATATGTGATATCTTACAGTCTGCATGATATCTGCCCAGGATCTTCTAGCTTTCATGGTCTCTGGTGAGAAGTCTGGTGTAATTCTGGTAGGTCTTCCTTTATATGTTTTCTCTTACTGCCTTTAATATTCTTTCTTTGTTTAGTACATTTGGGGTTTTGATTATTATGTGACGGGAGGTATTTCTGTTCTGGTCCAGTCTGTTTGGAGTTCTGTAGGCTTCCTGTATATTCAGGGGCATCTCTCTCGTTAGGTTGGGGAAGTTTTCTTCCATAATTTTGTAGAAGATATTTGCTGGCCCTTTAAGTTGTAAATCTTCCCTCTCATCTATACCTATCCTTAGGTTTGGTCTTCTCATTGTGTCCTGGATTTCTTGGATGTTTTGGCTTACAAGCTTTTTGCATTTTGCATTATCTTTGATTGTTGAGTCCATGGTTCCTATGGTATCTTCGGCATCTGAGATTCTTTCTTCTATCTCTTGTATTTTATTGTTGATACTTGCATCTATGACCTCTGATTTCTTCCCAAGGTTTTCTATCTCCAACGTTGTCTCCCTTTGAGATTTCTTAGTTTTTTCTACTTCTGTTTTTAGATCCTGGATGGTTTTGCTCAGATCTTTCGCTTTCTTGTTTGTGGCTTCATATAATTCTCTAAGAGATTTTTGTGTTTCCTCTTTCATGACTACTACTTGTTGACACACATTCTCCTGTATTTCTTTAAGTGATTTTTTTTATTTCCCCGTTATGGCTTGTGCTTTTTGATCCATATTCTCCTGAATTTCTTTAAGTGATTTTTGTGTTTGCCTTGTAAGGGCTTCGAACTTTTGATCAATTTTCTCCTGTATTTCTTTAAGAGATTTATCTATGTGTTCTGCTATCAGCATCCTCACCAATGATTTTTAGATCTGTATCTTGATTTTCTGGTGTGTTGGGGTGTCCGGGGCTTTCTGCTGTCAGGGAACTGGGTTTGGATACTGCTATATTGTCTTGATTTCTGCTAGTAATGTTCCTACATTTGCCTTTTTCCATTTGTTTATTTCTGGACTTAGTTTGTCTTGTTATTACTGGTTGTTGTTTAAAGCTCCTGAGAGCCTGGCATTTGGTGCTGCTGTCTCAGAGGGCGTCTGTGCTCCCGAGGTGGAAACTGGAAGGTTTCCACCACTGGGCTCCGAATTACCTCCTCAGGTCTGCTGGGCTGGATTCAGGTCTCCTCCCTACTTGCCTCTGGATACTTAACTGGCCTCCAGTGGTCTCCTCCTGGTTTGCCTGGTTAGTCTACTAGCTCCAAGATTGTGGCAGATCTCAGGGCTCTGTCTAACCACAGGATTCCCTGCAGGCACAGGGCTTCCTGGCTGGGCTGCTGAAGCCTAGGCAGTGGCTCTCCCAGTCTGCAGGGCTCCATCTGGTTGAGCTGTTCTCCCCAGGATAGTGTCGGACTGCAGAGCTCTGTCTAACCACGGGCTCTCTTTGGATCTGGAGCTCCCCCCACCCCACCCCCTGATTGGGCTGCAGGATCCAAGATGGTGCAGATCCCGGTCCTTGGGTCTCCGTCTATCTTGCTCGGTTACCAGCTACAAGATGGTGGCCGGTCTCAGGGCTCTGTCTAACCGCCAAAATGTGTATTTCTAAATGGTCCTTGTGTCATTTTGGAATAACTTTGAGGGAGAGCACTGGGAAAATGGTTTCAGTAACAGAGAGCAGAAATTTTCCCATTAATTTATTGACTTATTCATTATATAAACCAACTGCTGCCCCCCTCTTTATTTACCCCTACAGAGTCACCATCCCCCATCCTCTTCTTCTCAGAGAGGGTGAGCCTCCAGGATATCACCCCCACTCTGGCACATTAAATCTCTGCAGGTGCATCTTCTCCCACTGAGGGGAGACAGGGCAGCCCAGTTGGGAAATGGATTCCACAGACAGGCAACAGCTTCAATGACAATCCCTTCTCCAACTGTTGGGGGATCCACATGGAGACTGAGCTGCATATCTGCTACATATGTGTCAAGGGCCTCAGTCCAGCCCATGTATGCTCTTTGGTTGGTGACTCAGTCTCTGAGAGTGTGGGAGCATAAATCTTAATCAAATGAATTGCTTGCCGGGTACAGTTGAAATCAAATGATAAGAACCCCAGAAAGTAAACAGAATGAGGTTTGTCCACCACCTGACTAAAGTTCCAGGCTCCAGGAGTCTCTCTCCCTTGGAGACATGGTGACTAGTTTGCTCATGCTCCAGTGGAAGGCCACATGCACATAGGCAATATACATTGTCCTCGTAAGGTTATTAACAACAACAAAAAAAAATCAAACAAAGCAGATGACATAAACCTAGGAGGAACATGAAGTGGGAAAGGGAGGACTCCTTATAATTTCCTCACAAAGAGTCTTTTTAGGGCACTCTTAACATCTTTATTCCTAAGACTATAGATGAAAGGGTTCATCATAGGGGTAACTACAGTGTACATGACTGAGGCTGTTGCACTTACTTGTGAGTTATGGTTTGTAGCCGAACTGAGGTACACTCCTAGGCCTGTGCAATAAAATAATGAGACGACTAGTAGATGAGATGCACAGGTGGAGAATGCTTTGTACTTCCCATGAACTGAGGATATTGCACGTATGGAGGACACTATCTTGAAGTAAGAATAGAAGATACCAGCGAGAGGAATGGCAGCCAGCAGCACAAGTGTAAAATATATCACCAGGTCATTAAGAAATGCATCAGAACAAGTGAGTTGAATCACCTGATTAGGTTCACAGAAGAAGTGTGGGATTTCCAGCTGTGTGCAGAAGGGAAGCTCTAACATCATTAAGCTTTGGAACACGGCATGCAGAACACTTACAATCCAAGACACCAGGACCAGATATCCACAGAGCTGGTAGTTCATGATAACCGTGTAGTGCATGGGGTGACAGATGGCCACATAACGGTCATAGGCCATGATAGTCAGCAAAAAGTTGTCCAGTTCTACAAAAAGCAAGAAAAAGTATATCTGGGTAATACACCCTGCATATGTGATGACCTTGTTTTGGGTCTGGATATTCACTAACATCTTTGGAACAGTAGTTGAGATGAAACAGATGTCCACAAAGGACAGGTTAGACAGGAAGAAATACATAGGGGTATGTAGTCGGGGGCCTGAAATGATAGCCAGGATAATGAACATGTTCCCAACAACAGTAACCAGGTACATAGAGAGAAAAAGACCATAAATAAGGGGTTGCAAGTCTTTGTTTTCTAAAAATCCCAGAAGAAGAAATTCTGAAATTCTTGTCCTGTTACTTGAGTCCATGTGTTGAATCTTTCTAGAAATAAAGAGAAAACACAACAGCTATTCACACAAAAATATATTTCTCACATAGATAAAAATGATATTTTTAGCTAATAACTTAATTTTGCACTTTGTCATGGATCTAATACTTGAAGGACATTCTGTGCTATGACTTAAGAGGAATTCCTATACCTCTATGGATGCTTTTCCCTGAGAGATCATGTACATTATAGATTCAGTAAGAATTTTCATTTCAACACTTAGTAATATATAGGAAGGGACCATATTACAGGTGCCAAGCAATAATTTAAGGCTAATGCTTATACCTATAATCCAGACACACTGGAGGCTGAAGCAAAAGGATTGCTATGAGTTCATTACCAACACAGGCTACAACTGTGTGAGGCTTGCTGATAAAAACTAGGATTCAAGGCCTGTGCCACAGAAAGGAAATCATGGTAAACCCTATAAAACAAATGTACAAACATGCCTACAAGAGTTATAGATCTTTGTCCAGAACATTTTAGTGATTGTTTTGTAAAACTGCTTTCTACACATATACATTTATATCCATACATTTGTGCTGCTCTTAACCTGGGTCAGAGTCACTTCCTTTTGGTGTGGGTAGTCGCGAATAAAGAGCTTTATAAATTGGTGGAAATGCTGAGAATAAGTGACTGAGAGAGGAAGATCAGGCATTTGCATCAACCTCCATGCATCCAAGGCTCAGAGAGCATCCATGGTAGTAGAACCAAGAGAAAATAAAAGGAAAATATAAGAACCAGAGGATGAGGAGAGCTAGGAAAGGCTGGCCCCTGGGCATGCCATAACTGTTGTGCACATGATTCCATAGCACTTGCAGTTGCCTAAATGAGATTCTAAGATTAAGCCAGCCTTAAAAATAAAACAGCATGGCTATGGGAGGAACTAATTCCCAGCAAAGGGATCATTGGCAGTTGATGGCTGCTGGTGGGGGAGATAACCACTTTTCTTTGAGCTTGGAACCACTGCTGCATTTCTCACATCTCAGAGGATTGTCCTACATCCTCACACATATGGGAAGCTCCAATTGGATTTAATGGGATATTTAAAAAAAGAGGATATGAATGCTGGGAGAAAGAGGTGTTTGGTCCAGGAGCAGAAGGAATAGGAAATGTTGGTGATATGATTATATCATATCATATCCTTCATATATATATGAAGTTTTCAAAGAATAAATATAAAATATTGTTTTAAAAAAGAAAAAATGACTGAGATCCCAATGAAGTGTTTCTGCGGGACTGCATGTCCAAATACAGTCTATGTGTGTATCTTTGTCTCTGTGTGTCCATGTGTGCTTCTCTGTGCTTGTCTGTCCTTCTGGGCATGCCTTTGTATTTCTCTGTGTATCTTTGACTCTGTGTGTCTGTATGTCTGTGTGTGCTTCTCTGTGTTTGTCTGTCCTTCTGGGCATGCCTTTGTATTTGTCTATGTGTGTATCTTTGTCTCTGTGTTTCTGTGTGTCTGTGTATATATCTGTGCCTCCCCATGTGTATGTTTGTGGATGTCTGTGTCTGTGTGTGAGTGCTCACAAATGTGTCTGTCTGTGGATCAAACCCAGGGTTTGTGCTTTCATAAATAAAATGAAAGCAAGGCATCAGTAGGGAAAATACTTATGTGATAAGAATAATCAGAAATATAACTAATAAAAATTGTGGTGTCTACAAAACCACACTCAAAATACATATGCACACTGAAAAGATTGTATAGATATTCAAAACATAGACGCTGTAAGTAGACATTATTCTGTTTTCATGTTCTCAGGGTATAGACAGTAGTAAGGTAACTACTCTAATACAGCATATATTTTCTCATAGTATGTTTTTAAAACATTTAATTTCAAACTAATGAAAATTAGAATAGAGGAATTTAAAGAATCCTAACACAATGTAATGATGAACATTTTTTGAGCCATAATGCTGATTGACCCGATTTTATTATTACATACTAAACATATGTGCCAAACTTTCACACTGTATCCCACACAGTCATGCAGTAGTCATGGCAGCTAGACATCATACTAAAGTTCACTATGAGTACAGGGATAAATTTTAAAACAACACTAACTTCCTCCCTTTTATTTTCATGTTCAATACAATTCAAACTCAATACACAAGAGACTCACCCCATAGGTATCTGTGTAACTTGTGGAGTGGAAGAAGTGGTAGAATGAGCAACTATAAACTATAAAGATCATCATGTGCTTGAAAGCAAATGTCAATTTAAAAAAAAATAACATGATAATGCCTTAATAAACCAGAAAAGTTAAAATTTGAAAATGTATTAAAAAACAAAGAAAAACTACATTAATAGTAGTTTCATTTATATGAATGCTGGTGGTGCCTGCAGGATATGTTCTTAGGTACCATCAAAAATATATTACATCCATAATTATGTCTCACATCTTTCATACAGCTGCATCAATAAACTGTATTTATTTTTGTGCTGAGCCCATGGCAAATACCTTTTTTTGTGTATTGCAGTGTGTTTTGTGGTTTTCTTTCTCTCCTTACACAAAAAAATATCTCCAGAGGCCTGGAAATAAAATATAAAGCAGCTAATTTAGTTTAAGGTATGCTTGAAATTTTGTAATAGATATGTGCCATATTTTAGATGATCTTTCATATTCTTTCCTTTTAATTTGCTATTATACCACACTAGAAAAATATTTTCTTAGTTCTCAAGCAGGAGTGATTTGGTTTCCCAAAGGACATTGAGCCTTGTCTTAAGACACCTTTGTCTGCCATACAGGAGAGTGAGATGCTAAATGTCTTATGAATGTTCAGGAGAGCCTCACATCAAGAATATTTTGGCTTATCCCATATAAAAACACCAAACCCAGACACTATTGTTGATGCCAAGAAGTGCTTGCTGGCCAGAGCATGGTATAGCTTTCTCCTGAGAGGCTCTGCCAGAGCCTGGCCAATACAGGTGCATATGCTTGCAGTCAACCATCAGATTAGGTACCAGGACCCCAATGGAGGAGTTAGGGGTAGGACTGAAGGAGCTGAAGGGGTTTGCAACTCCATCAGAGTAACAACCATATCAGAGCTCCCAAGGACTAAACCACCAACCATGGCTTCAGCTGCTTATGTAGCAAAGGATGGCCTTATCTGGCATCAGTGCGAGGGGAGGCCCTTGGTCCTGTGGAGGCTTAATGCCCCAGCATAGAGGAGAGCTAGAGCAGTGAGGCAGGAATGAGTAGGTGGGTGGGGGAGCCAGCACCTCATAGAAGCAGGGGAAGGGGTGGGTTAGGGGGGTTGAGGAAGGGAAACTGGGGAGGGGGATAACATTTGAAATGTAAATAAATAAAATAACCAATAAAAAAGTTCTGGCTTGTATTACAGAATGGCTGTGCTTTTGTTACTCACAGTACTTGTTGATAGTCTCCCTATTGTCTGTCATCAAGCCATGTTTTTGTCAGAACTATTAGAGTATCACTTTTACCTTTAAAATTTTTACCTCCATTCAATGCAATGGCTCTTTACATTTTATACTCTTGAATAAAATTTTTGAAAAGTAAAAACATTATCTTCTTAAACAATAGTGACTAGCAGTGAAAACATAGTTCTATAATCCTACACTATTTTTATTTCTTTATTTTTAAAGTGACAGTTTATTTAAGTATTTGTGCTCGTTAATGTCCACACCTATATGTGTAGTCAGAGAACAACTTTCAGGAGTCTGTTCTCCTTTACACATTCCTTTAATGTTCTGCGTGTATGAAATAAGTAAATGAAAAGAAGAAAGTTTATATAAAAGCCAACCCAACACTTTGTTGGAAATATTGCATTGGAGAGCAAGAATATGATACACAACTGGATGGGAAAGGAAAGAGCTTGCACAGGTCCTGAGGAGAAAAGAAAGGAAATGACTAACTCTCCAATGTGTTCAACTTCAGATATTGATCAACTGCAATATAAGTCTTTGAGACCTGCATTGATACATCTGTTATATAATTCTCTTCTCTGTGAAGAATTCTAGTTAGAGTGAAAGACATTACTTTAAAAAGTTTATCTTAAGATTTGAAAAAAATTTACTGGTCTTTCCCATCAACACAGAAGCACAGTTTAAGTATGTCTGATAAAAAACACAAAAATTGTTTCATTTTGCTGAATTTCCCTCTGTAAAGAACATACTAGTTACCCTGGGGTTGCTTGTGTTCCTTTACTGAAGCAATACATGAGTCTGTTCCTCTTACCCACCCCCTTCTCTGTCCATGCATGTGTGCATGTTGTATGTGTGTGTTCATGTTTGCAACTATGAGTGCATATGCTTACATGTGAAGATGCAGGTCTATATCCCTCTTCATATTAATCCTTGAAGTAGGGTAGCTCCATCAAACCCATAGCTCACTGATATGACTGGTCTGACCAGCCAATTGCTCAGTGAACTGCCACTTCTGTCTTCTGTAATTTTCTTAAGCTCTGAAAACCCAAACTCTGATTTGCATGCTTCTGTGCAAGCACTTTAAACACTGGGCTAACTCCCTAGTACCTGGTTTTCTCTTTCTATTTGGGCTTCTGTTATAGTCATTTCATTGTCAGCAATGAATTCTGCATCAATCAGTTCAGTGCTCATATCTTATGCTAGCATAAGCTCAGAATACCCACAATACAGCCCACAAACCATATGGAGCTTAAGAAGAAGGAAGACCAAAGTGTTGATGCTTAACTCCTACATAGAACGGGGAACAAAACAATCACAGGAGATAGAGGAAGGGGGGACCTGGGAGGGAGAGAGGAGGGGGAGGGAAAAAAGAGGAGGCAGGATTAGGTATTGGGAGGGACAGGAGAGAAGTACAGAGGGCCAGGAAATTGAGTGGATACATGTAGCAGTAGGAATAGGGAACTGGGGGTAGCCACTAGAAACTTGCAGACACCAGACCCATTGGGGATGACTTTAGCTGAAAACCCCAACAAAAGGGAGAGAGAATCTGTAGAGATCATCTCCAGTAGATAGGCATAGTCCCCGGTTGAGGGATGGGGCTACCCGCCCATCTCAAACTTTTTAACCCAAAAATATTCCTGTCCTAAGGAAAGATGGGGATGAAAAAATGGAACAGAGACTGAATGAAAGGCCATCCAGAGACCACCCCACCAAGGGATCCATTCCATCTGCAGACACCAAACCCCCACACTACTGCTGATGCTGAGAAGTACTTGTTGACAGGAGCCTGGTATGGCTGTTCCCTGAGAGGTTCTACCAGCACCTGACCAATGCAGATATAGATAGTCACAGACAGCCATCAGTCTGAGCCCAGGGACCCCAATGGAAGAGCTAGGGAAAGGACCGAAGGAGCTGAACAGGATTGCAACCCCATAGGAAGAACGATATCAACTAACTGGACCACCCAGAGATCCCAGGGAATCAACCACCAATCGAAGCAAACACATGGAGGGACCAATGGCTCCAACTGCATGTATAGCAGAGGATGACCTTATCTGGCATCAGTGGGAGAGGAGGCCCTCGGCCCTGTGGAAGCTTGATGTCCCAGTGTAGGGGATTCTAAAGCAGTGAGGAGGGAGGGAAGGAGTGCCTGGAGGAGCACCCTCATAGAGTCAAAGGAGAGGGGGTAGGGGAAAATAGGTTGGAAAGGTTTGTGGAGGAGTAACTGGAAAGGGGGATATAATTTGAAATGTAAATGAATAAAATGATTAATTAAAAAGAATAATGAGTAAGTGAAGTATTAAAAATAAATAATGAATCACAAAGCAGGCAATCCCAGCAAGTCCACTCTGGGCTAGGGGCCTGGCTCTCAGTTGACCTCAGATTTCATTCGGTTCTCAGTTCTCAGGTTCCGTTCTCTTCTCCTCCCCTGCAGTATCTCCTGTGTTCTCAGACTCACCTGGATGCAAGGCTGGGGAGGAAGGTCTCTCTATAGAAGGTCAAAGTTTTTCCTGATGCCAGAGGATGGAAACTAAAGCTCCATCTTATACAGGACAACAAGAAGTAGTCAAGTGTTTGTCCCCTATAGATACTTAAGACCTCAAAAGAGACCTGTGCTTCCCAGCTCAAGACTGCTCAGCCAAAGGGCCATCAGAGGAGGCCGTTGCAGCTTGTTATAGCTGATCATTAGCCACGGTCTCCTCTGTTTCAACCTGTTTCTACCTGATTTCCCAGTGGGGCACTGGCTTGGAAAGAGAAGAGTTTTATCCAGTTATTCTGTTCCCAATAGAGCAATTTACAATCCATTAAAGTGAATTTTGTATTCATCTTTCTCCAGACATCTGATCTTCTAGCATATTTTCTCCCAGATTGTATTATAACCCCCTCTGACCCTTCTTTGTTTAATGAAATTAGGAGAATCAACATTTAACATACAAGAGTTAAATCTTGTTTTTTAATATTTGTTTCCCATACACTGCATTCTTTTTTAATATTTACTCATTCTTTTATATATTTATTTATTTTTTACACTCCATATTTTATTGCCCCCTCCCATTCACCCTCTGACTGTTCTACATCCCATACCTCCTCCTCACCCTCCTGTCTCAACATGGAGGTCCCCACCCATCACCGCACCTGACCTCTAAACTCCCTGGAGCCTCCAGTCTCTTGAGGGTTAGGTACATCATCTCTGAATGAAAACAGACCCAGCAATTCTCTACTGTATGTGTGTTGGGGGCCTCATATCAGCACCAGCTGTATGTTGCCTGTCTGGTAGTCCAGTGTTTGAGAGATCTCAGGGGTCCTGATTATATGAGACTGCTCATACCCCTACAGTTTTTTCAGCTGATTTTCCTCAGCTGCTTTCAGCCTTCCCTAATTCAACAGTAGGGTCAGCTGCTTCTGTCCATTGATTGGGTGCAAATATCTGCCTCTGACTCTTGCAGCTGCTTATTGGGTCGTCTGGAGTGCGGTCATGCTAGGTACATTTTTGTAAATGCTCCATAGCCTCAGTAATAGTGTCAGGCCTTGGGACCTACCCTTGGGCTAGATCCCACCATGGGTCTGTCGCTGGACCTTCTTTTCCTTAGGTTCCTTTCCATTTCTATCCCTGTAATTCATTCAGAGAGGCACAATTATGGGTCAGAATTGTGACTGTGGGATGTGCCCCCTCACCTTCATTTGATGCCCTGTCTTCCTGCTGCAGGTGGGCTCTATGAGTTCCATTTCCCTACTGTCAGTCATTTCATCTAAGGCCCATCCCTTTGAGTCCTGAGAGTCTCTCAACTCCCAAGTCTCTGGTACATTCTGGAGGGTTTCCCATACCTCCCAAATTTGCCTGTTTCCGTTCTTTCTGCTGGCTTTCAGGGCTTCAGTCCTTTTCCCTGCCCCAACGTCAGATCAGATTCCCCTCTCTCCCCTTCCTTTCCCCCCTGTACACTTTCCCTCCCACGTCCCTCTCCCTCCCTCCTGCCTTGGGGTTGCTTTCTTCTCCCTCCCAAGTGGGACTGAGGCGTCCTCACTTGGGCACTTCAGCTTGTTGACCTCTTTGAGTTCTGTGGACTGTATCTTGGGTACTCTGTACTTTTTCACATCCACTTATTAGTAAGAACATGCTATTCTTGTCCTTTTAGGTCTGAGTTACTTCACTCAGGATGATATTTTCTAGCTCCATCCATTTGGCTGCAAAACTCAGAATGTCCTCGTTCTTAATAGCTGAGTAGTATTCCATTGTGTAAATGAACCACATTGTCTGTGTGCATTCTTCTGTCGTGCAACATCTGGGTTGCTTCCAGCTTCTAGCTATCACAATAAGGCCACAATGAACATAGTGGAACATGTGCCCCTGTGGCATGGTGGAGCATCTTTTTGGTATAGTCCAAAGAATTGGTATACCTGGGTCTTCAGGTAGATCTATTTCCAATTTTCTGATGAACCTACAGATTGATTTCCAGAGTGGCTGAATCAGTTTGCAACAAAATTGACCATATGATTGGCCACAAAACAACCCTTGACCAATACAAGAAGATTGAAATAATCCCAAGAAGACAATGCATTCTAACAGCAACCTCCCCTCCATCCTTCCCACCTAGTTTTCCACCCATACTACCTTCTTGCCCAGATCCAACCACCAACATTCTCCAGAAAAGTACAGGCCTCCTAGGGCCATCACCCAAACACAGTGCAATAAGATATAATAAGACCGGGCATGAAGCCTCATATTGTGTCTGGGTGAGAGAAACCAGTGAAAGAAAAGAGCACCCAAGAACACACAAAAAGAGTCAGAGGCAAGTCCATATCCACTGTCAGCAATTCCACAAAAACACCAAGCCAACAAGATAGACATTGTTTAAATTTGACTTTATCATGGAATGCCTTGGTTTTTTTTCCATCTATGGTTATCAAATGTTTTGCTGTGTATAGTAGACTGGTCTGGACTCTGTGGTCACTTAGTGTCTGTGGGATGTTTGCCTAGGGCCTTCTAGATTTGCAAGTTTACATTAAAAAATAGGGGGTGATTCTAATTGATCTGTCTTTATATGTTACTTGACCTGTTCCCCTTGAAGATTTTAATATTCTTCATTCTGTATGTTTCATGTTTTAATTATGTGGAGAAGGGACTTTCTTTTTTTGGTCCAATTTATTTGTGGTTCTGTGTGCTTTTTGTACCATTATAGGCATCTCGTTTAGGTTAGGAATTTTTCTTCAATGATTTTGTTGAAAATATTTTCTGGCCCTTGGACCTAGAATTCTTCTTCTTCTTCTAATACTGCTATTCTTAGGTTTGGTCCTTTCATAGTGTCCTAGATTTCCTAAACGCTTTGTGTCAAGATATTTTTAGACTTAAGATTTTCTTTGACCAGTATATCTAATTCTTCTATCATATCTACAGTGCTTCAGCTTTTGTCTTCCATTGCTTGTATTCTGTTGGTGCAGCTTGTGTCCATAGTTCCCCTTAGCTTACTTAGATGTTTCATTTCCAGAATTCCATCAATTTTCCATTTTCCTTACTATTTCCATTTTCAGGTCTTATACATTTTTGTTTATTTCAAATGTTTGTTTGTTCAGTTAATTGATTGGTCTCCTTGGCTTTCTTTAAGACATTTATTTCCTCCAAATTTATGTATGTTTTTCCCTTGATTTCCTTAATCACATCCTCTTTAAGGATCTGTATCATCTTCTTAAAGTTGGTTAATGTTTTTTTTCTTCTGCTCCAGCTCTGTTGGAATACTCAGGGCCTGCTATAGTAAGATAGCTGGGCTTTGTTGGTAATGTATCGCCTTGACTGTTGTTGATTATGTTCCTACACTATTGTCTAGGCTGCTGGGTTTATGCATATTATAGAACTATCTTCTAAGTTCTGTGTCTTTGTTGGATAGGTTATTTTCCCTTGGTTTCTGTTGCCTCTCTAATCTTCTGGCAGGTATGGCCTGTGGTTGAGCAGGGGATTTTTACCTGAGTTTGAGCTAGATTCTGATAGCCAGTTGTCACCTCAGGTTGAAAACAGGATCTCCACCTTGGATGGTGATTGGGATATGGCAACAAGGAGGGATGAGAGATTAGAGACAGGATTACTGAGAGTAGGGAGGGAGCAGACTATGTGGACTTCTGGTGACCAGTATGTCCTCTGGTCAGAGAAGGAGATTTCTGCCCAAGTTGAGGACTAAGACATTATGACAAGAAGTAGAGGAGAAATTGAAGATAGGGCAGGGGTCACCAAGAGAGTGGGGGAAGTTCACATGCTGGCAGCCTACATGGACTTCTGGGAACCAGCAGGTCCTATAATCAAATTGGGGTCTCTGCCTGGGACCCTCTGATAGGACTCAGTAAGGAGGAGAAGAGGAATTAGAGATAGTGTTGAGGGGTAACAAGGGAGTGGAGAAGTTCTTTGGATAGGGAAACTATCTAGATTTCTGGTGGCCAGTGTGGTCTCTGGTCCAATAGGAGACTCAGCCTGAGCTGGGGTCTGAAACACAATGATGAGGAGAGGCTGTTAAATCTCCTTTAAGCATTACACTCTTTATTCATATGTAGAGACCTCATTTGTTATTATTTGTTTTTATTTATTTATTTGGGTATTTGGCAAGGGGTATGTGTACATCTGTGGCAATAACTGCAGAGTGCTGAAGGAGGTGTCAATCTCATTTGAACCAATTACACATTGTTGTTGAGTCCTGTGTCATAGATACTGAGAGTGAAATTCTGGTCCTCTGCAAGAGTAGCAAGTGTCCTTAACTGCTGAGCTTTCCTTCCAATCCTAGTAATAACATTCTTTATATCATCTATGTACTTTTGCTTTAAAATATACTTTGTTAGAATCTGGAGATGGCTCAATGGTTAACAGCAATTGGTGAGATAGCAGAGGGTCCACATTTAATTCCTAAGACTCACAAGGTGTTTCACAATTCATGACTTCAGTCCCAGAGGATCTGACACGCTCTTCTGTCCTTTGTGGGCACCCAGCACAGAAATGCAGGCAGGCAGATACTCATAAGTACAAAATAAAATATGAGGAAAAAAAGTCTACTTTATCAGACATTAGAATTTCTAGGCTAACATGAATTAGTCTATCATCCATTGTTTGATAGAATGACTTCCACCCTTTCTCATCCTGTAGGTGTCTGTATGTGTGTGTGCTATTTTTGGAAAGTGTACTAGGTTTAGTTTCATGTAATATGTTCTTTGTTTATTTTGTGCATTTGTGAGTGTGGGTGGGTAGGTAGGCAGATGCTCATGCCAGGACCTTATTTTGAAGCCAGAGGACAACCTTTGGATTCAGTTGTCTCCTTATACTACCTGGGTCCCTAGGCTCAAACTCAGTTCATTAGGCTTAGCAGCAAGTACTTTCACCTTTCTGGCCTGGATCTTGCTCGTTAAACTGGTTAGCTAGTCTGAGTCTCTTGATCACTGAGTTTAGGCTACTTACACTTAAGGTCATTTAGAGATGCTTACTAAATCTCCTTATTTTGTCAGATCTTGTTTTGTGTGGTTGGTCTTCGCTTTCAAAAAACAGTATCAGTATCAGATTTTTCTGGTTTACTATGTTATACATAGTGGATTCTCTTCCACTTCCCCATTTATGTGTTTTTCTCAAGAAATTTACTTTCACTCTGTTCTTGTGATTTATATGTCTTTCTTTCACCACTGCACATAGTTTTTTCATTTAGCATTTTTCTACATTTAGTATTGGTGGCCATAAACTCTCATATCTTGTGCTTAAAATGTTCTTATATCTCAAAAAATTTTAAATATAACTCTGTTGGATGTGGTACTCTTAGTTGTCTACTATCAAGATTTGAAATACATCATTTTTGCATTTCTGTACTTTAGCATTCTCAAGAGATATTCTGACTTTGCCTTTACAAGAGAGATGGCATTTCCCCAGGATAGCTTTTAAAAACCTAATATTTGCTATTTTCATACATAAATGCACTGTTTTTACATTGCATCTTTCCCATGCTTATCCTCTCTGCCTGAATCTCTTTCTACTTTCTCTAGAAAGTATATGGGCATATGCCACTATCAAATGAGGTGTAGGGCACCTACCATAAGCCATCCCACGGGAGAAAACTGATGTTCCTTCCCAGTGTTCAGTGGCTCCTCAGCTAGGGCTTTGGTATCATGAGATTTTTCCCTCTCTAAACTGGAGTGTTGATAATATTGTCCAGACCTTATGTCAAAAGCCATAGTTGTGGAGATATCCATCTCTGCCTATGTGTATTTAAAGTTCCGAATGGCATTTAATTGCATTGTCTACTGTCTCTCTAAACTTGAAAAATGTTTTGCTGTGATTTTATCAAACATCTTCCCCATTGATTTTGTGCTTTTGTCTGATCCATATTCTCTCCCAATAATTATCAGACCTTGGCTCTTGATTATGTATAACAATTCTTGAGAACTGTGATTGTAGGGTTACGTTTTCCTTCACTAATGTTTCTAAACTGTATTTATTCAGGCTTGTCCTCCATTCCTGGTAGTCTTTCCACACAGCATTTACTCTTCTACCTTTCAATAATCTCTCCAGACCCTCCAGAAAATATTCAGATGTACCTTATCCCTTTATGATCTGAAGACAGAGCCCCAATCTCTGGCTCTGTAGCTTTACAATCTGCAATCATGGAAACTTCAGCCAGTCCAATGATACACTTTACACTTTTCCTCCTAAGAGTCTTTCCAGAGCTCTCTTCACATCTTTATTCCTTAGACTATAAATGAAGGGGTTCAGCATCGGGGTGACCACAGTATACATCACAGAGGCTCTTGCAGCAGAGTGTGAGCTTTGGACCACAGCAGAACTGACGTACACTCCAAGGCCTGTGCTATAAAATAAAGAGACAGTGGAAAGATGAGATGCACAAGCAGAAAACACCTTGTTCTTCCCTTGAACTGAGGAGATAGAACGTATGGAGGACACTATCTTGAAATAAGAATAAAGGATACCACTGAGGGAAACGGCTGCCAATAGAACAGGTACAAGATGCATTATCAGGTGACTTGAGAAGTTGTCTGAACATGTGAGTTGAGACAGCTGACTAAGCTCACAGAAGAAGTGGGGGATTTTCACATCTCTGCAGAAGGTCAACTGTAGCACAATTGAGCTCTGTAGGAAGGCATGTAGGACGCTAACCACCCAGGACAGCAGAACCAGCAGTACACAGAGCCGGTGGTTTACAATGACTGTGTAATACAGTGGGTGACAGATAGCCACATATCGGTCATAGGCCATCACAGCCAGGAGAAAGTTGTCCAGTTCTCCAAAAACCAAGAAGACACACATCTGGCTAATACAGTCAGCATAGGTGATGGTCTTGTTCTGTGTGTGTATATTTACCAGCATCTTTGGGACGGTGGTAGAGGTGAAACAGATGTCCACAAAGGACAGGTTGCTGAGGAAGAAGTACATGGGTGTATGCAGGTGAGACTGTGTGATGAAGGCCATGATGATGAGCAGGTTTCCAAGCACTGTTACCAGGTACATGGACAGGAACAGTGCAAAAATGAGGAGTTGAAGGTGAGGGTTTTCTGAAAATCCAAGAAGAAAAAAACTTGAAATTCTTGTACTGTTCCCCGATTCCATCAGTTACATGAGTCTATGAGACAAGATAAAGACAAGCTAACATTACTGATATAGATGATATGCTACATTATATGTTTCTGAATTGTGTCCATGGAATTGTTCCTCTTAAGGAGTCCCTTATGCTAATCATGATAGACATTCCTTTCACTCTCTGAACCTTTCCATTAAAAGTCATGTATTCTACAATTTTAATGAGAAACTATTGTAAATATATAATATTACTGCTGAATATGGTTTAGACAGTATTTAGAGAATTTATAGAGGTTGATTAAAAACAAAAGGAACTTCTTGTATGTGAATGGAAAGAATAAAATTTTTAAAAAATCATGCTTACTGCCTTTTAGGATGGTGGTATGACATATATTTGTCTATGTACAGATTCAGCAGAATTAATAAATGTGAAGAGAGAGAGAGAGAGAGAGAGAGAGAGAGAGAGAGAGAGAAACTAAAACTATTTTAAAGCAATTACCTTATAACAGGACACAGAGTGACAATGCAGTGAAGACTATTAAAGCAGGTGTGACTGAAAGGGCAGACAGAAGCTGCTGTTATGTGTGTGCCATGCATGTGCATGTATATTTCTATGATTTATGCTTTATGCTTTTGGAGTGAATCACACCCAGGACTTTCTACATAGTAACCAGATGACATTCTGACCAGATCATTCTGTGTAGTGAGATATTCTGTGCCTCACAGGATGCTTAGAAGCAACCCAGACTCTAATGAAGCCTCCCCGTATGAAAGATGAGCAGGACTAGACACTGAAGAGTAGAATTGAAAATTCTCACAGTGAAAATTTCTGAGTTCGAGGCCACCCTGGTCTACAGAGTGAGTTCCAGGACACCCAGGTCTATACAGAGAAACCCTGTCTCGGAAAAAAAATGAGGCCAAATAAAATAACACAATCTCCAAGGAAAAAAAAAGAAAATTACAGTTTGACCTAAAAGCAAAATTGTTATTTCAGCATGACCAAAATTACAAAAACATGAAAAAGAACACAAAATAACATCCCAATGGATCCTCAGACTCAATTATACAATATTTAACATGGTGTGAAACAGCTAATCTGTACTATGAACATTCATTTTCTGGTGTCTGTGACTGTTATTTAGTGAGAAGATAGACTGAGAAATATAAGAGAAAATCGGAGTAGACATATAATGCACTATGACAGACCTAGAATCCTACTGGAGCAATTCATAAGCAATGTATGAGCAAGTGTGCACACATAGTAAGTAAAGAAATACTTTAAGATGCACCAAGAAACTCTGAAACAGAAGAGGGCAGTGTTAATTAGTTAACTAGTTAGTTTTTTCCATTAGTACATTGAGATTATGGAGTTTTTTCATTTTAGTTTTATCTAGCATCATCACTTTTTTTTTTTTTACTTATTCAAAGTGCCATGGCCCATTGTGACATTTCTACACATTTATAGAGAGTATATCAATCACATTTCCCTCCTCTACTACATTTTCTCATGTGTCCTCTCTCTTACTCTCTTGCATTTCCGTGTTTACAATCCTACAAAGTTTCAGTATGACATGTTTTCTTTAGTGTGATTAAGGGTAGGGAAGCATAGGGAAGTGAAAGGAAGGGTAATTATGAAACCATGCATTGTTACTATTGTGTTGTCATTGATTTGGGCTTTTAATTTATCCCTAGTAACTTCTAATATGCATAGGATACAGAGGGATAATTCCACACAAGGTCACAGCATGTGATGATCATGGCAAGGGACTTAGTGTTATTACCTACTTATGTTGTAAGAATTCCCATTACTGTCTTATAACTCTTTTTAAAAACAATGTAATAAGTCACAAGTATACAGTTTTAAGGTAATGTTTTATTTATTTTTATGAAATAAATATTAGATGTGGAAGTATATTTAATAAGTTTCACACTGTGGTCCCCCTGGCATACTGCAGACCATGAGGTCTTCAGCACTCATGAAGCATTATTTGGTAGCAGCTTGAACCTCATTTTCTCCTCTTATTTTTTCTTTCCTAGACTTCAGTGACACCCTCTACTTTTTATGACATTCATTTTAATTTTTGTTTAGTGTGTTTCAATGTGAACCAAATATCTAAAAGAACAATTTTTTGATGATATCACAAAGCGTAAGTAACTTAAAGTCAAACTTTTGAGGACTTGAGAGTAAACAAATATGATTTTTAAAACACCTCTAAGTATGTGGAGGCAGTTTTATCAAAACCTAATGTATCTCATAGAGCAGCATGTTCAAGCATGCTCCAATCAAATGCATGGATGTTTCTTAAATAATGAAAAGAATGATTACCATGCAAGCAATGAATAAATGTGCTGGTACCCTCCCCGTTCAGGGTTGTATCTCATTACAGACATGCAAATAGCAAAATAAAGAATAATAGAGATGAAGAAATATTGGAAGCATGTAAAATTGGCCTAATGGAAAAATAGGACAAAAATAAATGACACATTGCTTAATTCTTTCTGAAGAACTAGAAGCCAGTTGAACACAAGTATGACTGACTATAATAAATTAGTGAACACAAAACAAACTTCCAAATATTATCATAAACTCACCTTTAGGAATAATAAATAAATAAGTAAAAAGCAGGCAATTTGTGAAAAAAGAAAATACAGGAATTCTAATACATACAGTGAAAGAGTACATTTGACACCAGGAATATCAATGTTCCCACAACAGAATGAAAGAAAAAACTCCATAGGAATTTTCAGTAGAGAAAGGAAATGGACAATAACCTCATAGAAACATTGAGTTTCTCAGAGATGGGAACAATATCTGTGTGTTTGTGTGTGTGTGTGTGTGTGTGTGTGTGTGTGTGTGTCTGCATGGGTATGTACATTCACTCTAAGAGTTGATATTTAATTACCATTTCCCATCAACTTGTAAGATTGCCTTCCACTAATCTGTCTCATCATCATCATAAAAACAGTCCAATAAATATCATTTAATACAAAAATGCCTCTATTTCTCTGCACCCCAGTTCTGTATTCTCCTATGACTTTAACTATAATGACTCTGGGGCAGTTCTTACACTGAAATAAACTTTTATATCTTCACAAGTTCCCTCTTCCATTCAGGATTCTGTTTCTGCCATTTCTTTTCATCAATGAAACTTGGGATTAATTTCTTTAATATTCATTTCTGAATATAATATTCTGAACAAAAAGTGATGGCATGCCAAGGTAAACACTCAGATTAACCCCACTACACTAACACTGGTGCTCTCCAGTGACTTCAGAAGGACGAACCTAGGGGCAATTTTCTTTGACACTCCCTTACAGTGTCTACAGAGTTCTGAAACACCCCTGAACCCTCTCTTTGAATAAGTTACCTGAATGACAGCTCAAGATTCCCAGCAAGTGATGGAGACTGAAGCTCTGAACCAGTCCACAGAGCACAAAGAACTGAAAACACTTAAGAATCCAGAAGAAATGACTACTACCTCTCCAGCTTCTGTCCACAGACTCTGAAAGTCAGCAGAAGATAAAATAAAGTTGATGTGTCCTGCATTTGCTCATTGTCACATATCCATAATTTTGCATCATTATCCTTTAAGTAGCTGATTACCCTCTGGGACAAAGTCTGGAAAGCCAAGAATTTAATTTGGCCAATTCCCGGGGACCAATGACTTTGGTTGTCACTTCTCCATGCACTTACCTACTCTCTAGAGGTTTTGTCTCCTAGAACCATTATTCCATTGACATTTTCCTAAAGCCTAACACAAATGGCCTCTCTTAAGTCAGTCTTATGAATCTTTAAAATATTAGTTAGTGGATCATTCAAAAATCCCTGAAACTTCAGAAAACTCTTCACCACATCTGCTCTCAAAAATATTGTTGTTGATTTGCCTTCATGTATATAAATACAGTGTATGTGCCTCCCTGTGCCAGAATATGGGATTAGATCCTGTAGAACTGGAGTTAGATATGTTTATAAACTATGATGTGTGTCCCAGGAACTAAATCTGGATTGTCTGCATGGTAGCAAATCTGCTAACTACTGCTCCATATAGCCAGCCTCTCCTTTAACTTTTTTTTCTTTCTTTCTTTCTTTTTTTAATTTTTTATGTTTTAATTTTCTATATTTTTTGTTTACATTCCAAAGGCTTTCCCCTTTCCCAGATCCCACCACCACCATACGTCCCATAAGTCCTCTCCCCCCAACTATTCCCCAATCATCCCAACACACATACCATTTCTCTGTTCTGGATCTACAAAATTGGATCCAATCTTTTCAGGCCCTGGGTTCTCTCCTTTCTTCTTGTGAATCATTTGAATTGCTAATTGTGCCTTGAGTGTTTAGGGTTTCTGGGCTCATTAATATCCACTTATCAGTGATTGCATTTCATGAGTATTCTTTTGTGATTGGGTTAACTCGCTTAGGATGATATTTTCCAGATCTAACCATTTACCTACAAATTGCATGAATTCATTATTTTTAATTGATGAGTAGTATTCCATTGTATAAATATACCACATTTTCTATATCCATTCCTCCTTTGAGGGACATCTGGGGTCCTTCCAATTTCTGGCTATTATAAACAGGGCTGCTATGAACATTGTGGAGCATGTCTTTATTGTATGCAGGGGAATCCTCTGGGTATATGCCCAGGAGTGGTATGCCAGGGTCCTCTGGAAGTGACATGCCCAGTTTTCTGAGGAACCGCCAAACTGATTTCCAAGGCAGGCAGAGGGCTAATATCCAATATGTATAAAGAACTCAAGAAGTTAGACACCAAAGAACCAAATAACCCTATCAAAAAATGGGGTACAGAGCTAAACAAAGAATTTTCACCAGAAGAAATTCAAATGGCGGAGAAATACCTTAAGAGATGTTCAACATCATTAGTCATCAGGGAAATGCAAATCAAAACAACCCTGAGATTCCACCTCACACCAGTCAGAATGGCTAAGATTAAAAATTCAAGAGACAGCGGCGGGCCTCCATATTGCAACCAGGACACAGCTGGAGAGGCCCAGGTAGACAGAATCCATCCGGGCTACCTTTGCGGGGGATCTGCTAGGCTCTCGACGCCAGGCAGGCCCATCTCCGCCGGAGGCTCTGCAGGACTTCCCCGTGGCCTCAGGCTTTGCACCGAGGCAGCAGGTGGCAGCCAGCTCGCGGGCCCCTGGACCAGCAGTAGTGGCAGGCCTCCATATTGCAACCAGGACACAGCTGGAGAGGACCAGGTAGACAGACTCCATCCAGGGCTACCTTCGCGAGGGATCTGCTAGGCTCTCGCCTCCAGGCAGGCCCAGCTCCGCCCGAGGCTCTGCGGGATTTCCCTGCGCCCTCCGGCCTTGCACAGAGGCAGCGGGTGGCAGCCAGCTCGTGATCCCTTAGAGCAGCAGTCATGCGTAATCACCAGTAGAGAAACAACAGGTGAATCCAGCCTGGTGGGAGATTCAAACAGCAGCCAGCGACAACAAGGCCAACTAACACCAGAAATAACCAGATGGCAAAAGGAAAACGAAGGAACATTTCTAACAGAAATCAAGGCAACATGACAGCATCTGAACCCAGTTCGCCAACAACAGGAAGCCCTGGATACCCCAACACACCAGAAAAACAAGACTTAGATATAAAATCACTGGTCAGGATGCTGGTAGCTGAACACATAGAAAAATCTCGTAAAGAAATACAGGAGAAAATGGATCAAAAGTTAGAAGCCTTTACAAGGCAAATACAAAAATCACTTCAAGAAATGCAGGAGAAGATGGATCAAAAAGAAGAAGACAATAAGGAATAAAGACAAAAATCACTTAAAGAAATACAGAAGAACGTGGGCCAACAAGTAGAAGCTATAAAAGAGGAAACACAAAAATCTATTAAAGAAATACACGAAAACACAATCAAGCAAGTGAAAGATCTGAGCATATCCATCCAGGTACTAAAAACAGAAGTAGAAACAACTAAGAAATCACAGAGGGAGACAACATTGGAGATAGAAAACCCTGGGAAGAAATCAGGGGCCATAGATGCAAATATCAACAATAGAATACAAGAGATAGAAGACAGAATCTCAGAAGCTGAAGATACCATAGGAACCATTGATTCAACAGTCAAAGAAAATACTAAATGCAAAAAGGTTGTAACCCAAAACATCCAGGAAATCCAGGACACAATGAGAAGACCAAACCTAATGATTATAGGTATAGACAAGAGTGAAGATTTACAAGTTAAAGGGCCAGCAAATATCTTCTACAAAATTATGGAAGAAAACTTCCCCAACCTAAAGAGAGAGATGCCCATGAATATACAAGAAGCATATAAAACCCCAAACAGACAGGATCAGAACAGAAATACATCCTGTCACATAATAATCAAAACTCCAAATGTACTAAACAAAGAAAGAATATTAAAGGCAGCAAGAGAAAAAGGCCAAGTAACTTATAAAGGAAGACCTATCAGAATAACACCAGACTTCTCACCTGAGACCATGAAAGCTAAAAGATCCTGGGCAGATATCATGCAAACTCTAAGAGAACACAAACTTCAGCCAAAACTACTTTACCCAGCAAAACTCTCAATTGCCATAGATGGAGACATCAAGGTATTCCATGACAAAACCAAATTTGCACGATATCTTTCCACAAATCCAGCCCTACAAAGGATAATAGGGGGAAAACACCAAGACAAGGACGGAAACTACACCCGGGAAGAAGCAAGATAGAAACCTCCTCTCATCAAACCCAAAAGAAGATAACCTCTCGAATATTAAATAAATAAATAAATAAATAAATAAATAAATAAATATTCAAAAATGTCTGGAGGGAATAATTACTATTCCTTAATATCTCTTAACATCAATGGACTCAATTCCCCAATAAAAAGACATAGATTAACAGACTGGATACGGAAACAGGACCCTACATTTTGCTGCATACAGGAAACACATCTCAGTGTTAAAGACAAACACTGCCTTAGAGTAAAAGGCTAGAAGACAATTTTACAAGCAAATGGTCTCAGGAATCAAGCTGGAGTAGCCATTCTAATATCAGATAAAATTGACTTCCAACCTAAAGTCATCAAAAGAGACTCAGAAGGTCACTTCTTGCTGGCCAAAGGGAAAATCCACCAAGAAGAGCTCTCAATACTGAACATCTATGCTCCAAATGCAAGGGCACCCTCATTCATAAAAGAAACCTTACTAAAGCTTAAAGCACACATTACACCTAACACAATAATTGTGGGTGAATTCAACACTCCACTCTCCTCAATGGACCAATCAGGAAAGCAGAAACTACACAGGGACACAGTGAAACTAATTGAAACTTTGGACCAATTGGATTTAACAGATATATATAGAACATTTCATCCTAAAGAGAAGAAAGCATAGAATAGAATTGAACATATCACCACTGAAGACAATTTCCTAAACAGAACACTGATAACACAGGTACAAAAACTGACCAACTCATTCTATTGTAATTTGGATCTAGCATATTTCTGAAAGGTTTGGTCCCCATTTCAGGACACTGGGAGGTGACAGAACTTTTATGAGGTATGACCTAATGGAGGTCTTCTGAGGTGTACCTCAGAAGAGATTGGTAAGCCCAAATCAACTTCAGCATTGTCCCAAATCAGTGAAGTTGACCAATCATGGCTAGAAGTCGTCAAATTTGTAAGTCAAGGTAAACTATCATTGTCACAGAAATGGGGATCTAACACAGAAACTTTCTCAAGAAACGAGGACAAGAGGGAGGCTCAAAAAAAATGGGTGAAAGCTTTTGCCTCTTGAATTGTCATGCCTCTTTCACACAAAGCGCTCTCTGAGGATGGAAACCCTTGACCTTGAGGAAGGAAGAAGCAGGTCTAGAGGGTCAGATTTAGCTGAGTCCTGGAGTCTCTGGTGTGTGGTGTTTCTTTGGATGTTAATTTCATATTGGCTTTTTGGTTGGTTGATTGTGTTTTCCTTTGTATTGTTTTATAGAGGCAGGGTTTCTCTTCATGGACTTGGCTGTCCTGGAATTTGCTCTATAAACCAGTCTACCTTTGGACTGAAGAGATCTAATTTCCTCTGTCTCCCAAATGTTAGAAATAAGCACATGCACCTGACTTGGAGTCAATTTTAATAAACATAAATGCCTGCTGCCTTTGCAAGGACATGGCACCCCACCCTCTATATTTCCCAATGTGAAGGTATCTCCAAACACACCTGCACTGAGGCTTACTCAGTCCTAAATAGGACAACTGTAATCATGTCCAGGCTCTATATGGCGCAGACAACATTGCAGAATAGGGGGCAGAAAGACTTCAAGAGCCAGCAGTTGTGGACAATGGCTGTAAAAGTACTGTTGGGGTAGGAAAATTATTTCTCTCCAAAGAAGAGGCTCATGTTAAAATACCCATGTTCCAATGGATGGTCCTGTATGACCTGTGGGCATGATGACAGGACTCATAGGTTCATAATGGCTGTGGTTGCCTGCACAATATTGGTCCACGATCAAGCCAGTCAAAATTCCAGCATATTGGGAAGAGAAGCTCATAACTCCATCTCATCTGAAAAACCTTAGCATTTGAAGGCTGCTGGCATGGGAAATAAGTGTTTTCCATGGAATTGGAACCTAATAAGTTGCCTACAATCCAGGGGAAGGAGGCATCAGGGCATCCAAGGATAGAACTGACTGGACTCAGTGGGTCATGAAAAGAGGACATGAAGTTGAGAAGTGGGGATGGTAGAGATGGCACAGGTGTGGGTTGGAAGGGGAGTAGAGAGTAGTTATATTCAAAATATGTTGTATACATTCACAATATTCTTAAAGAATGAACTTTTTAATACTTAAAGAAGATGAATTCTGAGCTGGAGATATGGTTCAAAAGTTCAGAGCAATGCCTGCTCTTCCAGAGGACTTAGGATCATGTCCTAGCACCCACATGGCAGTTAACAACCCTCTTTAACTCCAGTTTCAGATCATTTGGCACTCTCTTCTGACCTCCATGGACACTCCATACACATGGTGTATAGGCAAAACATTTTCACACATAAAGTAAAAATAAATATTTTTTACGGGTTTTTATTTATTTTTTTATTGTATATATTCTATATTTACAATTCATTTCCCTTTTTCTGGTTCCCCACCCCCAAAGGTCCCACATGTCCTTTTCCCTCCCCCTGCTCCCGCATCCACCCCCTCCCACTTTACTGTTCTTGTACTCTCCCACAATGATGTTTTGGTCCATTCTAGCACCAGTGTCCACTCCTTTCTTCTTGTGAGACATCACTTGATGTGTGATTTGTGTCTTTGGTGTTCCAAGCTTCTAGGCTAATATCCACTTATCAGTGACTGTATACCATGGGTATTCTTTTGAGACTGGGTCACCTCACTTAGTATGATGTTCTCCAGCTCCATCCATTTCTCTAAGAATTTCATGAATTCATTGTTTATAATGGCTGAATAGTACTCCAT
Source organism: Apodemus agrarius (assembly GCA_964023405.1). Taxonomy (NCBI): domain Eukaryota; kingdom Metazoa; phylum Chordata; class Mammalia; order Rodentia; family Muridae; genus Apodemus; species Apodemus agrarius. The sequence goes on along the minus strand of OZ030026.1, from coordinate 52,464,502 downwards.
TGTGTATATATACCACATTTTTTGCATCCATTCCGCTGTTGAGGGACATCTGGGTTCTTTCCAGCTCTGGCTATTATATATAAGGCTGCTATGAACATAGTGGAGCATGTATCCTTATTGCATGCTGGTGAATCTTCTGGGTATATTCCCAGGAGTGGTATGGCTGGGTCCTCCGGAAGTATCACGCCCAGTTTTCTGAAAAATAAATATTTTTTAAAGAATTAAATTCAGAACATAAAGCAGAAAAAGAATACTTGGATTTCTCTTCCATATGGAAAAAAAGTATATGCAAGTTGGGTTTTGTCTAACTCAGAAAAAGTTAATTCTGTCTTTCTTGGACAAAGAAGACAGAGACTTTAGCTAGAATCATGTTTTCGTATGAGTGGCTTGATAGTGTCTCCTGAAATGTTGGAAGCCTAAACACCCTTGTCAGAAACCAAATGTTTCAATGAAGCAGTAACAGGAATGGAGTTTGGTAAAAGCTATTTAGGCAACAAAGTTAGAGACTCATAAAGTCATGCCTTATTTAAGGCTTAGTTATCAGGTTTGAACCCATTTTCTTGTGAATGTCCTCCCTCCCCTTCTGGCTTCTACCATTTTATGAATCAGCACGAAATTCTCATCTAATTGGATGGAGCTGTCCAGAATTAGACTTCCACTTCCAGAACCAGTAGCTTACATAAACTCAAGTATTTTATAAGTTATCCAGTTATCACTATTCAGTTATAACAAATGAAAATGTAATAAACTATTTTACTATTTCTCTGTGTTTTCACTAAGGCTTTGATGTCCTTTAGGTTCACTTACATGCAGGAAAGCAACCCTTAATTCAACTTCCATCTTTGGTTTATAAAGAGGCTCAGTATCCACTGAAGCATCATGGAGCTATAAGCAGCCTTAGGAGTCAATGGCTGGGGATATTAGACCCAAAAAACTATCCTGTGGGAAATTGTTTTATTCCCAACTTGGTGTGCAGTAAAGAGGATAAGAGGCAAAGAGTGCTCAAAGTCTATATACCTCAAATAAAGGACTGGAGTGTGCTTACTTCCTGAGCAATGACTTCTATTCTACTTGGTTTTAACCATTAATATCATACAACCTGGTCTTAGTCTCAATTGAGAGATTGCCAAGATCAGATTGACCTGCTGGAATTTGGGAAAAGAGGTATTGTGTTGGTTTGAATAAGAATGGACCCCATAGGCTCATATATTTAACTCATGGTCACCAAGAAGTAACACTAATTGAAAAGATTAGGACATGTGGTCTAGCTGGAGGAAACATGTCACTGGAGATGGGCTTTGAGATTTCAAGGGCCCAAGCCAGGCCCAATGTCTCCCTCTATTCTGTTACCTGCAGATCCTGATGTAGAACCCCCAGATCCATCTCCTGTAACATGCTGGCCTTCACCACCATGGTTCCTGCTATAATGAAAATGGACTAAACCTTTGAGAGTATAAGCAAGCCCCAAGTAAATGATTTTTTATAAGAGTTGGCATGATTATTGATAGCTGCTGGGAATAGAGACATTTTACTGTGGTGGTGTATAACTTGGTCAGTAACTCATTATATTGCAAATAATCCTTTACCTACATAATGTAAATAATATTAATTGATTTCAGAGATCATAAACAAAAGACAGAAATTTGTGAATTTTTCAAAGGCTAAATATGCTGCTTCTCCTAAACACCCTACTCAGTTTCCTGAATTTCCACAAACTCCTCCATATTCTCTCTCATCAAAAGCTCCTAACTCCAAATTTACATATGAAAGTACATATCCTGAAGAACCTTGTAAAATAAAGAGATGCCAGGATAAAGATATTGAGGGCTGTTTCCAGCTACTGGCTATTATGAACAAGGTTGTTATAAACATAATAGAACAGGTGTCCTTGTTATATGTTGAAGCATCATTTGGGTATATGCCCAGTTGTGACATAGCTGGGTCTTCAGGTAGAAATATTTCCAATTTTCACAGGAACTACCAGGTTGATTTCCAAAGTGGTTTTTACTTGCTTGCAATCCCACCAGCAATGGAGGAGTGTTCCTCTTTCTCCACTTCCTTACCAGCATCTGCTGTGACCTGCATTCTGATTGGTATGAGGGGGAACCTCAGGGTTGTTTTGACTCACATTTTCCTGATGGCTAAGGATGTTGAACATTCCTTTAAGTGCTTCTCATTCATTTGAGATTCCTCAGTTGAGAATTCTGTTTAGCTCTGGACTCCATTTTTAATAGGGTTATTTGGTTCTGGTGAGTCTAACTTCTTGAGTTCTTTGTATATTTTGCTTATTATCAGCTGAAGGATTGGTAAAGTTTTTTGCAGTTTTGTCATATTGACAGTGCCCTTTGCCTTACAGAAGCTTTGCAGTTTTATGGGGTTCCATTTATCGATTGTTGATATTAGAGCATAAGCCATTAGGGTTCTGTTCAGGAAAATTTCCCCTGTGTTCAAGGCTCTTCCCCACTTTCTCTTCTATTAGATTCACCCTATCTAGTATTATATGGAGGATCTTGATCCACTTGGACCTGAACTTTGTATGAGGAGATAAGAATGAATGAATTTGTATTCTTCTACATGTAGACCGCCAGTTGAACCAGCACCATTTCTTGAAAATGTCTTTTTTCCACTGGATGCTTTTGACTTCTTTGTCAAAGACCCAGTTGTCTCTCAACAGAAGAATAGATACAGAAAATGTGGTACATTTACACAATGGAGTACTACTTGGCTATTAAAAACAATGAATTCATGAAATTTGCAGGCAAGTTAATGTAACTAGAAAATATCATCCTCAAGAAGTGCATGCCAAAAGGAACCAGTTATGGTTGTCTCTGGAGGGGCCCTGCAAGAGACTAACAGATACAGAGGCAGATTCTAGCAGCCAACCACTGGACTTAGCATGGGGTCCCCAATGGAGGAGTTGGAGAGAAGATTAGAGGAGCTGAAGGAGCTTGAAGCAATTCCACTAAAATCATGGACTAGACAAGGCTGTCCACTCTCTCACTACCTGTTCAATATAGTACTCAAAGTTCAAGCAAGAGCAATTAGACAAAAAAAGAGGATTTGTATCAAAGGGATACAAATTGGAAAGGAAGAAGTCAAAATATCACTATTTGCAGATGATATGATCATATACTTACGTGACTCAAAAATTCCACCAAAGAACTCCTATAGCTGATAAACAAGTTCAGCAAAGTGGCTGGATATAAAATTAACCCAAACAAATCAGTAGTCTTCCTCTACTCAAAGGATAAACAGGCTGAGAAAGAAATTAGGGAAACAACACCCTTCACAATAGTCACAAATAATATTACATACCTTGGTGTGACTCTAGTCAAGCAAGTGAAAGATTGTATGAAAAGAACTTCAAGTCTCTGAAGAAAGAAGTCAACGAACTCAGAAGATGGAAAGACGTCCCATGCTCATGGAGTGCCAGAATTAATATGGCAGTAAAAATGGTCATCTTGCCAAAAGCAATCTACAGATTCAATGCAATCTCCATCAAAATTCCAAATCAATTCTTCATAGAGTTAGAAAGAGAAATTTGCAAATTCATCTGAAATTTAAAAAAAAACAGGATAGCAAAAACTATTCTCAACAATAAAAGAAATTCTGATGGAATCACCATCCCAGACCTCAAGGTGTATTGCAGAGCTTAATAGTGATAAATCTATATGATACTGGTCTACAGAGAGGCAGAAAGACCAATGGAACAGAATTGAAGACCCAGAAATGAACCCACATACCTATAATCACTTGATCTTTGACAAATGAGCTAAAACCATCCAGTGGAAAAATGGCAGCATTTTTAACAAATGGTGCTGATTCATCTGGCAGTCAGCAAATAGAAAAATGCAAATCAACCCATTCTTATCTCCCTGTACAAAGCTCAAGTCCTAGTGGATCAAGGACCTTACATAAAACCAAAAATACAAACATATAGAGGAGAAAGTGGGGAAGAGCCTTGAACACATGGGCACAGGGGAAATTTTCCTGAACAGAATACCAATGACCTATACTCTAAGATCAACAATCAACAAATGGGACCTCATAAAATTGCAAAGCTTCTGTAAGGCAAAGATCATTGTCAATAGGACACAATGGCAAACAACAAACTTGGAAATGATCTTTACCAATCCTACATCTGATAGAGAGCTAATATCCAATATATACAAAGAAGTCAGGAAGTTAGACTCCACAGAATTAAATAACCCTATGCAAAATGGGGTATAGAGCTAAACAAAGAATTTTCACCTGAGGAATATCAAATGGCTGAAAAGCACCTAAAGAAATGTTCAACACCCTTAGTTATCATGGAAATAGAAATCAAAACAACCCTGAGAGTCCACCTCATACCAGTCAGAATGCCTAAAATCAAAAACTCAAGTGACAGCAGGTACTGGCAAGGATGTGGAAAAAGAGGAACACTCTTCCATTGCTGGTGGCATTGCATGCTGGTACAACCACTCTGGACATCAGTTTGGGGGCTCCTCAGAAAATTGGAAGTGTTCTACCTGAAAACCCAGCTGTGCTACTCTTGAGCATATACCCAAAAGATTCCCCACCATAGCACAAGGACACATGCTCCACCATATTCGTAGCAGCCTTATTTGTGATAGCCAGAAACTGGAAACAACTCAGATGTCCCTTCACTGAAGAATAGATACAGAAAATGTGGTTCATTTACACAATGGAATACTATTCAGCCACTAAAAGGAGGACATCATGAGTTTTGCAAGCAAATAGATGGAACTAGAAAATATTCTGCGTGAGGTAACTCAGACCCAAAAGGACACACATGGTATGTACTTACTGATAAGTTGATATTAGCCAAACAGTACAGAATACCTAAGATACAACCTACAGACCTTAAGAAGTGTAACAAGAAGAAACGCCCAACTACTACAGGAGGCAGAAGGAGGGAGGAACCTGGATGGGACAGGGGAGGAGAAAAGGGGAACAGGATCAAATATGGGGGGAGGGTACAGGAAGGAAGCAGAGAGGGCCAAGAAAATGAATGGAAATAAGCAGGGAGTGGTACCAGAGACCTGGGAGGTGAGATTGTCTCAGGACTAATTGGATTCCACATGGTCAAGCCAAATATGCGGTTAATACTAACCAACTGGTCTCTAATACTCTCAGCTGTAATTAGAGAAATAGATTTTTGTAAGGAATAGTGGTGAGTATAGATGCATGGCTGTTCAAAGGACTGAAAGTGACCCTTGAAAGCTCAGTTCTAAACAGGACCTTTATTCCCACCCCAATTCATAATTGACTGTATATTGGAGCAATCTTAAGTAGGACCACACACACACACACACACACACACACACACACACACACAAGATGCTTACTTCTGAGCATGACAAAGCACAACAGCCATGACATCACTGCAAATGGAGAAGGAAAATGATGCTCTGCCCTTCCCTGATGAACTATTGACTACTGACAAATCCTTGTTGTGGGATGATCATTCTCTTCAATGTATAGATCTGTACTTATGATCAAAAAGATGATACTATTTAATTTCAGTGAGTCGGAAAAGTAGTAGGTGAAAGGCAGACCAGGAATAAGAAGCTATAAGAGGACGAGTGAGTAGAGATTGTTTTGTAATAATCAGAATGCATATAATACTTGTATGAAATTGTCAAAGACAAAGCCCAATAAGAGCAGAGAGAGAAGCTGGTGGGATGGAGCAAAAGCTAGCACATTTCCTACCATGCCAACAGTCCAGGTTTTGTTCCTGGAACACACGTGGTAGCACACAACCATCTCTAACTCCAGTTCTACATGATTTGATGCCCTCTTCTGGCCCCTGAAGGTCCATACATTGTGCACTTAGATATATGCAAGCAAACATACACACACATTTTGAGGCAAGAGGTGAAGACAATTTTCTAAAGCTTCAGGGATGTTTGTACAGTCTACTGGCTAATATTTTAAAGATTCTTGAGATTGACTTGAGAGGCCATTTGTGTTAGATGTTAAGAAAATGTTAATGAAGTAAAGATGCTAGGAGACAAGACCTCGAGAGAGAGGTGAAGTTTATGGAGATCAGACAATCAAAAATCATGGGTCTCTGGGAATCAGCAAAATTAAATTCTTGGCTTTCCAGACCTGTGTCCCAGAGGGCAATCAGCTGCTTAAAGGATAATGATATAAACACTGGGAAATGAGCCCAAGGAGCAAAGATAGGACACTTCAACCTTACCTTCTGATGAACTTCAGAGTACGTAGCCTTAGAAGCTGGAGAGATAGTACTCATTGCTTCAGGATTCTCAAGTGTTTTCAGTTCTTTGTGCTCTGTGGTCTGGTTCAGAGCTTCAGTTTCCAACATTCAGGAAGAATCTTGAGCTGACACTCAGGGAAGTTCTTCAAAGAGAGTGTTCAGGTGAGTTTCAGAACTCTGTAGACACTGCAAGAGAGTGTCAAAGAGAAAATTGATCTTAAGTTTGTCCTTCTGAGATCACTGGAAATACAGAGTTAGTTTAGAGGGATTTCTCTGAGTGCTTCCCTGGACATTCAAGTTTATTACAGTGTAAGAACTACCCAAGAATCTTTACAGTTAAAACTAGTGGGAGAATAAAAGATTTTGGTGCAGAGAAATAATGGCATTTTTGTATTTAACTAGATTTATTATACTATTTTTATGATGATGAGAAATATCAGTGGAAGGCATTTTTACATGGTGATGAGAAATGGCTATTAAATATCACCTCTTGTATGAAAGCACAGAGAGAGAGAAGAGAGGGGAGAGACAGAGAGAGAGAGACAGAGAGAGACAGAGAGACAGAGACAGAGAGAGAGATTTCCCATCTCTGAGAGATTCAATGTTTCTATCAGGTTACTGGTCACTTCCTTTCGTTACTGAAAATGCCTATGAGGTCTTTTCTTTACCGTGTTGTGGAAATATTTATATTTCTGGCATCACATATACTCTTTCAGCATATTATAGAGTTCTTTTATTTTTTTCACAAATTGCCTCCCTGCCATTTATTCCTTTAATCTTCCTAGATATGTGTTTATGGTAATATTTGAAAGTTTGTTTTGTGTACATGTATCTATTGCTATCAGCCATACTTGTGTTCAACTTACTTCTTGTTCTTTAGAAAGAATTCACCAATGTGTCATTCATTTTTATGTCCTGTTTTGCCATTAGGTCATTTTTATATGCTTACAGTGTGTTTCTTTGTCTTTGTGATTCCTTCCTTTGTCATTTGCATGTCAGTAATGAGATATGACCCTGAAGGGGGAGGGTACCACCACATTTATCTATTACTTGCATGCTACTCATTCTTTTCATCATTTAAGAAACATCCATGCATTTGATTGGAGCATATTCGAACATGCAGCTCTATGGGACACATCAGGTTTTGATAAGGCTGCCTCCATGTATTTAGATGTGTTTTTAAAATCATATTTGTTTACTTGTAAGTCTTGAAGATTTTTACTTTGAGTTACTTACTCCTTGTAATATGATGAAAAAAATGTCCTTTAAGCTGTTTGGTTCATATTGGAGCATACTAAACAAAAATTAAAATGAGTGTTATAAAAAGTAGAAGGTGTCACTGAAGTCTAGGAATGAAAAAATGAAAGAAAATGAGGTTTGAACACTTAAATAATGCTTCATGAGTGCTGAAGACCTCATGATCTGCAATGTGCCAAGGGGATCACAGTGTGAAACTTAGTACATATACTTGCATGCCTAATTTTTATTTCATAGAAATAAATAAAACATTACTTTAAGAAACTTGTGATTTATTACATGGTTTTTAAAAAGAGTTATAAGAAAGTAATGGGAATTCTTACAACAGAAGTAGGTAATAGATGTTAAAGTAATGGGAACACTAAGTCCCTTACCATGATCATCACATGCTGTGTACTTGTGTGGAATTATCCCTCTGTATCCTATGCATATTAGAAGCTAATAGGAATGAATTAAAAGCCAAAATCAATGACAACACAATAGTAACAATGCATGGTATCATAATTACCCTTCCTTTCACTTCCCTGTGCTTCCCTACCCTTAATCACACTAAAGAAAACATGTCATACTGAAAATTTGTAGGACTGTAAACACGGAAATGCAAGAGAGTAAGAGAGAGGACACATGAGAAATGTAGTAGAAGAGGGAAATGTGATTGAGATACTCTATATAAATGTATAGAAATGTCACAATGGGCCATGGCACTTTAAATAAGTAAAAAACAGTGATGATGCTAAATAAAACTAAAATGAAAAAACTCCATAATCTCAATGTACTAATGAAAAAAACTAATTAACACTGCCCTCTTTTGTTTCACAGTTTCTTAGTACATCTTAAAGTATCTCTCTACTTACTATGTGTGCACACTAGCTCATACATTGCTTATGAATTGCTCCAGTAGGATTCTAGGTCTGTCATTATGCATTATATTTCTACTCTGATTTTCCCTTGTATTTCTCAGCCTATCTTCTCACTAAATAACATGGACATCAGAAAATGGATGTTCATAATACATATTAGCTGTTTTACACCTTGTAAAATACTGTATAATTGGAGATCCATTGGGATGTTATTTTGTGGTCTTTTTCATGGATTTGCAATTATGCCCGTGCTGAAATAACAATTTTATTTTTGGGTCAAAGTGTAATTCTCAATATGGAGCAACTTCTCTCTTTGGTGTCTACAATTGCTCATCTGTCATACAGAAAGATTTCATTACAGGCTGAGTTGCTTCTAAGCATCCTATGAGACACAGAACATCCCACTACACAGAATGATCTGGTCAGAATGTCACCTGGTTGCTATGCAGAACGTTCCCTCAAAATGCAAAAATCACAGAAATATACATGCACATGTGTGGCACACACATAACAGCAGCTTTTACCTTCCCTTTCAGTTATACCCACTTTAATAGTCTCTACTGCATCGCCACTCCTTGTTCTGTTATAAGGTAATTGCTTTAAGATAGTTTTAGTTGTTACTTCTATTCCTCTCTGTCTCTGTCTCTCTCTCTGTCTCTCTCTGTCTCTGTCTCTCTCTCTGTCTCTCGCTCTCTCTCTCTCTCTCTCTCTCTCTCTCTCTGTGTGTGTGTGTGTGTGTGTGTGTGTGTGTGTGTGTACAGAGAGAGTGTGTGTGTGTTCACAAAATATGTGAAATCTGCTGCATCTCTACACATGCAAAAATATGTCATGATCACCCATGGTAGGAGATTTGATTTCATTGTTTTCCAATATTCTATTCATCCACATACATAAAGTTCTTTTTGTTGTTAACAACTTCTAAAAACTCTCTAAACACAGCCTAAACCATATTCAGAACTGTTACTATGTATTCATAATAATTTCTCATTCAAACTGTAGAATACATGACTTTTAATGGAAAGGTTCAGAGAGTGAAAGGAATGTCTATCATGTTTAGCATAAGAGTCTCCTTAAGAGGAACAATTCCATAGAAACAATTTAGAAACATAAAATGTAGCATATCATCAATATCAGTTATGTGAGAAGAAGAGTCAAGTTAGCGTACCTTTATCTTGTCTCAGACTCCTGTGACTGATTGACTCGGGGAACAGCACAAGAATTTCAAGTTTTTTTCTTCTTGGATTTTCAGAAAACCCTCACCTTCAACTCCTCATTTTTGCACTGTTCCTGTCCATGTACCTGGTAACAGTGCTTGGAAACCTGCTCATCATCATGGCCTTCATCACACAGTCTCACCTGCATACACCCATGTACTTCTTCCTCAGTAACCTGTCCTTTGTGGACATCTGTTTCACCTCTACCACCGTCCCAAAGATGCTGGTAAATATACACACACAGAACAAGACCATCACCTATGCTGACTGTATTACCCAGATGTGTACCTTCTTGGTTTTTGCAGAACTGGACAACTTTCTCCTGGCTGTGATGGCCTATGACCGATATGTGGCTATCTGTCACCCACTGTATTACACAGTCATTGTAAACCACCGGCTCTGTGTACTGCTGGTTCTGCTGTCCTGGGTGGTTAGCATCCTACATGCCTTCTTACAGAGCTCAATTGTGCTACAGTTGCCCTTCTGCAGAGATGTGAAAATCCCCCACTTCTTCTGTGAGCTTAATCAGCTGTCTCAACTCACATGTTCAGACAACTTCTCAAGTCACCTGATAATGGACCTTGTACCTGTTCTTTTGGCAGCCGTTTCCCTCAGTGGTATCCTTTATTCTTATTTCAAGATAGTGTCCTCCATACGTGCTATCTCCTCAGCTCAAGGGAAGTACAAGGCGTTTTCTGCTTGTGCGTCTCATCTTTCCATCGTCTCCTTATTTTATAGTACAGGCCTTGGAGTGTACATCAGTTCTGCTGTGGTCCAAAGCTCACACTCTGCTGCAGGAGCCTCGGCCATGTATACTGTGGTCACCCCAATGCTGAACCCCTTCATTTATAGTCTAAGGAATAAGGATGTAAAAAGAGCTCTGGAAAGACTCTTAGGAGGAAAAGTGTAAAGGGTATCATTGGACTGGCTAAAGTTTCCATGATTGCAGATTGTGAAGCTACAGAGCCAGAGTTTGGGGCTCTGTCTGCAGATCATAAAGTGATAATGTACATCCGAATATCTTGTGGAGGGTCTGGAGAGATTATTCAAAGGTAGAAGAGTACTTCCTGCTCTCCTGAAGATCAAAATTTAGTTCCTAGGACCCACGATCACAGTTGATGACTGCTTATCAATCAAGCTCCAAGGGATGCAACCCTCTCTTCTCACCCTTCTAGATACCTAAGCTAACATGCACAATACCTAATACACACACATATGGTAAGTAAAATAAAACAGATAAGGAAAATAAAATAGATCTTCTAGTTATACATATGTATGCCCTGGAGTTTCCATTATCCTCATTCCTGCTGTCTATATGATATAAGCAACCCGCATTACTAAGATGTTTATTCTCTCTCCTGTGCAACATTTTTCTCCTCTATAATTGTCCTGGTTTCCTGGAGTTATTCTGAACACATGACTGACATTATATAGGTCAGCAGCATTTCAAAATAAATTCTTCATATGTGACATGTATTCTATAAAGTAATATTTATTTTGTGTCATTTCGCTACCATATCAAAAAGTGTGCCCCTTGAGGAAGCAGGGCAAGGCTTGACAACTAGTACTGTTTTATTCACTGTAGTTACAAAAAATGTAAAGCCTGAAGTTTGTCTTTTGGGCCTGCTCTTCTCTGCACGGCACCATCTTAACTTTATCCTGATAGTGTAGACTTTAGATATTAATGTGCTTCTTAACCACTGGTTAGAATTTTAATTATTTCATTGATTCTTTGTTTCATATTTAAACACATGTACTGACTTTCCTATCATGTATTAATTCAAACACATGACCAATTCAGAGGAATGAGCTTGTCGATTAAATTGCAATCTTCCATATGACTGCATTCAAGTCTTCTAACAACTTGAGATGCACAGTACATCATTGTTATTTTGTTATACTTTACAAGTTGAAATTTTATGTATTCTGTCTACCAAGACATGTTTTTTTTTACTTTATTTGTATTTCTAATTCAATATTATTACTATCATCATCATTATTGTTGTTGTTGTTGTTGTTGTTAGTATTGTGTATGTGTGTTTGTGTCCCTGGGTAGTGCAGGCCACAATGCATGTGAATACAACACTAGACAACTTTGAGTCATCAGTTGTCTCCTTCTAACTTTAGGTAGGATTCATGATCAAACTCTGTTCATGATCCTTGCTCAGAAAATATCCAATAGGAATTTACACCACCATTTTGGGTGAGTTTTTATAGTCTAGATATATTCGACTAGTATATATAAAGCCCAAGGGACTACAATGAATAAGTAATGAATGGTTTAGTAGTTCTTTAGTGTCAAGTCCTGGGAAAGCAAGGAGACCAATAGCGTTTAAGGGTAATAATAGTTATGTTTTGCTGTGTTTGCCTGGTACAGTTGTTAACATTGTAGGTGTGATATTGTACTATAGTTCTTGTGACATTTTAACATTGGGGAAAGATAGGGAAAAGATATGAAACAACCTGCGTGCTTTTTCTGACATATGCATCATAACTCACAGCTATCACCAAATAAATGTATAAATGTAAACAACTAAAAGTACACCAAAAGCTTGGGTTTAAGAGCTTAAATTCTAAGTGTTGGAGACATAGCTCAGCGGGTCATAGAATACTGCTCACAACAACCAGCAACCTCAACTTCAGTGAAATTTGAGACCCTCTTCTGATGTCTGCAGCATCAAGTATATACATAAATACATGCAGGCAAAACACTCTTACACATAAGATAAAATGAATATGTTTTTATTGAAAGAAGAAAAAAAGTATTGAAATTTTGACATCCCCCTTTTCACCAATCATATTACTATCTATACATAATTCTATGCTAATACAATGTGAAAAATATCTAATTTGATTTTAACCTATTTATTTTAAATTTTTTAATATTTAATTAGAATGTATTCACATCATTTCTCCCCTCCCTCTCCATACCACTTTGTACACAAAATGTATGGTCTCCTCTTCTTTAACCATTGTTGTTACAAATAAATGATTGAATAAATATGAATAAAAACTGCGGAGTCTTTCAGTATTGTCGGTGTTATTTCTAGGGCTGACCACTTGCTATTGGGTAAGCAATCAGCAGTCTCATTCCAGGGGAAGATGAGAATTCTCCCTCTCTTGGGAGATTCCAGCATCTGCATTGTGGTGTCAGCTGGTGTTGGAAATAGTTCTCATTTAGATAACCATGTTGTTGAAATTTCGTGAGAGTACTTCCCGTAACATCACTAAAATTACCTTCTCTGAATTAAAACACGTAAGAAGGAAGCACGCCGAGGAGCCATTCCTAGAAAACCAGGTGTTGCAAAGTTGCCCATCTTTCTGGTGAGCTGGGGGCACTTGAAAGAGGCTGACTTTGAACAGAGTCAGAGATCCAGCTGCCTCCCGGAGCTCCATCATGAGTACACTGCTCCCTGCAGGGCTCCATCATGAGTACACTGCTCCCTGCAGTACCTAAATAGGGATCTATGGATGTCCTTGCTAAGGCGATTTCCTTGTTTAATGAGGACCTGACTCATTAAACAAGGTGGGAATCACTCCCTGAATCAGGGAAGAAGGAAACTGGAGTTAAGCATTTCCTGCCACACTTTCTGTGGTTTGGTTTTATTTTGGTTTGGTTTTGGTTTTTGTTATAGTTTTTGTTATAGTTTTTGTTTTTGTTTTTGTGGTACGAGGTTCTGTCCATCTGGTTCTGTCCTGCGGTTGCTGTCATCTGTAAACTCTCCCATTCTCAAGCTGCAAAGCTCCTGGGTGTTCTTAGCCTCTGCAGCAGACACTCGGTTCCAAATTACTCTTGTTTTTAGTTTCTTAGAAAGTACAAGATGCAATCCAACTTCTGAACGTGTATTCACGTTCAGACATATATAAATGATGGATTATAACTTGAAATTTGAAATACAAACAACACTCTTTACCCGCTGTGTGGTTCCTAGTCAGAATATTTTATCACAGCAACAGAAATCAAGCTTGGATACAATCACAAAGAATACATACGTTGATTCTGTCAGATAGGAGAGGGATGTGCTGAGCTCTGCGAACCTCCTTCCATTATTGACCGAGGAGTCCACGCTGGGGAGGGGTAGATGACCTTCACCTGCTTTGCCTTCAGTCAATAACAACCAAGAGACAAACATAATTATTTCATGTACAATAACCACTTAATGTTGTGCTCCACTCTATTTACAATCAGGAACAAAAACAAAGAAAGAAAAAGAAAGATTTATAAAACTAAGGAAAAGGATATCAATAAAGTCTATTAAACACAAAAATGTGTGCATATTGTTATCCAGTGGTGTCTAGTCAGCACTACATGCAGTCAACACTGAAAAGGTTTATATATTGATGTGTGCAATGATAACAAAGAAAAATAAGCTATCAGCTTGAAGGTGGAGAGGGTCATGGGAGAGTCTGGAGGGAGGCCAGAATGGAGATATTTGTATAATTCCACTCTGTGGAACAAAACCAAGAACAGAATATTTTTAAAAAATAGATTGTTAGAGGAACACTCCTCCACTGCTGTTGGAACTGCAAGCTGGTACAACCACTCTGGAAATCAGTCTGGCAGTTCCTCAGAAAACTGGACAGGATACTTCCGGAGGACCCAGCCATACCACTCCTGGGAATATACCCAGAAGATTCACCAGCATGCAATAAGGATACATGTTCCACTATGTTCATAGCAGCCTTATTTATAATAGCCAGAAGCTGGAAAGAACCCAGATGTCCCTCAACAGAGGAATGGATACAAAAAATGTGGTATATATACACAATAGAGTACTATTCAGCCATTAGAAACAATGAATTCATGAAATTCATAGAGAAATGGATGGAACTGGAGAACATCATACTAAGTGAGGTAACCCAGTCTCAAAAGAATACCCATGGTATGCACTCACTGGATATTAGCCTAGAATCTTGGGACACCAAAGACACAATTCACATACCAAATGATGTCTGGCAAGAAGAAAGGAGTGGACACTGGTGCTGGACAGGATCAAAGCATCAGTGTAGGGGAATACAAGAACAGGGAAGTGGGAAGGGGTGGATGAGGGAGCACAGGGAGGGATAAAGGCATGTGGGACCATTGGGGGGTGGGGAACCAGAAAAAGGGAAATGAATTGTAAATATAGAATATATCAAATAAAATAATGAATACAAAAAAACAAAAAAAAATAGATTTTTAAAGAAAGGGGTCAGGGGTAGAAGGGAAATAAAAGAGACTGGTGGAAAATTAATCATAACACTCTATATTCATGTATAAAATTTTCAGAGAATGGAGTTTACTGATAAAAACTAAACAAAAAAAAGCTGAGTTAAGAAATCTTGCAGACTTTTGGATGAGATGACAGACTAGAAGCTGACTGTGACTCAGTAGGTCAGGATAAGGAAAACACACTTTTCCAGTGGATATAAGATTAACTCAAACAGAAGGGATCAGCAGAGCTGGGTACCAGCAGCTCAGCCAAGGCCACGCGGTGCTTTCAGCGGGGGCAGCCATCTTGCCTCAGATCCCCGCGCACAAACAGTGGGCACACTGGACGCAGTGAGCAGCTGGAATCAGGTGCGTGGCCAGAGATATAGCTTAGCTTAGCTCTGCAGGAGATCCGGGCACAGAAAGCTCAGCTGCGGGTGCAGACTACCGCGGCCGGAACCGGCTCTCTGAGCTAACTAGCAGCGAGGGGCCACCTTGCCGCCTCAGGGCACAGCTCGGGAACTCTAGCAGCTGGAGTCAGGGGCCTGGACTCAGAGCAAGCATAGTCCAGCACAGACAAGCTGCCAGAAGGGATCTGTCTCCTGGGGACAGGCGTGCTGTGCTTTCAGCAGGGCGCTATCTACAATAAGACCAACTAACGCCAGAGATAAAGAGATGGCAAAAGGCAAACGTAGGAATGTTATTAACAGAAATCAAGGCAATATGGCACCATCTGAACCCAATTCGCCAACCACAGCAAGTCCAGGATACCCCAGCACACCAGAAAAACAAGAGTTACATATAAAAGCACAGGTCATGATGCTCCTAGAGGAACACAAAAAAGTCATAAACAAATCTCTTAAAGAAATGCAGGGGAACATCAATAGGGTAGAAGCTCTTACAATCCAAACACAAAAAACACTTAAAGAACTCCAGGAGAATATGGGCCATCAGACAGAAACCAATAAAGAGGAAATGAGAAAATCAGTTAAAGAAATGCAGGAGAACTTGAAACAACAGGCAGAAGTCATGAAAGAGGGAGCACAAAAATATATTAAAGAATTACATGAAAACACAAACAAACAAATGATGGAACTGAGCAAAACCATCCAAGATCTGAACACAGAGGTAGAAACAACTAAGAAATCACAAAAGGAGGCAACCTTGGAGATAGAAAACCTTGGGAAGAAATCAGGGGTCGTAGATGCAAACATAAACAACAGAATACAAGAGATAGAAATAAGAATCTCTGATGCTGAAGATAACATAGCAACCATTGACTCCACAGTCAAAGAAAACGCAAAATCCAAAAGGCTTATAACCCAAAACATCCAGGAAATCCAGGACACAATGAGAAGACCAAACCTAAGGATTATAGGGATAGATGAGAGTGAAGATCTACAACTTAAAGGGCCAGCAAATATCTTTAACAAAATTATGGAAGAAAACTTCCCTAACTTAAAGAGAGAGATGCACATGAATATACAAGAAGCCTACAGAACTCCAAACAGACTGGACCAGAACAGAAACACCTCCCGTCACATAATAATCAAAACCCCAAATGTACTAAACAAAGAAAGAATATTAAAGACAGTAAGAGAAAAGGGCCAAGTAACATATAAAGGAAGACCTATCAGAATCACACCAGACTTCTCTCCAGAAACCATGAAAGCTAGAAGATCCTGGGCAGACCTCATGCAGACCCTAGAGAAAACAAATGTGAGCCAAGACTACTATACCCAGCAAAACTCTCAATCAACATAGATGGAGAAATCAAAATATTCCATGACAGGACCAAATTTACACAGTATCTTTCCACTAACCCAGCTCTACAAAGGATAATAGAAGGAAAACTCCAACACAAGGAAGGGAATGGCACCCAAGAAAAAGCAAGACAGTAACCTTCTTCCATCAAACTCAAAGGAAGATAACTACTCAAAAACAAAAATAACATCAAAAATGTCAGGAAGTAATAATTTCTATTCCTTAATATCTCTTAACATCAATGGACTCAACTCCCCAATAAAAAGACATAGACTAACAGACTGGATACGGAAACAGGACCCTATATTTTGCTGCTTACAGGAAACACACCTCAGAATCAAGGACAAACACTACCTTAGAGTAAAAGGATAGAAGACAATTTTGCAAGCAAATGGTCACAGGAAGCAAGCTGGAGTAGCCATTTTAATATCAGATAAAATTGACTTTCAACCCAAAGTCATCAAAAGAGACACAGAAGCTCACTTCCTGCTAGTCAAAGGAAGAATCCACCAAGAAGAACTCACAATTCTAAACATCTACGCTCCAAATGTAAGGGCACCCTCATTTGTAAAAGAAACCTTACTAAAGCTCAAAGCACACATTGCACCTAACACAATGATTGTGGGGGACCTCAATACTCCACTATCCACAGTGGACCGACCAGGAAAACAGAAACTAAACAGAGACACGGAGAAACTCATCGAAACTTTGGAGCAATTGGATTTAACAGATATATATAGAACATTTCACCCTAAAGCAAAAGACTATACCTTTTTCTCAGCCCCTCATGGTACCTTCTCCAAAATCGACCATATAATTGGTCACAAGACAGATCTCAACAAATATAAAAAGATCGAACTAATCCCATGCCTCTTATCAGATCACCATGGAGTAAGAGTGTTCTCCAATAGCAACAAAAACAACAGAAAATCCCCATACGCTTGGAGGCTAAACAATATTCTACTCAATGATACCTTAGTCCAGGAAGAAATAAAGAAAGAAATCAAAGAATTCTTAGAACTTAATGAAAATGAAGGCACAACATACCCAAATCTATGGGACACAATGAAAGCAGTGCTTAGAGGAAAACTCATAGCCCTGAGTGTCTCCAAAAAGAAACAGGAGAGAGCATATACTAGCAACTTAATGGCGCACTTGAAAGCTCTGGAACAAAAAGAAGCAATTTCACCCAGGAGGAGTAGAAGACAGGAAATCATCAAACTCGGGGCTGAAATCAATCAAGTTGAAACAAAGAGAACCATACAAGAATCAACAAAACCAGGAGCTGGTTCTTTGAGAAGATCAACAAGATAGATAAACCCCTAGCCAGACTTACTAAAGGGCACAGAGACAGTATTCAAATTAACAAAATTAGAAATGAAAAGGGAGATATAACAACAGAAACTGAGGAAATTCAAAAAATCATCAGATCCTACTACAAAAACCTATACTCAACACAACGGAGAATCTGGAGGAAATGGACAATTTCCTCGACAGTTACCAAATACCAAAATTAAACCAGGATCAAATAGATCGTCTAAACAGACCCATAACTCCCAAAGAAATAGAAGGGGTCATAGACAGTCTTCCAACCAAAAAGAGCACAGGACCAGACGGTTTGAGTGCAGAATTCTATCAGACCTTCAAAGAAGTCCTGATACCGATACTCTTCAAATTATTCCACAAAATAGAAACAGAAGGAACACTACCCAACTCATTCTATGAAGCCACAATTACCCTGATACCAAAACCACACAAAGATCCAACTAAGAAAGAGAACTACAGGCCAATTTCTCTTATGAATATCGATGCAAAAATACTAAACAAAATACTTGCCAACCGAATCCAAGAACACATCAAAACGATCATTCACCATGATCAAGTTGGCTTCATCCCAGGGATGCAGGGATGGTTCAATATATGGAAATCCATCAATGTAATCCACTACATAAACAAACTCAAAGAAAAAAACCACATGGTCATCTCATTGGATGCTGAAAAGGCATTTGACAAAATTCAGCATCCTTTCATGCTAAAGGTCCTAGAAAGAACAGGAATTCAAGGCCCATATCTAAACATAGTAAAAGCAATATACAGCAGACCAGTAGCCAACATCAAGGTAAATGGAGAAAAACGTGAAGCAATCCCTCTAAAATCAGGGACTAGACAAGGCTGTCCCCTCTCGCCATATCTCTTCAATATAGTACTTGAGGTACTAGCTAGAGCAATTCGAAAACATAGGGAAGTCAAAGGGATACAAATCGGAAAGGAAGAAGTCAAACTATCACTATTTGCAGATGATATGATAGTTTACTTAAGTGACCCAAAAACCTCCACCAGAGAACTCCTGCAACTGATAAACAACTTCAGCAAAGTGGCTGGCTATAAAATCAACTCAAGTAAATCAGTAGCCTTCCTATACGTGAAGGATAAGCAGGCCGAGAAAGAAATTAGGGAAATGACACCCTTCACAATAGCCACAAATGATATAAAGTATCTTGGAGTGATGCTAACCAAACATGTGAAAGATTTATACGACAAAAACTTCAGGTCTCTGAAGAGGGAAATTGAAGAAGACATCAGAAAATGGGAAAATCTTCCATGCTCGTGGGTTGGCAGGACTAATATAGTCAAAATGGCAATCTTGCCCAAAGCAATATACAGATTCAATGCAATCCCCATCAAAATCCCAACTCAGTTCTTCATAGAGCTAGAAAGAGCAATTCTCAAATTCATCTGGAATAACAAAAAACCCAGGATAGCTAAAACTATCATCAACAGCAAAAGAACTTCTGGGGGAATCAATATCCCGGACCTCAAGCAATATTACAGAGCAGTGGTATTAAAAACTGCATGGTATTGGTTCAGTGACAGGGAAGCGGATCAATGGAATAGAATAGAAGACCCAGAATTGAACCCACACATCTATGGCCAATTGATCTTCGACAAAGGAGCTGAAAACATCCAGTGGAAAAAAAGATAGCCTTTTCAACAGATGGTGCTGGCTCAACTGGAGGTCAACATGCAGAAGAATGAGAATTGATCCACTCTTATCTCCTTGCACTAAACTCAACTCCAAGTGGATCAAGGACCTCCACATAAAACCAGACACACTAAAACTAATAGAAAAGAAACTGGGGAAGACCCTTGAAGACATCGGTTCAGGGGAAAAATTCCTGAACAGAACACCAATTGCTTATACTCTAAGAACAAGAATAGACAAATGGGACCTCATAAAACTACAAAGTTTCTGTAAGGCAAAAGACACTGTCAAAAGGATAAATTGGCAACCAACAAATTGGGAAAAAATCTTCACCAACCCCACATCCGACAGAGGGCTAATCTCCAATGTATACAAAGAACTCAAGAGGTTAGACCCCAGAAAACCAAATAACCCTATCCAAAAATGGGGTACAGAGCTAAACAGAGACTTTTCACCTGAAGAAATTCGGATGGCTGAGAAACACCTTAAAAAATGTTCAACATCACTAGTCATTAGGGAAATGCAAATTAAAACAACCCTGAGATTTCACCTCACACCAGTCAGAATGGCTAAGATTAAAAACTCACAAGACATCAGGTGTTGGCGAGGATGTGGAGAAAGAGGAACACTC
Source organism: Apodemus agrarius (assembly GCA_964023405.1). Lineage (NCBI taxonomy): Eukaryota > Metazoa > Chordata > Mammalia > Rodentia > Muridae > Apodemus > Apodemus agrarius. Next base: position 52,444,376 of record OZ030026.1, on the reverse strand, counting down.
CTCCACTGCTGGTGGGAATGCAAGCTGGTACAACCACTCTGGAAATCACTATGGTGGTTCCTCAGAAAACTGTGCATGATACTTCCGGAGGACCCAGCCATACCACTCCTGGGAATATACCCAGAAGATTCACCAGCATGCAATAAGGATACATGCTCCACTATGTTCATAGCAGCCTTATATATAATAGCCAGAAGCTGGAAAGAACCCAGATGTCCCTCAACAGAGGAATGGATACAAAAAATGTGGTATATATACACAATGGAGTACTATTCAGCCATTAGAAACAATGAATTCATGAAATTCTTAGAAAAATGGATGGAGCTGGAGAACGTCATACTAAGTGAGGTGACCCAGTCTCAAAAGAATACCCATGGTATACAGTCACTGATAAGTGGATATTAGCCTAGAAGCTTGGAACACCAAAGACACAAATCACATATCAAGTGATGTCTCACAAGAAGAAAGGAGTGGACACTGGTGCTAGAATGGACCAAAACATCATTGTGGGAGAGTACAAGAACAGTAAAGTGGGAGGGGGTGGATGCGGGAACAGGGGGAGGGAAAAGGACATGTGGGACCTTTTGGGGTTGGGAACCAGAAAAAGGGAAATGAATTGTAAATATAGAATATATACAATAAAAAAAGAAAAAAAAGAAAACAATTTGTAATTAAAAACAAAAAAAGAAAAGATTAACTCAAACAAATCAGTAGCCTTCCTATACTCAAAGGATAACCAGGCTGAGGAAGAAATTAGGGAAATGACACCTTTCACAGTAGTCACAAACAATATAAAATACCTTGGAGTAAACTCCAAACAATTGAAAGATCTGTATGAAAGAACTTCAAGTCTCTGAAGAAACTAAAGAAAACTTCAGAAGATGGAAAGATCTCCCATGCTGATGGATTGGTAGGATTAATATAGTAAAAATGCCCATCTTGCCAAAAGCAATATACAGAGTCTTTGCAATATCCATCAAAATTCCAACTCAGTTCTTCATAGAGTTAGAAAGAGCAACTTCCAAATGTATCTGGAATAACAAAAGTTCCAGGACAGTGAAAACTATTTCCAACAATAAAAGAACCTCTGGCAGAATCACCATCCCTGACCTCAAGCTGTACTACAGAGCAATAGTGTTTTAAAAAGACTGCATGGTATTGGTACAAGACAGGCAGGTAAATCAATAAAATAGAATTGAAGACCCAGAAACAAAACCACACACCTATGTCCACTTGATCATTGACAAAAAAAGCTAAAGCAATCTAGTGGGGAAAGGACAGCATTTTCAACAAATGGAGCTAGTTCACCTGTCAGTCAACATGTAGAAGAATGCAAATTGATCCTTTCTTATCTCCCTGTACAAAGCTCAAGACCAAGTGGATCAAGGTCCTCCACATAAAACCAGATACACTGAATCTAATAGAAGAGAAAGGAAGAACCTGGATCACATGGAAACAGGGGAGATTTTCCTGAACAGAACACTGCTCTAAGATTAAGGATTGACAAAACTGCAAAGCTTCTGTACAGCAAAGGATACTGTCAACAGGACAAAACCGCAACCAGCAGATTTGGAAAAGATCTTTACCAATCCTACATCTGATAGTGAGCTAATATCCAATATATACAAAGAACTCAAGAAGTTCCACTCCAGAGAACCAAATAACCCTATTTTAAAAAATGGGGTACAGAGCTAAACAAAGAATTCTCAACTGAAGAATACCAGATGGCTGAGAAACAACTAAAGAAATGTTCATCATCCTTAATCCTTAAATGCAAATTAAAATGACCTGGAGATTCCACTTCAAACCAGTCAGAATGGCTAAGATAAAAAACTCAGGTGACAGCTGATGCTGGTGAGGATGTGGATAAAGAGGAGCATTCCTCCATTGCTGGTGGAATTGCAAGGTGGTACAACCACTCTGCATGTCAGTATAGTGGTTCCTTAGAAAAATAGACATCATACTACCTGAGAACCCAACTGTACCACTCCTGTGCATATACCCAGAAGTTGCTCCAACATGTAGTAAGGACATATGCTCCACTATGTTCATAGCAGCCATATTTATAATACCCAGAAGCTGGAAAGAACCCAGATGTCCCTCAACAGAGGAATGGATACAGAAAATGAGGTACATTTAAACAATGGAGTACTACTCAGCTATTAAAAACAGTTACATCATGAAATTTGCAGACAAATGGATGGTCTAGAAAATATCCTGAGTGAGGTAACTCAGTCACAAAAGACCACACATGGTATGAACTCATTGTTAAGTGGATATTAGGCAAAGAGCATGGACTACCCACACTACAATCCATGGGAACACATGAAGCTCAAGAGGAAGGAAGACCAAAGAGTGGATGTTTCAGTCCTACTTAGAAGGGGTAAAAAGATAATCAAGGGAAGTAGAGGGTGGGAGGGACTTGGGAAGAAGAAAAGCAGGTAGGGGGAAAGGGGCAGAATCAGGTATAGTAAGAGAGAGATGGGGATGATATGCAGAGAGTCGGGAAATTGAACAGAGTTGTGTAGCAATGGGGGTTGGAGAAACCTTGGGTAGCTACCAGCAAGTCCCAGATGCTATGAAAGCAAGAGGCTTCCAGGACCCGAAGAGAATGAGATTATCTGAAATGCACAACAAAGGGTAGGGAGAAGCTGTAGAGACCATATCCAGGGATTAGGCAAGGTCCCTGGTTGGGTGATGGGGCCACCCACACATCTCCAAATTTTTAACCCAGAATTGCTTCTGTCTAAAGGAAATTTAGGGACAAAGTGGAGTAGAGACTGAAGGAAGGGTCATCCAGAGGCTGCCCCACCTAGGGATCCATCCCATATATAGACACAAAACATGAACACTATTACAGACACCAATAAGTGCTTGCTGACAGGATCCTGTTATAGCTGTCTCCTGAGAGGCTCTACCAAAGCCTGACAAATACAGATGCTGATGCTCACAGCCAACCATCAGACTGAGCACAGGGACTCCAGTGGAGTTAGGGGAAGGACTGAAGGATCTGAGGTGATTTGCATAGGAAAAACAAAAACATCAATCAGACCCCCCAGAGCTCCCAGGGACTAAACCACCAACCAAAACCCAAGACATGGAGGGACCCATGACTCCAGTTGCATATGTAACAGAGAATGGTCTTATCTGGCATCAGTGAGAGGAGAGGCGTTTGTTCCTGCTAAGGCTTGATGCTCCAGTGTAGGGAAGTGCCTGGATGGTGAGATGGGAATGGGTGAGTGGGTCGGGGAGCAACCTTATAGAAGCAGGGGGAGAGGAGATGGAATGGGGGTTGCAGAGGGAAAACTGGGAAGTGGTATAACATTTCAAATGTAAATAAATAAAATGTTAAATAAAAAAGTAATGGACTTGCCTGTCACTGTACCAATACCATGCAGTTTCTAACACTATTGCTCTGTAGTACTGCTTGAAGTCTGGGATACTGATGACCCCAGAAGTTCTTTTACTGTTGAGAATAGTTGTAGCTATCCTGGGTTTCTTGCTATTCCAGGTGAATTTGAGAATTGTTCTTTCTAACTCTATGAAGAATTGAGTTGGGATTTTGATGGGGATTTCATTGAATCTGTATATTGCTTTTGGCAAGATGGCCATTTTTACTATATTAATCCTGCCAATCCAAGAGATGAAAGATTTTTCCATCTTCTGGGGTCTTCTTCCAATTCTTTCTTCAAAGACTTGAAGTTCCTGTCATACAGATCTTTCACTTGTTGGGTAAGAGTCACTCCAAGATACTTTATATTGTTTGTGGCTTTTGTGAAGGGTGTCATTTCCCTAATTTCTTTCTCAGCCAGTTTAATCCTTTGAGTATAGGAAGGCTACTGATTTGCTTGAGTTAATTTTATAACCAGCCACTTTGCTGAAGTTGTTTATCAGCTATAGGAGTTCTCTGGTGGAGATTTTTGGGTCGATCAATGGAAAGGAATTGAAGAGCCAGAAATGAACTCACACACCTAGGGTCACTTCATCTTTGACAATTGAGCTACAACAATCCAATGGGAAAGAGATAGCCTTTTTAAAAAATGGTGCTGGTTCAACTGGAGGTCAGCATTCAGAAAGATGCAAATTCTTATCTCCTTGTACTAAGCTCAAGTCCAAGTGGATCAAGAACCTCCACATAAAACCAGACACACTGAAACTAATAGAAATGAAACTGGGAAAGACCCTTCAGGACACGGGCACAGGGGGAAAATTCCTGAGCAGAAAACACCAATAGCTTATGCTCTACGATCAAGAATTGACTAATGGGACCTCATAAAATTACAAAATTTCTGTAAGGCAAAGGACATTGTCAAAAGGACAAAATGGTAACCAGCAAATTGGGAAAAGATCTTTAACTACCCTACATCCAACGGAGGGCTTATATCCAAGATATACAAAGAACTCAAGAAGGTAGACTCCAGAGAGCCAAATAACCCTATTAAAAAATGTGGTACAGAGCTAAACAAAGAATTTTCACCTGAGAAATATCAAATGTCTGAGAAGCACCTAAAGAAATGTTCAACATCCTTAGTCATCAGGGGAATGCAAATCAAAACAACCCTGAGATTTCACCTCACACCAGTCAGAATGGCTAAGATTAAAAACTCAGGAAACAGCAGGTGTTGTCGAGGATGTGGAGAAAGAGGAATACTCCTCCACTGCTGGTGGGGTTGCAAGCTGGTACAACCACTCTGGAAATCAGTCTGGCGTTTCCTCAGAAAACTGGGCATGATACTACCGGAGGACGCTGCTATAACACTCCTGGGCATATACCCAGAGGATTCCCCAGCATGTAATAAGGACACATGCTCCACTATGTTCACAGCAGCCCTATTTATAATAGCCAGAAGCTGGAAAGAACCCAGATGTCTCTCAACAGAGGAATCGATACAGAAAATGTGGTATATTTGCATTATGGAATACTACTCAGCTATTAAAAACAATGAATTCATGAAATTCTTAGGCAAGTAGGTGGAACTAGAGAATGTCATTCTAAGTGAGGTAACCTAATCACAAAAGAACACACATGGTATGCACTCACTGATAAGCCAGATACTAGCCCAGAAGCTCGGAATACACAAGACACAATTCACATATCAAATGATTCCCAAGAGGAAGGTAGGAGAGGCCCCTGTTCCTGGAAAGGCTCAGTGCAGCAGTGTAGGGGAATACCAGGATAGGGAAGCCTGAAGGGGTGGATTGTGGAACAGGGCTTATGGGACTTTTGGGGAGGGGAGATCCAGGAAAGGGAAAATCATTTGAAATGTAAAGAATGTATCGAATAAAAAAATAATTTTTTTTAAATTTTAAAAAAGAGAGAGAAAAAGGAAAGTACTTTCTGTGTGTCTTGTGTACCTTGGATGTGCTTGGTATTTTAGTTTCTAAGTGTCAAAGTGTTAAGGTCACAAAATGCTGATTCATGGGATGATCAAAAGAGAACTTAGAGGAAAGGGTCAAACTGATATGCAATCTCTAAGGAAGTAGTGTATATATAAAATCTGGGCTTTGGTCTGCAAGAGAGAGCTATCTCAAGCAGATTATGGAGCATTAGCTTGCATCCATTAGATGTTCTGACACCGTTTTACATACAATATGTACCAAATGTCCTGCATAAATGCTCAAATAGAGACCTAAAATTATCACCATATTTATCAATAGGATGAAACAAAGGAGAGGGTGTAGGTTTATGTTTTTCAAAACCTAATTTTAACAAGGGTACTTAAATACTTTAACCTCCCTTCTAGCCCACTGCTCACCAAAGGTAGTGAAAGGAAAAGTTAATAGAATAAAACAGGATGTGGAACTGTTTAGAAAATAGTTCTTTGGAGCAAATCCAGTCTGCATTGTCAGGATATCAGCAATTCAGTTCACACAAATCAGCATCAACAGCTCAATCCAGAAGAAACCATGAGCACTGCCAATTGGCCCAAGTCTGTGAAAGCTGCAAGAGGCTGCGTGAACACTACCAGAAGTTCTATGGTGGCGTTTCTTTCTGTGATGTCACAAACAATGACCAGCAAGGAGTGACAAGGAGAACCCATACCACACAGCACCATCAGCAAAGAACAGTGTCAGCAAATCCCAAGGAAGACAAGCAAAGAATGGCAAGGCGAACCAATACCACACAGCGTTCTCATTCTCACTCTTGTGCTACACCCTTTCCAAACATCTCACGTTCTCTCAAGCATCCACTCTAGCAAAATGTCACATGTCCTTTCCAGGCTGCTTTCAGGAAAACACCACAAGTCTGTTCTCAGCAAAACATCCTCTCAGAAGAGAGTTTCAAAAAAAATTGCATGACACAAATGAGTCTCCAAAGAAACCAGAAATTTCTACTTCAAGTTGATACTAATTGTGTTGTTTATGACAGAACTGAAGGTAATGCTCCCAAACCTGGAGTTTGGGCCATAAGCCAGGTTCTTCTACTCATTCCCCATATGCCAATTAAAACAGCCAAGTTAATAGTGAAAAGCAGAAAAGGGAAGATTTATTCAAGGTGTCCACATTGTGAAGAGGGTTATAGGGAGCCAATAATGCCTCCCCCATATCTCTGTCTTTGAGGGGCCCAAGATAAGGGTAGAGTTTAAGAAAAGGCCATGCACGCTTATACAAATCTAAGCAGTTCTTATCAAGGTGTGGTCTCAGCCAGCATTGGCTCACCAGTGCTTTGGCTCCACTTTCCTGAAAGAAAGTCTGAAACTAACAGCCTTGATCCCAACAATAATTAACTGCCAATGGTTCTTATAGAAGGGATGAGCCTCCTGTGGCCTGGAGTGCTGAGGACCAACCAATGGACTTATTTGAAGAAGCAATGCATGATCCCTGTAGAGTCCAACCACACAGAAGCAAACCCATCATATATTTGAATAAGCCAACCCGTCATCATTGAAAAAAATCTTCCTTTTTCTGCTTTTTACCATGAACATGTCTGAAATTGTATCTACACAGTACCTTCAGACTTGAGGAAGAATTATAACTGTGCTGGCTAGTTTTATGACATCTTGACACAAGCTATAGTCATCTGGAAAGAGGAAAACTCAGTCAAAACAGTGTCTCCATACAATCGGGCTACAGACAAGCCTTAGGACTTTTACTTAATTAGTGATTAATGTGGGAGGTGCCCGTTCATTGTGGTTGGGGACACGCCGAGGTGGTGGTTCTGAGTTCTATAGGAAATCAGGCTGAACAAGCCATGAGGAATAAGTCAGTAAGGGACACGCCTTCATGACCTCTGCATCAGCTCCTGCCTCCAGGCTCATGCTTGTTTGAGTTCCTGTCCTGACTCCTTAATGATGATCAATGATTTGAAAATGGAAGCAAAATAAATCCATTACTGCCCAAGTTGTTTGGGACATGGTATTTTATCAGAGCGACAATAACCCCAGCAAAGACAATAATAAAGTCGCCACAACTCTTTCAGGTTAAGCCAATCTGATCTGTGTCTCCAGGTCCACATAGGGCTCTAGGAGCTCACATGGGCTTTAAACTGTGCCTGCTGATATGCTTGATAGACCAAATTCCATCTCACGTGTTGACATGCACACAAATTGACAATAACAGGAAGAGGTAATTAAAAAATGAAGATCAGTTGAGGAAGAAAGGACATCAGGAGCAGAGTCCAGGGGAAAAGAGAAATATGCCTGGCAAACAAGATATACCCTTTAGGATAAAAAAGTATATATTTTTCTACTTATTTTCCTCACCCATGTGAAATAAACTCTTCAGAGAATATTGTGATAATGGAACAACTAATTTAATGAGTTGCTTTGGGAATTCAACACAGAGGCACTCAAACAGTCTTTTCCATTTGATCCACCCACCTGCAGTGTAGTCCAAGGGATCAGTGAGGTCAACTGTATCTTCGTTATCACTTGATGTCAACACCCCGCCTTAGCTCAGAGCTTAGCTGAACATCTGCCACTCAGGGAAAAACAGGAGGATGCAGATACCGCACAACCGTGGGAGATCCTGAAGGGAAGCAGGTATGAATGGAGCTAGAGTTCTCAAAGGGTGAGGCTTGGGACCCAAAAGGGTGTCAGGCAATGAGGAGCATCTGCTCACTTGGTGTTCTGTGCAATCAGCCCTTAGGTCTTTCTCAATTTCTCTTCCTCTCAGCTTCATTTCGTCTCCTCGTCTCCTCGTCTCCTCCTGCTTCTAAAATCTAATTCAGATAGCTCTCATCTTCTGGATGTAAATCATTCTGTTAACTCTGAAGCTTTCACAGCTCTTTCTCAATTGTCTGTGTCCTTTGTCTGAAGGTACTGCTTTTTTTTTCATTCTCTATCAAAAAGGTCAGTTTCTGTGAAGATGGCACTTGCTGCATAATCATAAGAACCTGATTTCATGTTGGGCAGTGGTGGCACACACCTTTAATCCCAGCACTTGGGAGGCAGAGAAGGGCAGATTGCTGATTTTTGGCCAGCCTAGTCTACAGAGTGAGTTCCAGGACAACAGTCAAGGCTACACACACACACACACACACACACACACACACACACATACACACACACACACACACACACACACACACACAGAAACATGATTTCAGAATTTCAAAAAACATGTAAATAGCTGATGCAATAGGATGGTCTACAATATAGTGTTCTACTCTAACATGGGAGGTAGAAACTGTAGACTCCCAAGAAGCTTGCAGTCCAGCTAGCCTGCTATATGCAGCAACAACAAAAAACATACCCTGTCTCAACAAAATGTAAGGCCAAGATTGATATGCATTATGACACAAAGGCGCGCACACACACACACACACACACACACACACACACATACACACACACCAAAATTCAAATATCTATTACTTACCTTATATTGCCTTTTATGAATCCTTAACCTTCTCTGCTCTTTCCAATAAAGCACAGATACTTCTATGACTTGCAATTAAGGATTTATAGGTAAAATTTATTAGCTTTGTAACATTAATCAAATATTAACCCAATAAGTGATTTTTAGATGTGAAGTCTACAACACATTTCCTCATTTCCATTTCTCTAGTTTGTCATTCTGACTACTAGAATTTAAGTCTCTTTCATCGATCAAAGACATTATTCAGAAAGCATTTCTATTTTCAAATATTATGCATGTCCATGTTTGTTTATTATTATTATTTATATATTCATGTTTTCCTAAAATCAAGTCATCAGCTTGTTCTACATCTAACATTTGGAATTTGAGAATATAGAATTGGATTTAGCACGAAATCATCTAAATAGTCGTCTGTACACACTTAGTCATACTTTTACTAAAACTTTCTAAAATATTCATAAAATATGTAAGTACATGTGATAAAAATTACATAGCTTACAATTTAATGTGAAAGTGAGCATCATGTGTTATTGTACAACTCTAGGATCTTTCCTTTGAAAGAAATAGAGAAGAAAACTAGCAACTCCATATTGACAATGTGCTTGGAATTTTAAATGAATAGAATAGCATGTGAAGGAGAAATGATAATGCAATGTGGAGAATATGCTACATTTTTATTGTTTCTTCTTAAAATTCTGTGTGTGTGTGTGTGTGTGTGTGTGTGTGTGTGTGTGCATTCACTGTGTGTGTGAGTATAGTGCCTGTGAAAGCCAGAAGAGGACATTGAATTCCCCACTCCCCTGCAACCCATCCTGGAATTATAGCAGTTGTGGGTCTATATACTTAAAGGCAGGAGTCAAGTACCCATTCCCTGTAAGTGTGTGCTTTTAACCACTGAGCCATCTCTCTGTCCTTGTCATGTCCTGAGTTTCAACAAAAACTAATAAATTAATAAGAAAGTCCAAAAATAAACTAATACTCCTCATCAAAACAGGTAGCTTTTACTCTTTTTCTTTTATTTATTAGTAGTATTTTGTTTTGTTTTATTGCACTACTACAGATGTGTTATGGAGGAATAGCAATCATAAAGATGCCAACCTTGCACTACACTAAGATACTATCAACACATAATAAGTATAATTTTGAATGTTAAAAACCTTTATAAATTTTGCTAAGAAAGATATTGATCTCAAAAGATTGTTACTTCAACAATAGTGTTAACCCAATAATAAATACTGACTTTTTCAGAATTAACTTATACATTTGATGGAATCTAATAAATTTAAAGACATATTTCAAATAGTCCACAACATGCATGTGGAAATCAGAGGACAACTTCCAGGAATTTGTTCTCTCCTTCTACTACTCAGGTCTCAGTGTTTGACCTCAGAACACCAAGCTTGGAGACAAATGCCTTTGTCTACTGAGCCATCTTACTGATCCACGAAATTTTAATTATATAAAAACGTCTTACAATCTGTTCTCTGTTAAGGTGTGTCCGTGTGTCTGTGTGACTGTGTGTCTGTGTGCCTGTGTGTCTGTGTGTCTGTGTGTGTGTCTATGTGTCTGTGTCTGTGTTTCCATGTATCTATGTGTCTGCATCTTTATGTCTGTGTCTGTGTGTGTGTGCCCACGCTTGTGATCACGCACGCACATATATATGATTACTTAGAGTAAGAAGGTAAAAAACAATATGTGCACTTTTAAATTTATTTTATTCTTATTGGGGTTCTTGTTTGTTTTCTATATGTAAACTTTTAACAAGTCACAGGATATTCCCATAGATTGTCACAAAAGGCAAAAATTGAAAATTCAAATATAACTAAACTCTATTTGTAATATAGAAAACTGGGAACTCATGTAAATATCCAAAATGGACAGGATTTAACAAATAGCTTACATTTAGAAAACCTTTATGTAATAAGAACCAAAGGACTCTGAAGATGTAGCTCAGGGACAGAGCAACGATGCCTAGAAGCTTCCTCATAACACTGGAAAACAGAGAAGGTGCTCAACTGTAGTCATAATGGAAAATGAATTTAAGACTTAGAAACTGTGTTCTTTATGCTTAGAAAGTATATTTTATAGAACTTCTCTAACAAAAGGTGCCATGTAAATAAAATCTAAATAATGATTAAATGAAAAGTGGACATCAATCGTTGTGAACAAGCACACACTAGGACCAGAATATGTGACATGCACAAATTACAAACACACAGTAAGGACCACAATAAAACAAAGAGATTCAATGCTTTACAAATCAGTGTAGACTTAGGAAATTCCCATTCACACATTCATTAGGCAGGACATGCCAACATTGCCATCAGGGATGCTGATGAGGTGTGTTTGCTTAGGACAACAGAGCTGAGACCTACAGACATGAGTGGACGTCAGAATCCCCTAAAGAGGTCAGATCACTGGCTCCACAAAATGCATGGGGCTCCGTTGGTGTGAAGGGCTTCCAAATGCCAATTTCTAACAAGCAAAGAGATGCTGAAGTTGCTGCTCCAGAGGACACTGAGAGCCATTGATCTACAGGCAGCATTTTTAGATGACAATGCTAACAACAAATCACCAGCCACACATCAAAGGACTACCCATAATCAATGACTACTACGTGAATGCTCCCAGATACTTTGGTTTTCTATTAAATGTTTATTATATATATTTTAAAGATGATTAGGTATTTTTAATTATGCAGACTTTTTAGTGTGTGTGTGTGTGTGTCTGTCTGTCTGTCTGTCTGTCTGTCTGTGTGTTTGTGTTTACACATGATGCATGAGTGCAGGTCCTGGCCAAAACAAGATAGGGCATCAGATCTCTTAGAACTGGAGTTACAGGTGGCTTTGAGCTGTTCCACATGGGTACTGTGACCTAAATCCAGGCCCTCTGCAAAAGGAGTATGGATCCTTAACTGCCAAGCCATCAATTCAGACCCTAAATTTATTTATTTATTCTGTGTGTGTGAATGTACACACATGTCATGGCATGTGTATAGAGGTCAAAAGACAACTTGAAGTTGGGTCTCTCTTTACACTATGTGCATGCTAGAAATCAAAATCCAGTCATCAGATATTAGCCCCAAAGTTCAGAATACCCAACATTCAGTTCACAGACCATATAAAGCCAAAGAAGAAGGAAGATCAAAGTGTGGATGCTTCAGTGCTTCTTAGAAGAGGGAGCAAAATACCCACAGGAGGAAATATGGAGACAAAATGTGGAGCAGAGACAAGGAAAGGCCATCCAAAGACTGTCCCTCCTGGGGATCCATCCTGCATACCAAACCTAGATGCTATTGTGGATGTCAGGAAGTGCTTGCTAACAAGATCCTGATATGTCTGTCTCCTGAGAGGCTCTGCCAAAGCCTGACAAATACAGAGGCAAATGCTTACAGAAAACCATTGGCCTGAGAGTGGGGTCCCCAATGGAGGAGTTGGAGAAGGGACTGAAGGAGCTGAGGGGGTTTGCATTCCCATGGGGGGAGCAACAGTGTCAACAGGCCAGATTCTCCTCCCCCCGGAGCTCCTGGGGACTGGATCACCAACCAAAGGGTACACATGGAGGGACCTATGGCTCCAGCCGCATATGTGACAGAGGATGGCCTTGTTGGACATCAGTGGTTGGAGCAGACCTTGGGCCTGAGGGTGTTTGATGCCCTAGTGTAGAGGAATGCCAAGGCAGGAAGACAGGTGTGCATAGGTGGGTTGGAGAGCACCCTCATAGAGGCACGAGGAGGGCGAATGGGTTAGAGGTTTTCTGAAGGGGAGAACTGGAAAGGAGAAAACATTTAAAATATAAATAAAGAAAATATCCAATTAAAAAAAATCTAGTCATCAGTCTTGGCAGAAAGGACCTTTGCATACTGAGTCATCTTACCAGCATAATACCTTGGAGTTTTGTGGGTTTTTGGTTTTTGTTTGGGGTATTTTGAGACAGAGTCTCTCTACTTAGTTCTGGTTGTTGTAGAACTCTCTGTGTAGAACAGACTATAAGTTCAAACTCGCTAACATCTGCCCAGTTAATACATTAGGTTTTAATAAAATATATTAGCATTATTTGGCAGAATCTACCTGAGATGAATTTGTGTTGTGTTTTTCTCTCCTTTTGGGTAATGCCAGCAGTCCTATGGAAAGAGAAAACCAAACAGAAGACAGAAACTTTCTCCTCCTGGGATTCACAGAAGACTCTGACCTGCAGTCCTTCTTCTTTGGGTTGCTTCTTTCTATGTACCTGGTCACCATCACAGGCAACTTGCTCATCATAATGGCCATCATATCAGACCCCCACCTGCATGTGCCCATGTACTTCTTCCTCTCCAACCTGTCCGTAGCTGACATCGGCTTCACCTCCACCACCATCCCAAAGGCAGTGCAGAATATCCACACACAAAACAAACTCATCTCATTCACAGGCTGTATCACACAGATATTTTTTTTCATTGTGTTTGGATGCCTGGACAATTTACTCCTAGCAGTGATGGCCTATGACCGTTTTGTGGCCATCTGCCATCCCCTGAACTATGTGGTCATGATGAATTCTTGCTTTTGTGTGATGCTGGCTCTTGGATCGTGGATAGTCAGTGTCATGAGTTCCCTGCCTGAGACCTTGACTGTGTTAAGGCTATCCTTCTGTACAAACATGGAAATTCCACACTTTTTCTGTGATCTTCCTGAAGTCTTGAAGCTTGCCTGTTCTGACACCCTTGTTAATAACATTGTGATATATTCTATAACTATATTCATGGGTGGTTTCCCATTCTCTGGGATTATATTGTCATATTCTCAGATTTTCTCCTCTATCCTAAGAATTCCTTCAGCTGGGGGCAAGTACAAAGCCTTTTCTACCTGTGGGTCTCATCTCATGGTAGTCTTCTTGTTCTATAGCAATGGTCTTGGGGTCTACCTTAGCTCTGCAGTCACATCATCTTCTAGAATGAATCTATTTGCCTCATTGATGTACACCATGGTCACTCCTATGCTGAACCCTTTCATCTACAGCCTGAGGAACAAGGACATGCAGAAGGCCTTGGGGAAACTCCTCAGGAAAATCATGCTTCTTGGTAAAGGAAGCAAAGCAGGACTCCCATGAGAAGAAATACAGAGAAATTAGAAAACACAAACCCCATTATCTAATGTACTGGCTACATTTTCCCCAAATTAAGATTTCTGTTGTTTTTTATTTCTTCTTTGATAATTCCATGTAGACCTTTCATGAAAGGTCTCAGAGTTTAATAGAGACACTGGGACAAATTATTAGAGTTAAGTAGTTTATTAGAAGAGTTAATAACATCGTAGACAGACAGGCAAAAGAAAAACAGCACAACTCCAAGAAGAGCACAAGCCCTAGCACCAGAGACAGACAGCCTGGCAGTAGCTCTGATGAGTTGCAGATTCTAGGTCCTTTAATACAACCCCCTGAGAGAGGTAACTCTCTGATGAAGGGTATGCTGACAACACAGTATGCATCCAGGCTTTCTAATTCCCAGGCACGAGGCAGGGGAAAAGTCGGAAAGCAGGATATGTGGCCACTACTACCTTTTCTGATGTGAAATTTCCAGGTAGATTTCTACCTGGAAATCTGTTAGCTTGAAATTCATAGGAAATGCCCTCAGTAGGGTGTCTTCAAGCATCTGTGAGAGAGAAGGGCTCCTTCGGGTATTGAGACCTTAGGCAACAATCTAGTATAGATTCTGAGACTATATCCCTACAATATTCACACACACACACACACACACACACACACACACACACACTTATTCAAACTTTTCTCCAATCTCTCACCAATGTGACCTACTCCCAGTATCATCTCCACTTCTTTTGTTTTCCCTCAATAACGCACTAAGTCAAATTAATGCTGCCAGTATGAGCGCTGGTGTGGGGCTACACCAAGGACCCTGGGCAAACTACCAGCAACCACATGCCTGAAGAAGAATGGCTCTCTTGCCCCCAATAGCCAACAACTCTCCAAAGCTCCTCAGTTGGGAGTGAGTCCTCATGATTCTCTTTTCCCTCTACGCTGGAACACAAATGTAGAAATACAAGAATCAAGGGTTAGGGTACATATATGTGTGTGTACATATTTTGTGTGCATTCACGCAATTGTGGGGAAGCCAGAGGTTAATGTCATGTTCCTCAGTCTCTCTTTACCTTTTTTTTTTTTTAAGACATGCTCTGTCGCTGGGCAGTGGTGCCACACTCCTGTAATCCCAGCACTCTGGGAGACAGAGGCAGGCGGATTTCTGAGTTCGAGGCCAGCCTGGTCTACAGAGTGAGTTCCAGAACTCTCTCTCTCTCCCTCCCTTTCTTCTCCAGTAATTAATTTTTTTATTCACTTTACATCCAGATCACACAGTCCCCCTGCCTCCTCTACTCTGAGTCTCACCGTTACAAGTCCCTCCCCCTGTTGACCCCCCCATTCTTCTCAGAAAAGGGTACCACTTTGGGTACCACTCCACCCTAGGACATTTAATCAAAGCGGGGCTAGGCACATCCTCTCCCACTGAGACCCAACCAGGTAGTCCAGGTAGTGGAAAGATGATCCAAAGGCAGGGAATAGAGACCAAAACAGCCCCCGCTCCATGTGTTAGGGGACCCACAGGAAAACAAAGCTGTACATTTGCTACAAATGTGTAGAGCTCTAGATTCGGCCCCTGAATGTTCCCTGCTGGTGGTCCAGTCTCCATGAGCTTCCATTCGGCCAGTTAGTGTACAACAGGTTCTTATTCAACCCTCCTGGCCATTTTTCTAAACTAATGTAAAAACATTCTCACATTGGAAATCTTGAACATTCTAAATTCTTTTACATTCTTTCCATGTAAGAATCTTTAATACTCTTCACTTTCCTTATCAGTGTATCCATCTATGATTTACATCTTAGTCTTTTTAAATTAAAAAAAAAAGAACCCTTATCAAGCAAACGCTTCATGAAATCTTCCTTTCCATGCGGCATATTTTTCCTCATTTAGAAGTTTTCTATTTGTAGTTTCAATTGTCAATGTTTTCTACTCTTGTTTCTACCAATGATTTTATGACACAGAGGAATTTACTCAAGTTCCATTTCTGGAGCTGTGATAAAATGCCCTGACACAGGCTATATAGGTGAAAAGGAGTTTGTTCTGCTTACAATGTTGTTAGTCTGTAAGAAATACATTATGATGGTCTGTTTTCACTATGAGCTGCGGTGATAGTAGGTTTTGATGACAACTTGTCATAAATTTGAATCATGTGATTAGGGAGCCTCACCTGAAGAGATCGCCTGATTGCCTTTTGTTTGGTTTTGTTTGTTTTGTTTTGTTTTTTTGTTTTTGTTTTTTTGTTTGTTTTTCAAGACAGGGTTTCTCTGTGTAGTCCTGGATGTCCTGGAACTCACTCGGTAGACCAGGCTGGCCTTGAACTCAGAAATCCGCCTGTCTCTGCCTCCCAAGTGCTGGGATTAAAGGCGTGCACCACCATGCCCAGCTTTTATATGTAACTACACTGTAGCTGTCTTTAGACACTTTTTCTTCTGGCTCCAGCCCTGCTTGCTCACTGTAACTGTTTTCAGTGAGCCATAATGTGGTTGCTGAGATTTGAACTCACGACCTTCAGAAGAACAGTCGACACTCTTAACCACTGAGCCATTTCTCCAGCTTCCTGATTGCCTTAATTGATATAGGAAAGCACACTTTCTCGCCATCAGGTTGAATATAATTCAATATAATTCAACCTGATGGCAAGAAACCTGTTGCTAATAGTGACAATTTCTTTCCTGATATTCAAACAAACTTTTGCAGTCTTCCATTGTTGACTAAATGACAGCGGCTCTCCAGGAACATTCCAGGTTTTGGGTGCTAAATTGGGGCTTCTGGGGCTGAGTATTATAAAACGCCTCTTTGCCCTCCTTAAGTGAAATAAAAACAAGTGAAAGAAAGCTTACAAGCTGACTTTTATGGGTTTTTACATTTTCATCAATTTGAACTCTCCAAATCTCACTTTAATGTAAAGGATCTATTTTTAAGATTTACTTCTTTTATTTTTTTATGTGTATAAGTGTTCTGTTTGCACATATGTCTGTGTACCACATGAGTGCTGGGTGCTCATGGAGGTAGAAGAGGACATCTGATCCCATGGGACTGTAGTTATAGACAATTGTGAGCAGTCATGTTGGTTCTTAGCATCAAACCCTTGTCCTCTGAAAGAAGTTCTCTTAACCCTTGAGCCATCTTTCCAGCTTCTAAAGATTCTCTTTTGATTCAGTACCTTTGTCACATTTCATGTAAACCAAAACCAAGTGTTGGGTATCACATGTAGTCGATACCTATTACAAATGCAAAAGTGTTGTTACTTAAGGACTCATTGACCAAGCCAATCAAAATTGATGGTGGTGATGGTTAAGGGGAGGAGGGTTGTGTTGTGGGTGTGGGTTCTGCAGACCAGCTCTCCGGGCAGGCTGGCAGCGGGGTGCCATCTGGCCTGGGGACACAGTGCGGAATTCTAGCAGCAGTGCGTGGACTGAGATCTAGCTTAGTTTAGCATAGACAACACCGCCAGGCCCTGGCCGGCACCTAGAGTTAGAGGAGATCAGCAGATCCAGGCACCTACAGCTCAGCTGGAGTCAGGTGCGTGGACTGAGACCTAGCTTAGTTTGGCATAGACAACACCACCAGGCTCTGGCCAACACCCAGAGTCAAAGGAGATCGGCAGATCCGTGCACCTACAGCTCAGCAGCAGTTACTGACCTCTGGGGACAGGCTCACTGTGCTTTCAGCGGGGCGTCATCTTGCCTCGGGACACCGCACGAACTGCAGGCACTGCGGGCGGCTGGAGTCAGATGCATGGACAGAGACCTAGCTTAGCTTAGCTCTGCAGGAGATCTGGGCACCTGCAGCTCAGCTGCGGTTGCAGACCACTGCAGACCGGCTCTCCAGGCAGGTTGGCAGCAAGGTGCCATCTGGCCTCGGGACACAGCGCGGAATTCTAGCAGCAGTGCGTGGACTGAGATCTAGCTTAGTTTAGCATAGACAACACCGCCAGGCCCTGGCCGGCACCTAGAGTTAGAGGAGATCAGCAGATCCAGGCACCTACAGCTCAGCTGTGGTTGCACACCGCTGAGGACCAGCTACCCGGGCTGGCAGGAGGTGCTATCTTACCTCAGGACAGAGCGGACTGCTAGCTGCTGGGGTCAGGTCACAGTGGATGACTGGAGGCTGGGATCAGGGACACGGACGCCCTCTACTACAGCAGTGCCAAAGGCCAGGCTCACAGGAGCTTCAAACTCCAACCAGTAACAATAACACCAACTAACTCCAGAGATAAACAGATGGCAAAAGGCAAATGTAGGAATGTTACTAACAGAAATCAAGGCAATATGGCACCATCTGAACCCAATTCGCCAACCACAGCAAGTCCTGGATACCCCAGCACACCAGAAAAACAAGAGTTACATATAAAAGCACTGGTCATGATGCTGATAGAGGAACACAAAAAGACTAAAACAAATCTCTTAAAGAAATGCAGGGGAACATCAATAGGGTAGAAGCTCTTACAATGCAAACACAAAAATCACTTAAAGAACTCCAGGAGAATATGGGCCAACAGACGGAAACCAATAAAGAGGAAATGGGAAAATCACTTAAAGAAATGCAGGAGAACTTGAAACAATATGCAGAAGTCATGAAAGAGGGAACACAAAAATCTCTTAAAGAATTACAAGAAAACACAAACAAACAAATGAAGGAACTGAGCAAAACCATCCAAGATCTGAACACAGAGGTAGAAACAACTAAGAAATCACAAAAGGAGACAACTTTGGAGATAGAAAACCTTGGGAAGAAATCAGGGATCATAGATGCAAACATCAACAACAGAATACAAGAGATAGAGATAAGAATCTCAGATGCTGAAGATAACATAATAACCACTGACTCCACAGTCAAAGAAAACATAAAATGCAAAAGGCTTGTAACCCAAAACATCCAGGAAATCCAGGACACAATGAGAAGACCAAACCTAAGGATTATAGGGATAGATGAGAGTGAAGATCTACAACTTAAAGGGCCAGCAAATATCTTTAACAAAATTATGGAAGAAAACTTCCCTAACTTAAAGAGAGAGATGCACATGAATATACAAGAAGCCTACAGAACTCCAAACAGACTGGACCAGAACAGAAATACCTCCCGTCACATAATAATCAAAACCCCAAATGCACTAAACAAAGAAAGAATATTAAAGGCAGTAAGAGAAAAAGGCCAAGTAACATATAAAGGAAGGCCTATCAGAATCATACCAGACTTCTCTCCAGAAACCATGAAAGCTAGAAGATCCTGGGCAGACCTCATGCAGACCCTAAGAGAACACAAATGTGAGCCAAGACTACTATACCCAGCAAAACTCTCAATCAACATAGATCGAGAAATCAAAATATTCCATGACAGGACCAAATTTACACAATATCTTTCCACTAACCCAGCTCTACAAAGGATAATAGGAGGAAAACTCCAATACAAGGAAGGAAACTGCACCCAAGAAAAAGCAAGACAGTAAACTTCTTCCATCAAACTCAAAGGAAGATAGCTACTCAAAAACAAAAATAACATCAAAAATGTCAGGAAGTAATAATCACTATTCTTTAATATCTCTTAACATCAATGGACTCAATTCCCCAATAAAAAGACATAGACTAACAGACTGGATACAGAAAATGGACCCTACATTTTGCTGCTTACAGGAAACACACCTCAGGTTCAAAGACAAACATTACCTTAGAGTAAAAGGCTGGAAGACAATTTTGTTAGCAAATGGTCACAGGAAGCAAGCTGGAATAGCCATTTTAATATCAGATAAAATTGACTTTCAACCCAAAGTCATCAAAAGAGACACTTCTTGCTACTCAAAGGAAGAATCCACCAAGAAGAACTCACAATTCTAAACATCTAGGCTCCAAATGTAAGGGCACCCTCATTTGTAAAAGAAACTTTACTAAAGCTCAAAGCACACATTGCACCTAACACAATAATTGTGGGGGACCTCAATGCTCCACTATCCTCAGTGGACCAATCAGGAAAACAGAAACTAAACAGGGACACGGAGAAACTCATCGAAACTTTGGACCAATTGGATTTAACAGATATATATAGAACATTTCACCCTTAAGCAAAAGACTGTACCTTTTTCTCAGCTCCTCATGGTACCTTCTCCAAAATCGACCATATAATTGGTCACAAGACAGACCTCAACAAATATAAGATCAAACTAATCCCATAACTCTTATCAGATCACCATGGAGTAAGAGTGTTCTTCAATAGCAACAAAAACAACAGAAAATTCTCATACACGTGGAGGCTGAACAATATTCTCCCCAATGCTAACTTAGTCCAGGAAGAAATAAAGAAAGAAATCAAAGATTTTTTAGAATTTAATGAAAAAGAAGGCACAACATACCCAAATCTAGGGGACACAATGAAAACAGTGCTTAGAGGAAAACTCATAGCCCTGAGTGTCTCCAAAAAGAAACAGGAGAGAGCATATACTAGCAACTTAATGGTGCACATGAAAGCTCTGGAACAAAAAGAAGCAATTTCACCCAGGAGGAGTAGAAGACAGGAAATCATCAAACTCAGGGCTGAAATCAATCAAGTTGAAACAAAGAGAACCATACAAAGAATCAACAAAACCAGGAGCTGGTTCTTTGAGAAAATCAACAAGATAGATAAACCCTTAGCCAGACTTACCAAAGGGCACAGAGACAGTATTCAAATTAACAAAATTAGAAATGAAATGTGAGATATAACAACAGAAACTGAGGAAATTCAAAAAATCATCAGATCCTACTACAAAAACATATACTCAACACTACTGGAGAATCTGGAGGAAATGGACAATTTCCTAGACAGTTAGCAAATACCAAAATTAAACCAGGATCAAAGAGATCATCTAAACAGACCCATAACCCCCAAAGAAATAGAAGGGGTCATAGAAAGTCTTCCAACCAAAAAAAGCACAGGACCAGATGGTTTTAGTGCAGAATTCTATCAGACCTTCAAGGAAGTCCTGATACCGATACTCTTCAAACTATTCCACAAAATAGAAACAGAAGGAACACTACTATTCTATGAAGCCACAATTTCCCTGATATCAAAACCACACAAAGATCCAACTAAGAAAGAAAACTACAGGCCAATTTCTCTTATGAATATCGATGCAAAAATACTAAACAAAATACTTGCCAACCCAATCCAGGAACACATCAAAACGATCATTCACCATGATCAAGTTGGCTTCATCCCAGGGATGCAGGGATGGTTCAATATACGGAAATCCATCAACGTAATCCACTACATAAACAAACTCAAAGAACAAAACCACATGGTCATCTCATTGGATGCTGAAAAAGCATTTGACAAAATTCAGCATCCTTTCATGCTAAAAGTCTTGGAAAGAGCAGAAATTCAAGGCCCATATCTAAACATAGTAAAAGCAATATACAGCAGACCAGTAGCCAACATCAAGGTAAACGGAGTAAAACTTGAAGCAATCCCACTAAAATCAGGGACTAGACAAGGCTGCCCACTCTCACCATAACTCTTCAATATAGTACTTGAGGTACTGGCTAGAGCAATTCGACAACAGAGGGAAGTCAAAGGGATACAAATCGGAAAGGAAGATGTCAAACTATCACTATTCGCAGATGATATGATAGTATACTTAAGTGACCCAAAAAAAACTCCACCAGAGAACTCCTGCAACTGAAAAACAACTTCAGCAAAGTGGCTGGCTATAAAATCAACTCAAGCAAATCAGTAGCTTCCTATACGCAAAGGATAAGCAGGCCAAGAAAGAAATTAGGGAAATGACACCCTTCACAATAGCCACAAACAATATAAAGTATCTTGGAGTGACTCTAACCAAACATGTGAAAGATTTATATGACAAAAAACTTCAGGTCTCTGAAGAGGAAAATTGAAGAAGACATCAGAAAATGGGAAAATCTTCCATGCTCGTGGGTTGGCAGGATTAATATTGTTAAAATGGCAATCTTGCCAAAAGCAATATACAGATTCAACGCAATCCCCATCAAAATCCCAACTCAGTTCTTCATAGAGTTAGAAAGAGCAATTCTCAAATTCATCTGGAATAACAAAAAACCCAGGATAGCTAAAACTATCATTAACAGCAAAAGAACTTCTGGGGGAATCAATATCCTGGACCTCAAGCAATACTACAGAGCAGTAGTGTTAAAAACTGCATGGTATTGGTTCAGTGACAGGGAGGCGGATCAAGGGAATAGGATCAAGGACCCAGAATTGAACCCTCACATCTATGGCCAATTCATCTTCAACAAAGGAGCTGAAAACATCCAGTGGAAAAAATATAGCCTTTTCAACAAATGGTGCTGGCTCAACTGGAGGTCAACATGCAGAAGAATGAGAATTGATCCACTCTTATCTCCTTGCACTAAGCTCAACTCCAAGTGGATCAAGGACCTCCACATAAAACCAGACACACTAAAACTTATAAAAAAGAAACTGGGGAAGACCCTTGAGGACATTGGCTCAGGGGGAAAATTCCTGAACAGAACACCAATTGCTTATGCTCTAAGAGCAAGAATAGACAAATGGGACCTCATAGAATTACAAAGTTTCTGTAAGACAAAAGACACTGTCAAAAGGACAAATCGGCAACCAACAAATTGGGAAAAGATCTTTACCAACCCCACATCCAACAGAGGGCTAATATCCAATGTATACAAAGAACTCAAGAGGTTAGACCCCAGAAAACCAAATAAACCTATCCAAAAATGGGGTACAGAGCTAAACAGAGACTTTTCACCTGAGGAAATTAAGATGGCTGAGAAACACTTTACAAAATGTTCAACATCATTAGTCATTAGGGAAATGCAAATCAAAACAACCCTGAGATTTCACCTCACACCAGTCAGAATGGCTAAGATTAAAAACTCAAAAGACAACAAGTGCTGGCGAGGATGTGGAGAAAGAGGAACACTCCTCCACTGCTGGTGGGAATGCAAGCTGGTACAACCACTCTGGAAATCAGTCTGGCGTTTCCTCAGAAAACTGGACGTGATACTTCCGTAGGACCCAGCCATACCACTCCTGGGAATATACCCAGAAGATTCCCCAGCATGCAATAAGGATACATGCTCCACTATGTTCATCGCAGCCTTATATATAATAGCCGGAAACTTGACAGAACCCAGATGTCCCTCAAGGGAGGAATGGATACAAAAAATGTGGTATATATACACAATGGAGTACTATTCAGCCATTAGAAACAATGAATTCATGAAATTCTTAGAGAAATGGAAGGAGCTGGAGAACATCATACTAAGTGAGGTGACCCAGTCTCAAAAGAATACCCACGGTATGCACTCACTGATAAGTGGATATTAGCCTAGAAACTTGGAACACAAAAGACATAAATCACATACCAAGTGATGTCTGACAAGAAGAAAGGAGTGGACACTGGTTCTAGAATGGTCCAAAGCATCATTGTGGGGGAGTAC
Organism: Apodemus agrarius; assembly: GCA_964023405.1. Taxonomy (NCBI): domain Eukaryota; kingdom Metazoa; phylum Chordata; class Mammalia; order Rodentia; family Muridae; genus Apodemus; species Apodemus agrarius. The sequence continues at coordinate 52,421,054 of OZ030026.1, read as the reverse complement.
AAGAACAGTGAGGGGGAGAGGGTAGATGAGGGAGCAGGGGAAGGGAAAAGGGCATGTGGGACCTTTGGGGGTGGGGAACCAGAAAAAGGGAAATGAATTGTAAATATAGAATATATCCAATTAAAAAAACAGACACATAATTGGAGACTTGGATATGAATCCACACACCTATGTGCACCTGATTTTTGATCTATATTTAAAAAAAAGACAGAAATACACACTGGGGAAAAAAAGCATCTTCAACAAATTATACTAGTCTGCATGTGGATGTGGAACAATGCAATTTTGGGCTGGAGAGATGGCTCAGCAGTTAAGAGCATTGATTGATCTTCCAAAGGTCCTGAGTTCAAATCTCAGCAACCACATGGTGGCTCACAACCATCCACCCGCTTCTGACACCCTCTTCTGGAGTGTCTGAAGACAGCTACGGTGTACTTACATATAATAAATAAATCTTAAAAAAAAAACAAAAGAATGCAATTTCTTTCTATATATCATCCCTTACAAAACTCAAATTTAAGTGGATCAAAGATTTCAACACAAAACCAGACACACTGAGCCTGATAGAGAAGAAAGCATGGAATAGAATTGAACATATCACCGCAGAAGATAATTTCCTAAACAGAACACTGGTAACACAGGCACAAAAACTGACCAACTCATTCTACTGTAATTTGGATCTAGCATATTTCTGAAAGGTTTGGTCCCCATTTCAGGACACTGGGAAGTGACAGAACTTTTATGAGGTATGACTTAATGGAGGTCTTCTTAGGTGTATCTCAGAAGAGATTGGTAAGCCCAAATCAACTTCAGCATTGTCCCAAACCAATGAAGTTGACCAATCATGGCTAGAAGTCTTCACATTTGTAAGTCAAGGTAAACTATCATTGTCACAGAAATGGAGATCTAACACAGAAACTTTCTCAAGAACGAGGACAAGTGGGAGGCTCAAAAAAATGGTTCAAAGCTTTTGCCTCTTGAATTGTAGTGTCTCTTTCACACAAAGTGCTCTCTGTGGATGGAAACCCTTGACCTTGAGGAAGGAAGAAGCAGGTCTAGAGGGTCAGATTTAGCTGAGTCCTGGAGTCTCTGGTGTGTGGTGTTTCTTTGGATGGTAATTTCATATTGGCTTTTTGGTTGGTTGGTTGTGTTTTCCTTTGTATTGTTTTATAGAGGCAGGGTTTCTCTTCATAGACTTAGCTGTCCTGGAATTTGCTCTATAAACCAGTCTACCTTTGGACTGAAGAGATCTAATTTCCTCTGTCTCCAAAATGCTAGAAATAAGCACATGCACCTGACTTGGAGTCAATTTTAATAAACATAAATGCCTGCTGCCTTTGCAAGGACATGGCACCCCACCCTCTATATTTCCCAATGTGAAGGTGTCTCCAAACACACACACTGAGGTTTACTCAGTCCTAAATAGGACAACTGTAATCATGTCCAGCCTCTATATGGCACAGACAACATTGCAGAATAGGGGGCAGAAAGACTTCAAGAGCCAGCAGTTGTGGACAATGGCTGTAAAAGTACTGTTGGGGTAGGGAAAATTATTTCTCTCCAAAGAAGAGGCTCATGTTAAAATATCCATGTTCCAATGGATGGTCCTGTATGTCCTGTGGGCATGACAGGACTCATAGGTTCATAATGGCTGTGGTTGCCTGCACAATATTGGTCCACGATGAAGTCAGTCAAAATTCCAGCATATTGGGAAGAGAGAATCATAACTCCATCTCATCTGAAAAACCTTAGCATTTGAAGGCTGCTGGCATGGGAAATAAGTGTTTTCCATGGAATTGGAACCTAATAAGTTGCCTACAATCCAGGGAAAGGCTCTACATCAGGGCATCCAAGGATAGAACTGACTGGACTCAGTGGGTTATGAAAAGAAGACATGAAGTTGAGAAGTGGGGATGGTAGAGATGGCTCAGGTGTGGGTTGGAGGGGAGTAGAGAGTAGTTATATTCAAAATATGTTGGATACATGCACAATATTCTTAAAGAATGAACTTTTTAATATTTAAAAAAGATGAATTCGGAACTGGAGATATGGCTCAAAGGTTCAGAGCAATGCCTGCTCTTCCAGAGGACTTAGAATCATGTCCTGGCACCCACATGACAGTTAACAACCCTCTTTAACGCCAGTTCCAGATCATTTGGCACTCTCTTCTGACCTCCATGGACACTCCACACACATGGTGTATAGGCAAAACATTCTCACACATAAACTATAAATAAATACTTTTTAAAGAATTAAATTCAGAACATAAAACATAAAAAGAATACCTATACTTGGATTTCTCTTCCATATTGGAAAAACAAAGTATATGCAAGTTGGGTTTTCTCTAACTCAGAAAAAGTTAATTCTGTCTTTCTTGGACAAAGAAGACAGAGACTTTAGCTAGAATCATGTTTTCGTATGAGTGGCTTGATAGTGTCTCCTAAAATGTTGGAAGCCTAAACACCCTTGTCAGAAACGGAACGTTTCAATGAAGCAGTAACAGGAATGGAGTTTGGTAAAAGCTATTTAGGCAACAAAGGTAGAGACTCATAAAGTCATGCCTTATTTAAGACTTAGTTATCAGGTGTGAACCCATTTTCTTGTGAATGACCTCCCTCCCCTTCTGGCTTCTACCATTTTATGAATCAGCATGAAACTCTCATCTAATTGGATGGAGCTGTCCGGAATTAGACTTCCACTTCCACAACCAGTAGCTTATATAAACTCGATTATTTTATAAGTTATCCAGTTATCATTATTCAGTTATAACAATCAAAAATGTAATAAACTATTTTACTATTTCTCTGTGTTTTCACTAAGGCTTTGATGTCCTCCTAGGTTCACTTGCATGCAGGAAAACAACCCATAATTCAACTTCCATCTTTGGTTTATAAAGAGACTCAGTATCCACTGAAGCATCATGGAGATATAAGCAGCCTTAGGAGTCAATGGCTGGGGATATTAGACCCAAAAAAACTATCCTGTGGGAAATTGTTTCATTCCCAACCTTGGTGTGCAGTAAAGAGGATAAGAGGCAAAGAGTACTCAAAGCCTGTATACCTCAAATAAAGGACTGGAGCATGCTTACTTCCTGAGCTATGACCTCTATTCTACTCAGCTTTAACTATTAACATCATACAACCTAGCCTGTCTCAATTGAGAGATTGCCAAGATCAGATTGGCCTCCTGGAATTAGGGAGAAGAGGTATTGTGTTGGTTTGAATGAGAATGGACCCCCATAGGCTCATATATTTAACTCATGGTCACCAAAAAGTAACACTAATTGAAAAGATTAGGACATGTAGTCTAGCTGGGGGAAATATGTCACTGGAAATGGGCTTTGAGATTTCAAGGGCCCAAGCCAGGCCCAATATCTCCCTCTATTCTGTTTCCTAGAGATCCTGATGTAGAACCCCCAGATCTGTCTCCTGTACCATGCTGGCCTTCATCACCATGGTTCCTGCTATGATGAAAATGGACTAAACCTTTGAGAGTATAAGCAACCCCAAGGAAATGATTTTTTTTTGGTTTTTCAAGACAGGGTTTCTCTGTGTAGCTCTGGCTGTCCTGGAACTCACTCTGTAGACCAGGCTGGCCTCGAACTCAGAAATTGGCCTGCCTCTGCCTCCTGAGTGCTGGGATTACAGGCATGTGCCACCACGCCCAGCGAAATGATTTTTTATAAGAGTTGGCATGATTTTTGATAGCTGCTGGGAATAGAGGCATTTTACTGTGGTGGTGTATAACTTGGTTAGTAACTCATACTGCAAATAATCCTTTACCTACATAATGTAAATAATATTAATTGATTTCAGAGATCAGAAACAAAAGACAGAAATTTATGAATTTTTCAAAGGCTAAAGATGGTGCTTCTCCTAAACACCCTACTCAGTTTCCTGAATTTCCACAAACTCCTCCATATTCTAACTCATCAAAAGCTCCTAACTCCAAATTTTCATATGAAAGTACATATCCTGAAGAACCTAGTAAAATAAAGAGATGCCAGGATAAAGATATTGAGGGTTGTTTCCAGCTACTGGCTATTATGAACAAGGTTGTTATAAACATAATAGAGCAGGTGTCCTTGTTATATGTTGAAGCATAATTTGGGTATATGCCCAGTAGTGACATAGCTGGGTCTGCAGGTAGAATTAGTTCCAATTTTCTCAAGAACCACCAGATTGGTTTCCAAAGTGGTTTTACTTGCTTGCAATCCCACCAGCAATGGAGGAGTGTTCCTCTTTCTCCACTTCTTTACCAGCATCTGCTGTGACCTGCATTATGATTGGTGTGAGGGGGACCTCAGGGTTGTTTGACTTGCATTTTCATGATGGCTAAGGATGTTGAACATTCCTTTAAGCGCTTCTCATTCATTTGAGATTCCTCAGTTGAGAATTCTGTTTAGCTCTGGACTCCATTTTTAATAGGGTTATTTGGTTCTGGTGAGTCTAACTTCTTGAGTTCTTTGTATATTTTCCTTATTATCAGATGTAGGATTGGTAAAGTTTTTTTGCAGTTTTGTCGTATTGACAGTGCCCTTTGCCTTACAGAAGCTTTGCAGTTTTATGGGGTTCCATTTATCGATTGTTGATCTTAGAGCATAAGTCATTAGTGTTCTGTTCAGGAAATTTTCCCCTGTGTCCAAGGCTCTTCCCCACTTTCTCTTCTATTAGATTCACTATATCTAGTATTATATGGAGGTCCTTGATCCACTTGGACTTGAACTTTGTATGAGGAGATAAGAATGAATGAATTTGTATTCTTCTACATGTAGACCGCCAGTTGAACCAGCACCATTTCTTGAAAATGTCTTTTTTCCACTGGATGCTTTTGACTTCTTTGTCAAAGGCCCAGTTGTCTCTCAACAGAAGAATAGATACAGAAAATGTGGTACATTTACACAATGGAGTACTACTTGGCTATTAAAAACAATGAATTCATGAAATTTGCAGACAAGTTAATGGAACTAGAAAATATCATCCTCAAGAAGTGCATGCCAAAAGGAACCTGTTATGGTTGTCTCTGGAGGGGCCCTGCCAGAGACTAACAGATACAGAGGCAGATGCTAGCAGCCAACCATCGGACTTAGCATGGGGTCCCCGATGGAGGAGTTGGAGAGAAGATTAGAGGAGCTGAAGGAGCTTGAAGCAATTCCACTAAAATCAGGGACTAGACAAGGCTGTCCACTCTCTCCCTACCTGTTCAATATAGTACTCAAAGTTCAAGCAAGAGCAATTAGACAAAAAAAAAGGAGGTCAAAGGGATACAAATTGGAAAGGAAGAAGTCAAAATATCACTATTTGCAGATGATATGATCATATACTTACATGACTCAAAAAATTCCTCCAAAGAACTCCTACAGCTGATAAACAAGTTCAGCAAAGTGGCTGGATATAAAATTAACTCAGACAAATCAGTAGCCTTCCTCTACTCAAAGGATAAACAGGCTGAGAAAGAAATTAGGGAAACAACACCCTTCACAATACTCACAAATAATATGACATACCTTGGTGTGACTCTAACCAAGCAAGTGAAAGATCATATGACAAGAACTTCAAGTCTCTGAAGAAAGAAATCAAAGAAGAGAACTCAGAAGATGGAAAGACCTCCCATGCTCATGGAGTGGCAGAATTAATATGGCAGTAAAAATGGTCATCTTATCAGTGAGTGCATACCATGGGTATTCTTTTGAGATTTGGTTACCTCACTTAGTATGATGTTCTCCAGCTCCATCCATTTCTCTAAGAATTTCGTGAATTCATTGTTTCTAATGGCCGAATAGTACTCCATTGTGTATATATACCACATTTTTTGTATCCATTCCTCCATTGAGGGACATCTGGGTTCTTTCCACCTTCTGGCTATTATAAATAAGGCTGCTATGAACATAGTGACCATATATCCTAGAATCTTGCAACACCAAAGACACAATCCACATATCAAATGATGTCCAACAAGAAGGAAGGAGTGGACCCTGGTTCTGGGAAGGCTCAATGCATCAGTGTAGGGGAATACCAGAACAGGGAAGTGGGAAGGGGTGGATGGGGTAACAGGGAAGGGAAAAGGCCATGTGGGACCTTTGGGGGGTGGGGAACCAGGAAAAGGGAAATGAAATGTAAATATTGAATATATCCAATAAAAAATGGTCATCTTGCCAAAAAACAATCTACAGATTCAATGCAATCTCCATCAAAATTCCAAATCAATTCTTCATACAGTTAGAGAAATTTGCAAATTCATTTGAAATAAAAAAAACAGGATGCTAAAAACTATTATCAACAATAAAAGAAATTCTTTTGGAACCACCATCCCAGACCTCAAGGTGTATTGCAGAGATTAATAGTGATATATCTATATGATATTGGTATACAGAGAGGCAGGAAAACCAATGGAACAGAATTGAAGACCCAGAAATGAACCCACACACCTATAATCACTTGATCTTTGACAAACGAGCTAAAACCATCCAGTGGAAAAATGATAGCATTTTTAACAAATGGTGCTGATTCATGTGGCAGTCAGCAAATAGAAAAATGCAAATCAACCCAGTCTTATATCCCTGTACAAAGCTCAAGTCCAAGTGGATCAAGGACCTCTACATAAAACCAGATATGCAAACTTATAGAGGAGAAAGTGGGGAAGAGCCTTGAACACAGGGCATAGAGGAAATTTTCCTGAATAGAATACCAATGACCTATACTCTAAGATCCACAATCAACAAATGGGACCTCATAAAATTGCAAAGCTTCTGTAAGGCAAAGAACATTGTCAATAGGACACAAGCCAAACAACAAACTTGGAAATGATCTTTACCAATCCTACATCTGATAGAGAGCTAATATCCAATATATACAAAGAACTCAGGAAGTTAGACTCCACAGAATTAAATAACCCTCTGCAAATGGGGTATAGAGCTAAACAAAGAATTTTCACCTGAGGAATATCAAATGGCTGAAAAGCACCTAAAGAAATTTTCAACATCCTTAGTTATCAGGGAAATGTAAGTAAAAACAACCCTGAGAGTCCACCTCACCCCAGTCAGAATGCCTAAAATCAAAAACTCAAGTGACAGCAGGTACTGGCAAGGATGTGGAGAAAGAGGAACACTCTTCCATTGCTGATGGGATTGCATGCTGGTACACCAACTCTGGACATCAGTTTGGGGGCTCCTCAGAAAATTAGAAGTAGTTCTACCTGAAGACCCAGCTGTGCTACTCTTGAGCATATACCCAAAAGATGCCCCACCATAGCACAAGGACACATGCTCCACCATATTCATAGTAGCCTTATTTGTGATAGCCAGAAACTGGAAACAACTCAAATGCCTCTTTGCTGAAGAATAGATACAGAAAATGTGGTTCATTTACACAATGGAATAATATTCAGCCAGTAAAATGAGGACATCATGAGTTTTGCAAGCAAATGGATGGAATTGTAAAATGTCATCCTGAGTGAGGTAACTCAGACCCAAAAGGACACACATGGTGTGTACTTACTGATAAGGTGATATTAGCCAAAAAGGACAGAATACCTAGGATTCAACCTACAGACCTTAAGAAGTGTAACAAGAAGAAACACCCAAGTGAGGAGACTTCAACACCACTTAGAAGGGGGAAGAAAATAATTATGGGAGGCAGAAGGAGGGAGGAATCTGGGTGGGACAGGGGAGGACGAAAGGGGAACAGGATCAAATATGGGGGAGGGGACATGAGGGAAGCAGAGAGGACCAAGAAAATGAATGGAAATAAGCAGGGAGTGGGAGGTGGAGGAACCATCTGAAAGGTACCAGAGACCTGGGAAGTGAGACTGTCTCAGGACTAACTGTAGATGACCTTAGCCAAAACCCAATGCCCAACACCGGGGAAAGGGAACTCGAAGAATCCATCTCCAATTGACAGACAGGGAAGGATAGGGTTACTAACTTACAGTTAAAATTCCTGACCCAGAATTGTTCTTGTTTAAAAGAACTGCAGGGACAAAAAAGGAGAAGAAACTGAAGGAAACGAGGTCCAATGACAGGCCCAGTGTTGGATCCATCTTATGGGGGTATGGAGCACACCAAGGCCTGACACTACTATGTTATGACATGCTTACAGACAGGAGTCTGGCATGCCTATCCTCTGAGAGGCGCTACCAGCAGCTGACTGAGACAGAGGCAGATATTTATACCCAACCATCTGACTGAAGTCAGGGACCCCTATGGTTGAATGAGGAAAGTACTGAAGAAGCTGAAAGGCAAAGCAACCAAAGAAAACTGATATAGAAAATGTGGTTGAATTATATAACATATTATTCAGCTATTAAAAAGAAGAACATCATGAATTTTGCAGGTTAAATGGATCAAATATCCTGAGTGAAATAACCCAGATCCAAAAGGACATGCATGGTATATACTTACTTACAAGTGGATATTAGACATAAAGTAAAAGATACCCATTGCACAGACCCAAAGAAGCTAAACAAGAAGGTAGGCCCAAGTGAGGATCCTGTAATCTCCCTTTGAATGGGGAATAAAATAATCATAGAATACAGAGAGAGTAAGAGAACTAGGTGGGAGAAGGGATAAAGGGAAGAAGGTTGTCAGGTTCAAGTGTTGAAAGAGCCAGGAAAATGAATGGAAATCTGCAGCTGCCAGGGGTTGGGAGTGGTAGGGATATCTAGGAAGCGTCAGAGATCTGGGATAGTGGAGGCTCCTAGGAGTCTATGAGGATGAACTTAGCTAAGATGCATAGCAGGGGGGATATGGAACTTGAAGAGGCCAACTCCACCTCCTCACGCATATTTAGAATTAAAAAAAAAAACTTCCACTTAATGATTCCATATGGTCAAGCCAATAGTTTATCAAGTTAATACTAACCAACAAATCTCTAATACTCTCAGCTGTAATTAGAGAAATAGATCTTTGTAAGGAATAGTGGTAAATATAGATGCATGGCTGTTCAAAGGACTAAATGTGACCCTTGAAAGCTCAGTTCTAAACAGGACTTTTATTCCCACCCCAATTCATAATTGACTGTATATTGGAGCAATATTAAGTAGGGCCACACACACACACACACACACACACACACACACACACAAACAAGATGCTTATTTCTGAGCATGACAAAGCACAACAGCCATGACATCACTGCAACTGGAGTAGGAAAATGATGCTCTGCCCTTCCCTGATGAACTATTAACTACTGACAAATCCTTGTTGTGGGATGGTCATTCTCTTCAATGTATAGATCTATACTTATGACCAAAAAGATGATACTATTTAATTTCAGTGAGTCAGAAAAGTAGTAGGTGAAAGGCAGACCAGGAATAAGAAGCTGTAAGAGGACGAGTGAGTAGGGATTGATTTGTAATAATCAGAATGCATATAGTACTTGTATGAAATTGTCAAAGACCAAGCCCAATAAGAACAGAGAGAGAAGCTGGTGGGATGGAGCAAAAGCTAGCACATTTCCTACCATGCCAACAGCCCAGGTTTTGGTCCTGGAACACACGTGGAAGCACACAACCATCTCTAACTCCAGTTCTACATGATTTAATCCCCTCTTCCGGCCCCTGAAGGTGCATACATTGTGCACTTAGATATATGCAAGCAAACATACGCACGCATTTTTTGAGGCAAGAGGTGAAGACAATTTTCTAAAGCTTCAGGGGTTTTTGTACAGTCTAATGGCTAATATTTTAAAGATTCTTGAGATTGACTTGAGAAGCCATTTGTGTTAGATGTTAGGATAGTGTTAATGGAGTAAAGATGCTAGGAGACAAGACCTCGAGAGAGAGAGGTGAAGTTTATGGAGATCAGACAATCAAAATTCATGGGTCTCTGGCAATCAGCAAAATTAAATTCTTGGCTTTCCAGACCTGTGTCCCAGAGGGTAATCAGCTGCTTAAAGGATAATGATATAAACACTGGGAAATATGCCCAAGGAGCAAAGATAGGACACTTCAACCTTATCTTCTGATGACCTTCAGGGTACGTAGCCTTAGAAGCTGGAGAGATAGTACTCATTGCTTCAGGATTCTCAAGTGTTTTCAGTTCTTTGTGCTCTGTGGTCGGGTACTGAGCTTCAGTTTCCAACATTCAGGAAGAATCTTGAGCTGACACTCTGGGAAGTTCTTCAAAGAGAGTGTTCAGGTGAGTTTCAGAACTCTGTAGACACTGCAAGAGAGTGTCAAAGAGAAAATTGATCTTAAGTTTGTCCTTCTGAGATCACTGGAAATACAGAGTTAGTTTAGAGGCATTTCTCTGAGTGCTTACCTGGACATTCAAGTATATTACAGTGTAAGAACTACCGAAGAATCTTTACAGTTAAAACTAGTGGGAGAATAAAAGATTTTGGTGCACAGAAATAATGGCATTTTTGTATTTCGCTAGATTTATTATACTATTTTTATGATGGTGAGAAATATCAGTGGAAAAGCATTTTTACACGGTGATGAGAAATGGCTATTAAATATCACCCCTTGTATGAAAGCACAGAGAGAAGAGAAGGGAGAGACAGAAAAAGAGACAGAGAGACAGAGAGAGACAGAGACAGAGAGAGATTTCCCATCTCTGAGAGACTCAATGTTTCTATCAGGTTGCTGGTCACTTCCTTTCTTTACTGAAAATGCCTATGAGGTCTTTTCTTGTACCGTGTTGTGGAAATATTTATATTTCTGCCATCACATGTACTCTTGCAGCATATTATGGAGTTCTTTTATTTTTTTCACAAACTGCCTCCCTGCCATTTATTCCTTTAATGTTCCTAGATATGTGTTTATGGTAATATTTGAAAGTTTGTTTTGTGTACCTGTATCTATTGCAATCAGCCATACTTGTGTTCAACTTACTTCTTGTTCTTTAGAAAGAATTCACCAATGTGTTGTTTATTTTTATGTCCTGTTTTGCCATCAGGTCATTTTTATATGCTTACAGTGTGTTTCTTCATCTTTGTGATTCCTTCCTTTGTCATTTGCATGTCGGTAATGAGATATGACCCTGAAGGGGGAGGGTACCACCACACTTATCCATTACTTGCTACTCATTCCTTTCATCATTTAAGAAACATCCATGCATTTGATGGGAGCACACTCGAACATGCAGCTCTATGAGACACATGAGGTTTTGATAAAGCTGCCTCCATGTATTGAGATGTGTTTTTAAAATCATATTTGTTTACTTGTAAGTCTTGAAATTTTTTACTTTGAGTTACTTACTTCTTGTAATATGATGAAAAAATATCCTTTAAGCTATTTGGTTCATACTGAAGCACACTAAACAAAAATTAAAATGAGTGTTATAAAAAGTAGAATAGAAGGTATCACTGAAGTCTAGTAAAGAAAAAATGAAAGAACATGAGGTTTGAACAGATTACATAATGCTTCATGAGTGCTGAAGACCTCATGATCTGCAGTGTGACAAGGGGATCACAGTGTGAAACTTAGTACATATACTTCCATGTCTAATTTTTATTTCATAGAAATAAATAAAACATTACTTTAAGAAACTGTACTCTTGTGATTTATTACATGGCTTTTAAAAAGAGTTATAAGAAAGTAATGGGAATTCTTACAACAGAAATAGGTAATAGATGTTAAAGTAATGGGAACACTAAGTCCCTTGCCATGATCATCACATGCTGTGTACTTGTGTGGAATTATCCCTCTCTATCCTATGCATATTAGAAGTTGATAGGAGTGAATTAAAAGCCAAAATCAATGACAACACAATAGTAACAACGCATGGTTTCATAATTACCCTTCCTTTCACTTCCCTGTGCTTCCCTACCCTTAATCACACTAAAGAAAACATGTCAACCTAAAACTTTGTAGGATTGTAAACGCGGAAATGCAAGAGAGTAAGAGAGAGGACACATGAGAAAATGTAGTAGAGGAGGGAAATGTGATTGAAACTCTATATAAATGTGTAGAAATGTCACAATGGGCCATGGCACTTTAAATAAGTAAAAAACAGTGATGATGCTAGATAAAACTAAAATGAAAAAACTCCATAGTCTCAATGTACTAACGAAAATAATTAACACTGCCCTCTTCTGCTTCAGAGTTTCTTAGTACATCTTAAAGTATCTCTCTACTTACTATGTGTGCACACTTGCTCATGCATTGCTTATGAATTGCTCCAGTAGGATTCTAGGTCTGTCATAGTACATTATATGTCTACTCTGATTTTCTCTTAATTTCTCAGCCTATCTTCTCACTAAATAACAGCCACAGACACCAGAAAATGGATGTTCATAATACATATTAGCTGTTTCACACCATGTAAAATACTGTATAATTGGAGATCCATTGGGATGTTATTTTGTGTCCTTTTTCATGGATTTGTAATTATGCCCATGCTGAAATAACAATTTTGCTTTTAGGTCAAAGTGTAATTCTCAATATGGAGCAACTTCTCTCTTTGGTGTCTACAATTGCTCATCTGTCATGCAGAAAGATTTCATTACAGGCTGGGTTGCTTCTAAGCATCCTATGAGACACAGAACATCCCACTACACAGAATGATCTGGTCAGAATATCACCTGGTTACTTACTATGCAAAATGTCCTGGGTGTGATTCCCTCAAAATGCAAAAATCACAGAAATATACACACACATGTATGGCACACACATAACAGCAGCTTCTACCTTCCCTTTCAGTTATACCCACTTTAATAGTCTCCACTGCATTGCCACTCCTTGTTCTGTTATAAGGTAATTGCTTTAAGATAGTTTTAGTTGTTAATTCTATTTTTCTCTCTCCCTCCTCTCTCTCTCTCTCTCTCTCTCTCTCTCTCTCTCTCTCTCTCTGTGTGTGTGTGTGTGTGTGTGTGTGTGTGTGTGTGTGTACAGAGAGAATCTGTGTGTGTTCACAAAATATGTGAAATCTGCTGCATCTCTACACATGCAAAAATATGTCATATGATCACCCCAAAATGCAGGAGATTTTATTCCTTTGTTTCCCAATATTCTATTCATTCACATACATAAAGTTCTTTTTGTTGTTACCAACTTCTATAAACTCTCTAAACACAACCTGAACCATACTCAGAACTGTTACTATGTATTCATAATAAATTCTCATTAAAACTGTAGAATACATGGATTTTAATGGACAGGTTCAGAGAGTGAAAAGAATGTCTATCATGATTAGCATAAGGGTCACCTTAAGAGGAAAAATTCCATAGAAACAATTTAGAAACATAAAATGTAGCATATCATTGATATCAGTAATGTGAGAAGAAGAGTCATGTTAGCGTGCTTTTATCTTGTCTCATAGACCCCTGTGACTGATGGACTCAGGGAACAGCACAAGAATTTCAAGTTTTTTTCTTCTTGGATTTTCAGAAAACCCTCACCTTCAATTACTCATTTTTGCACTGTTCCTGTCCATGTACCTGGTAACAGTGCTTGGAAACCTGCTCATCATCATGGCTTTCATCACACAGTCTCACCTGCACACACCCATGTACTTCTTCCTCAGTAACCTGTCCTTTGTGGACATCTGTTTTACCTCCACCACCATCCCAAAGATGTTGGTAAATATACACACACAGAACAAGACGATCACCTATGTAGACTGTATTAGCCAGATGTGTGCCTTCTTGGTTTTTGCAGTACTGGACAACTTTCTCCTGACTGTGATGGCCTATGACCGATATGTGGCTATCTGTCACCCACTGTATTACACAGTCATTGTAAACCTCCGGCTCTGTGTACTGCTGGTTCTGCTGTCCTGGGTGGTTAGCGTCCTACATGCCTTCTTACAGAGCTCAATTGTGCTACAGTTGACCTTCTGCAGAGATGTGAAAATCCCCCACTTCTTCTGTGAGCTTAGTCAGCTGTCTCAACTCACATGTTCAGACAACTTCTCAAGTCACCTGATAATGGATCTTGTACCTGTTCTATTGGCAGCCGTTTCCCTCAGTGGTATCCTTTACTCTTATTTCAAGATAGTGTCCTCCATTCATGCTATCTCCTCAGTTCAAGGGAAGTACAAGGCGTTTTCTGCTTGTGCGTCTCATCTTTCCATCGTCTCCTTATTTTATAGTACAGGCCTTGGAGTGTACATCAGTTCTGCTGTTGTCCAAAGCTCACACTCTGCTGCAGGAGCCTCTGTTATGTATACTGTGGTCACCCCGATGCTGAACCCCTTCATTTATAGTCTAAGGAATAAGGATGTAAAAAGAGCTCTGGAAAGAATCTTAGGAGGAAAACTGTAAAGTGTATCAAACTGTCTGAAGCTTCCATGACTGCAGATTGTGGAGCTACAGAGCCAGAGTTTGGGGCTCTGTCTTTGGATCATAAAGTGATAAGGGACATCTGAATATTTTGTGGAGGGTCTGGAGAGATTGTAAAAAGGTAGAAGAGTACTTCCTGCTCTCCTGAAGATCAAAATTAGTTCCTAGGACCCACGATCACAGTTCATGACTGCTTATCAATCAAGCTCCAAGGGATGCAACCCTCTCTTCTCACCCTTCTAGATACCTAAGCTAACACGCACAATACCTAATACACACACATATGGTAAGTAAAATAAAACAGATAAGTAAAATAAAATAGATCTTCTATTTATACATATGTATGCCCTGGAGTTTCCATTATCCTCATTCCTGCTGTCTATATGATATAAGCAACCCGCATTACTAAGATGTTTATTTTGTCTCCTGTGCAACATTTTTCTCCTCTATAATTGTCCTGGTTTCCTGGAGTTATTCCGAACACATGACTGACATTATATAGATCAGCAGCATTTCAAAATAAATTCTTCATATGTGACATGTATTCTATAAAGTAATATTTATTTTGTGTCATTTCACTACCATATCAACAAGTGTGCCCCGTGAGGAAGCGGGGCAAGGCTTGACAACTAGTACTGTTTTATTCACTGTAGTTACAAAAAATATAAAGCCTGAAGTTTGTCTTTTGGGCCTGCTCTTCTCTGCACAGCACTATCTTAACTTTATCCTGATAGTGTAGACTTTAGATATTAATGTGCTTCTTAACCACTGGTTAGAATTTTAATTATTTCATTGATTCTTTGTTTCATATTTAAAAACATGTACTGACTTTCCTATCATGTTTTAATTCAAACACATGACCAATTCAGAGGAATGAGCTTGTCGATTAAATTACAATCTTCCATATGACTGCATTCAAGTCTTCTAACAACTTGAGATGCACAGTGCATCATTGTTATTTTGTTATACTTTACAACTTGAAATTTTATGTATTCTGTCTACCAATACGTGGTTTTTTTACGTTATTTGTATTTCTAATTCATTATTATTACTATTATCAACATTATTATTGTTATTATTGTGTATGTGTGTTTGTGTCTCTGGGTAGTGCAGGCCACAATGCATGTGAATACAACACTGGACAACTTTGAGTCATCAGTTGTCTCCTTCTAACTTTAGGTAGGATTCATGATCAAACTCTGTTCATGATCCTTGCTCAGAAAATATCCAATAGGAATTTACATCACCATTTTTGGTGAGTTTTTATAGTCTAGATATATTCAACTAGTATATATAAAGCCCAAGGGACTACAATGAATACATAATGAATGGTTTAGTAGTTCTTTGGTGTCAAGTCCTGGGAAAGTAAGGAGACCAATGGCGTTAAAGGGTAATAACAGTGATGTTTTGCTGTGATTGCCTGGTACAGTTGTTAACATTGTAGGTGTGATATTGTACTATAGTTCTTGTGACATTTTAACATTGAGGAAAGATAGGGAAACGATATGAAACAACCTGCGTGCTTTTTCTGACATATGCATCATAACCCACAGCTATCACCAAATAAACGTATAAATGTAAACAACTAAAAGTACACCAAAAGCTTGGGTTTAAGAGCTTAAATTCTAAGTGTTGGAGACATAGCTCGGTGGGTCCTAGAATACTGCTCACAACAACCAGCAACCTCAACTTCACTGAAATTTGAGACCCTCTTCTGATGTCTGCAGCATCAGGCATATACATAAATACATCCAAACAAAACACACTTACACATAAGATAAAATGAATATGTTTTTATTGAAAGAAGAAAAAAGTATTGACATTTTGACATCCCCCTTTTCACCAATCATATTACTATCCATACATAATTCTATGCTAATATAATGTGAAAAAATATCTAATTTGATTTTAACCTATTTATGTTAAATTTTTAATATTTAATTAGAATGTATTCACATCATTTCCCCCCTCCCCCTCTATACCTCTTTGTACACAAAATGTATGGTCTCCCCTTCTTTAACCATTGTTGTTACAAATAAATGATTGAATAAATATGAATAAAAACTGCGGAGTCTTTCAGTATTGTCGGTGTTATTTCTAGGGCTGACCACTTGCTATTGGATAAGCAATCAGCAGTCTCATTCCAGGGGAAGATGAGAATTCTCCCTCTCTCGGGAGATTCCAGCATCTGCATTGTGGTGTCGGCTGGTGTTGAAAATAGTCAGTTCTCATTTAGATAACCATGTTGTTGAAATTTCGTGAGAGTAGTTCCCTTAACATCACTAAAATTACCTTCTCTGAATTAAAACACGTAAGAAGGAAGCACACCGAGGAGCCATTTCTAGAAAACCAAGTGTCGCAAAGTTGCCCATCTTTCTGGTGAGCTGGGGGCACTTGAAGGAGGCTGACTTTGAACAGAGTCAGAGATCCAGCTTCCTCCCAGGGCTCCATCATGAGTACGTTGCTCACTGTGTAGCTAAATAGGGATCTATGGACGTCCTTGCTAAGGCGATTTCCTTGTTTAATGAGGACCTGACTCGGGAGCTGGTGGGAATCACACCCTGAATCAGGGAAGAAGGAAAATGGAGTTATACGTTTCCTGCCACACTTTCTGTGGTTTTGTTTTATTTTCGTTTGGTTTTGGTTTTGGTTTTGGTTTTTGTGGTATGAGGTTCTGTCCATCCGGTTCTGTCCTGCGGTTGCTGTCATCTGTAAACTCTCACATTCTCAGGCTGCAAAGCTCCTGGGTGTTAGCCTCTGCAGCAGACACTCGGTTCCAAATTACTCTTGTTTTTAGTTTCTTAGAAAGTACAAGACGCAATCCAACTTCTGAATGTGTATTCACGTTCAGACATATATAAATGATGGATTATAACTTGAAATTTTAAATACAAACAACACTCTTTACCCCCTTGTGGTTCCTAGTCAGAATATTTTATCACAGCAGCAGAAATCAAGCTTGAATACAATCACAAAGAATACATACGTTGATTCTGTCAGATAGGAGAGGGGTGTGCTGAGCTCTGCGAACCTCCTTCCATTATTGACCGAGGAGTCCGCACTGGGGAGGGGTAGATGACCTTCACCTGCTTTGCCTTCAGTCAATAACAACCCAGAGACAAACATAATTACTTCATGTACAATAACCACTTAATTTTGTGCTCCATTCGATTTACAATCAGGAAAAAAAAACAAATAAAGAAAAGAAAGATTTAAAAAAACTAAGGAAAAGTATATCAATAAAGTTTATTAAACGCAAAAATGTGTGCATATGTGTTATCCAGTGGTGTCTAGTTAGCATTACATGCAGTCAACACTGAAAAGTTTTATATATTGATGTGTGCAATAACAAAGAAAAATAAGCTATCAGCTTGAAGTTGGAGAGGGTCATGGGAGAGTCTGGAGGGAGGCCAGAATGGAGATATTTATATAATTCCACTCTGTGGAACAAAACCATGAATGGAATATTAAAAAAAATAGATGTTTACTTCAGGTCTCTGAAGAAGAAAATTGAAGAAGACATCAGAAAATGGGAAAATCTTTCATACTCATGGGTTGGCAGGATTAATATAGTTAAAATGGCAATCTTGCCAAAAGCAATATACAGATTCAACGTAATCCCCATCAAAATCCCAACTCAGTTCTTCACAGAGTTAGAAAGAGCAATTCTCAAATTCATCTGGAATAACAAAAAACCCAGGATAGCTAAAGCTATCATCAACAGTAAAAGAACTTCTGGGGGAATCAATATCCTGGACCTCAAGCAGTACTACAGAGCAGTAGTGTTAAAAACTGCACGGTATTGGTTCAGTGACAGGGAGGTTGATCAATGGAATAGGATTGAAGACCCAAAATTTAACCCACACATCTATGGCCAATTGATCTTCAAGAAAGGAGCAAAAAACATCCAGTGGAAAAAAGATAGCCTTTTCAACAAATGGTGCTGGCTCAACTGGAGGTCAACATGCAGACGAATGAGAATTGATCTATTCTTATCTCCTTGCACTAAGCTCAACTCCAAGTGGATCAAGGACCTCCACATAAAACCAGACACACTAAAACTAATAGAAAAGAAACTGGGGAAGACTCTTGAGGACATTGGCTCAGGGGGAAAATTCCTGAACAGAACACCAATTGCTTATGCTCTAAGAGCAAGAATAGACAAATGGGACCTCATAAAATTACAAAGTTTCTGTAAGGCAATAGACACTGTCAAAAGGACAAATTGGCAACCAACAAATTGGGAAAAGATCTTCACCAACCCCACATCCGACAGAGGGCTAATATCCAATGTATACTTGGGTGATCCCTGCATACCTGTCTGCACCTCTACACAATTACAGGAGCAAAGATATAAAAAACAGTTCTTAACAGTAACAGAATGGATCTTCCCAGCTGTTTGCCATCCAGCCGGCAGTGGAACCAGCCTCAGCCAGCTTCCCAGGTGTTCCGACCCAGCCTGCGAAACCAGGTACCCGAGATATCCCGAGTTTAAGACCTTCGGGGACTCAGGCCTTGAGCAGGAGCTGCGCACACAGTAGCGGTTTGGGAGACACCAGGCAAGCCTGGGCTCTGTGCCCGGAGGGCGGACCCCACACTCCCTGCAGCCTCTGCCATCTTCCCAGCTGTTTCCCATCCAGCCGGAGGCAGAATCAGCCTCAGCCAGCTTCCCAGCTGCTTTGAACCAGCAGGCAGAACCAGGTACCCGAGATATCCCGAGTTTAAGACCTCTGGGGACTCAGGACACCAGACAGCAAACCCTGAGCAGGAGCAGTGCAGAGCAGCTGCCCATCAGGCAGAACCAAGTACCTGAGATATCCCGAGTTTAAGACCTCTGGGGACTCAGGCCACCTGTCAGCAATCTGTGAGCAGGAGCCCTGCAGGGCAGTAGTCCAGGTGTTCCAGTCATGGGGAAATAGCCTTAGGAGCCCACAGGAGGATAAAGCACCAGCTAGTAACTACAGGACCAACTAACACCAGAGATTGCCAGATGGCAAAACGCAAACGTAAGATCATTACTAACAGAAATCAAGGCAATATGGCAGCAACCGAACCCAGTTCCCTGACAGCAATAAATCTTGGATACCCCAACACACCAGAAAAACAAGACTCAGATCTAAAATCACTGGTCAGGATGCTGATAGAGGAACACTTAGATAAATCTCTTAAAGTAATACAGGAGAAAATAGATCAAAAGCTAGAAGCCCTTACAAGGCAAACACAAATAAGTCTCAGATATCCCAACACACCAGAAAAACAAGACTCAGATCTAAAATCACTGGTCAGGATGCTGATAGAGGATCACTTAGATAAATCTATTAAAGTAATACAGGAGAAAATGGATCAAAAGCTAGAAGCCCTTACAAGGCAAACACAAAAAATCACTTAAAGAAATTCAGGAGAATATGGAGCAAAAAATGAATGCCAATAAGGGGGAAACACAAAAATCACTTAAAGAAATACAAGAGAATGTGGGTCAACAAGTAGAAGTCATAAAAGAGGAAACACAAAAATCCCTTAAAGAGGTACATGAAAACACAAACAAGCAATTGAAAGATCTGAACAAAACCATCCAGAATCTAAAAACAGAAGTAGAAACAACTAAGAAATCACAAAGGGAGACCACGTTGGAGATAGAAAACCTTGGGAAGAAATCGGGAGTCATAGATGCAAATATCAACAATAGAATACAAGAGATAGAAGACAGAATCTCAGATGCTGAAGATACCATAGGAACCATGGATTCAACAATTAAAGAAAATGCAAAATGCAAAAATGGCAACCGAAAACATTCAGGAAATCCAGGACACAATGAGAAGACCAAACATAAGGATTATAGGTATAGATGAGAATGAAGATCAACAACTTAAAGGGCCAGCAAATATCTTCTACAAAATTATGGAAGAAAACTTCCCCAACCTAAAGAGAAAGATGCCCATGAATATACAAGAAGCCTACAGAACTCCAGACGGGACCAGAACAGAAATACTTCCCATCACATAATAATCAGAACCCCAAATGTACTAAACAAAGAAAGAATATTGAAGGCAGTAAGAGAAAAAGGACAAGTAACATAAAGGAAGACCTATCAGGATTACAACAGACTTCTCACCTGAGACCATGAAAGCTAGAAGATCCTGGGCAGACCTCATGCAGACTCTAAGAGAACACAAACTTCAGCCAAAAATACTATACCCAGCAATACTCTCAATCGCCATAGATGGGGAAACCAAGGTATTGCATGTCAAAACCAACTTTGCATGATATCTATCTAAAAACCCAGTCCTACAAAGGATAATAGGGGAAAAATACCAACACAAGGGGGGAAACTACACCCAGAAGAAACAAGATGGAAACCCCCTCTCATTCAACCCAAAAGAAGAGAACAACTCAAATATAAAAAATAACGACCAAAATGTCAGGAAGTAATAATTACTATTCCTTAATATCTCTTAACATCAATGGACTCAATTCCCCAATAAAAAGACACAGACTAGCAGACTGGATATGGAAACAGAATCCTACATTTTGCTGCATACAGGAAACACATCTCAGTGACAAAGACAAACACTGCCTTAGAGTAAAAGGCTAGAAGACAATTTTATAAGCAAATGGTCCCAGGAAACAAGCCGGAGTAGCCATTCTAATATCATATAAAATTGACTTTCAACCTAAAGTCATCAAAAGGGACAAGGAAGGTCACTTCTTGCTTGTCAAAGGGAAAATCCACCAAGAAGAATTCTAAATACTGAACATCTATGCTCCAAATGGAAGGGCACCCTCATTCGTAAAAGAAACTTTACTAAAGCTTAAAGCACACATCGCACCTAACACAATAATTGTAGGTGACTTCAACACTACAATCTCCTCAATGGACCGATCAGGAAAGCAGAAACTAAACAGGGACACAGTGAAACTAATTGAAGCTTTGGACCAATTGGATTTAACAGATATATATATAGAAAATTCCATCCTAAAGCAAAAGAATATACCTTTTTCTCAGCACCACGGTACCTTCTCAAAAATTGATCATATATTTGGTCACAAGACAGACCTCAACAAATACAAGAAGATCGAACTAATCCCATGTCTCCTATCGGATCACTATGGAGTAAAAGTGGTCTTCAATAGCAAGAAGAACAACAGAAAGCCCACATAAACATAGAAACTGAACAATACTCAATGACACCTTGGTCAAGGAAGAAATAAAGAAATAAATCAAAGACTTTTTAGACTTCAATGAAAATGAAGGTACGACCTACCCAAATCTTTGGGACACAATGAAAGCAGTGCTAAGAGAAAAACTCATACCCCTGAGTGCCTCCAAAAAGAAACTGGAGAGAGCATACACTAGCAACTTAACAGCACACCTGAAGGCCCTGGAACAAAAAGAAGCTAACTCACCCAGGAGGAGTAGGAGAGAGGAAATCATCAAACTAAGGGCTGAAATCAATCAAGTAGAAACAAAGAGAACCATACAAAGAATCAACAAAACCAAGAGCTGGTTCTTCGAGAAAATCAACAAGATCTTAGATAAACCCTTAGCTAGACTAACCAAAGGGCACAGAGACAGTATCCAAATTAACAAAATTAGAAATGAAAAGGGGGATATAACAACAGAAACGGAGGAAATTCAAAAGATCATCAGATCCTACTACAAAAGCCTATACTCAAAACAACTGGAGAATCTGGAGGAAATGGACAATTTCCTAGACAGATACCAAATACCAAAATTAAATCAGCATCAAGTAGATCAGCTAAACAGTCCCATAACCCCCAAAGAAATAGAAGGGATTATAGAAAGCCTCCCAACCAAAAAAAGTACGGGACCAGATGGTTTTAGTGCAGAATTCTACCAGACCTTCAAAGAAGACTTAACACCAATACTCTTCAAAGTATTTCACAAAATAGAGACAGAAGGGACACTACCCAACTCGTTCTTCGAAACCACAATTACATTGATACCTAAACCACAAAAAGATCCAACAAAGAAAGAGAACTACAGGCCAATTTCTCTTATGAATATTGACGCAAAAATACTAAATAAAATTCTTGCCAACCGAATCCAAGAGCATATCAAAACAATCATTCACCATGATCAAGTAGGCTTCATTCCATGGATGCAGGGATGGTTCAATATACGGAAATCCATCACTGTAATCCACTACATAAACAAACTAAAAGAAAAAAACCACATGGTCATCTCATTAGATGCTGAAAAAGCATTCGACAAAATTCAGCATCCTTTCATGCTAAAAGTCTTGGAAAGAGCAGGAATTCAAGGCCCATACCTAAACATAGTAAAAGCAATCTACAGCAAACCAGTAGCCAACATCAAAATAAATGGAGAGAAACTTGAAGCAATCCCACTAAAATCAGGGACTAGACAAGGCTGCCCTCTGTCTCCATAACTTTTCAATATAGTACTTGAAGTTCTAGCCAGAGCAATTAGACAACATAAGGAAGTCAAAGAGATACAAATTGGAAAGGAAGAAGTCAAACTATCACTATTTGCAGACGATATGATAGCCTACTTAAGCGATCCAAAAAACTCCACCAGAGAACTTCTACAGCTGATAAACAACTTCAGCAAAGTGGCTGGTTATAAAATTAACTCAAGCAAATCAGTAGCCTTCTTGTACTCAAAGGACAAGCAGGCTGAGAAAGAAGTTAGGGAAATAACACCCTTCACAATAGCCAAAAACAACATAAAGTAACTTGGCGTAACTATAACCAAACAAGCAAAAGATCTGTATGACAGGAACATCAAGTCTTTGAAGAAAGAAATCAAAGAAGACCTCAGAAGATGGAAAAATATTTCTTGCTCGTGGGTTGGCAGGATCAATATAGTAAAAATGGCCATCTTGCCAAAAGCAATATACAGATTCAATGCAATCCCCATCAAAATCCCAACTCAATTCTTCATAGATCTAGAAAGAGCAATTCTCAAATTCATCTGGAGCAACAAAAAACCCAGGATAGCTAAAACTATTCTCAACAATAAAAGGACTTCTGGGGGAATCAATATCCCTGACCTCAAGCAATTGTGTTAAAAACTGCATGGTATTGGTACAGCAACAGGCAGGTAGATCAATGGAATAGGATTGAAGACCCAGAAATGAACCCACAGACTTATGGTCACTTGATCTTTGATAAAGGAGCCACAACCATCCAGTGGAAAAAAGATAGCCTTTTCAACAAATGGTGCTGGTTCAACTGGAGGTCAACATGCAGAAGAATGCGAATTGACCCACTCTTATCTCCTTGTACTAATATCAACTCCAAGTGGATTAAGGACCTCCAGATAAAACCAGACACACTGAAACTATTAGAAAAGAAACTTGGGAAGACCCTGGAGGACATGGGCACAGGGGGAAAGTTCCTGAACAGAACACCAATAGCTTATGCTCTAAGACCAAGAATTGACAAATGGGACCTCATAAAATCACAAAGTTTCTGTAAGGCAAAGGAAACTGTCAGAAGGACAAAAAGGCAACCAACAAAGTGGGAAAAGATCTTCACCAACCCCACATCCGACAGAGGGCTAATATCCAATATACACAAAGAACTCAAGAAGTTAGACCGCAAAGAAACAAATAACCCTATCAAAAAACGGGGCACAGAGCTAAACAAAGAATTTTCACCAGAAGAAATTCGGATAGCCGAGAAACACCTTAAAAGATGTTCAACATCATTAGTCATCAGGAAAATGCAAATCAAAACAACCCTGAGATTCCACCTCACACCAGTCAGAATGGCTAAGATTAAAAACTCAAGAGACAACAAGTGCTGGCGAGGATGTAGAGAAAGAGGAACACTCCTCCACTGTTGGTGGGATTGCAAAATGGTAAAACCGCTCTGGAGATCAGTGTGGCGGTTCCTCAGAAAATTGGGCATGTCACTTCCAGAGGACCCTGGCATACCACTCCTGGGCATATACCCAGAGGATTCCTCTGCAGACAATAAAGACACATGCTCCACTATGTTTATAGCAGCCTTGTTTATAATAGCCAGAAATTGGAAGGAGAATTGTTCTTTCTAACTCTATGAAGAATTGAGTTGGGATTATGATGGGGATTGCATTGAATCTGTATATTGCTTTTGGCAAGATGGCCATTTTTACTATATTAATCCTGCCAATCCAAGAGATGAAAGATTTTTCCATCTTCTGGGGTCTTCTTCGAATTCTTTCTTCAAAGACTTGAAGTTCCTGTCATACAGATCTTTCACTTGTTGGGTAAGAGTCACTCCAAGATACTTTATATTGTTTGTGGCTTTTGTGAAGGGTGTCATTTCCCTAATTTCTTTCTCAGCCAGTTTAATCCTTTGAGTATAGGAAGGCTACTGATTTGCTTGAGTTAATTTTCTAACCAGCCACTTTGCTGAAGTTGATTATCAGCTGTAGGAGTTCTCTGGTGGAGTTTTTTGGGTCGATCAATGGAAAGGAATTGAAGACCCAGAAATGAACTCACACACCTATGGTCACTTCATCTTTTTTTTTGACAACTGAGCTACAACAATCCAGTGGAAAAGAGATAGCCTTTTTAACAAATGGTGCTGGTTCAACTGGAGGTCAGCATGCAGAAGGATGCAAATTCTTATCTCCTTGTACTAAGCTCAAGTCCAAGTGGATCAAGGACCTCCACATAAAACCAGACACACTGAAACTAATAGAAATGAAACTGGGAAAGACCCTTCAGGACACAGGCACAGGGGAAATTTTCCTGAGCAGAAAACACCAATAGCTTATGCTCTACGATCAAGAATTGACTAATGGGACCTCATAAAATTACAAAATTTCTGTAAGGCAAATGACATTGTCAAAAGGACAAAATGGCAACCAGCAAATTGGGAAAAAATCTTTACCTACCCTACATCCAACAGAGGGCTTATATCCAAGATATACAAAGAACTCAAGAAGGTAGACTCCAGAGAGCCAAATAACCCTATTAAAAAATGTGGTACAGAGCTAAACAAAGAATTTTCACCTGAGAAATATCAAATGTCTGAGAAGCACCTAAAGAAATGTTCAACATCCTTAGTCATCAGGGGAATGCAAATCAAAACAACCCTGAGATTGCACCTCACACCAGTCAGAATGGCGAAGATTAAAAACTCAGGAAACAGCAGGTGTTGTTGAGGATGTGGAGAAAGAGGAATACTCCTCCACTGCTGGTAGGGTTGCAAGCTGGTACAACCACTCTGGAAATCAGTCTGGCGATTCCTCAGAAAACTGGGCATGATACTACTGGAGGACGCTGCTATAACACTCCTGGGCATATACCCAGAGGATTCCCCAGCATGTAATAAGGACACATGCTCCACTATGTTCACAGAAGCCCTATTTATAATAGCCAGAAGCTGGAAAGAACCCAGATGTCCCTCAACAGAGGAATCGATACAGAAAATGTGGTATATTTGCATTATGGAATACTACTCAGCTATTAAAAACAATGAATTCATGAAATTCTTAGGCAAGTAGGTGGAACTGGAGAATGTCATTCTAAGTGAGGTAACCCAATCACAAAAGAACACACATGGTATGCACTCACTGATAAGCCAGATACTAGCCCAGAAGCTCGGAATACACAAGACACAATTCACATATCAAATGATTCCCAAGAGGAAGGAAGGAGAGGCCCCTGTTCCTGGAAAGGCTCAGTGCAGCAGTGTAGGGGAATACCAGGATAGGGAAGCCTGAAGTGGTGGATTGTGGAACAGGGCTTATGGGACTTTTGGGGAGGGGAGATCCAGGAAAGGGAAAATCATTTGAAATGTCAAGAATGTATCCAATACTATCATTATTTGCAGACGATATGATAGTTTACCTAAGCGACCCAAAAAACTCCACCAGAGAACTTCTACAGGTGATAAACAACTTCAGCAAAGTGGCAGGTTATAAAATTAACTCAAGCAAGTCAGTGGCCTTCTTGTACTCAAAGGACAAGCAGGCTGAGAAAGAAATTAGGGAAATAACACCCTTCACAATAGCCACAAACAACATAAAGTATCTTGGCGTAACTCTAACCAAACAAGCAAAAGATCTGTAAAACAGGAACTTCAAGTCCTTGAAGAAAGAAATCAAAGAAGACCTCAGAAGATGGAAAAATATTTCTTGCTCCTGGATTGGCAGGATCAATATAGTAAAAATGGCCATCTTGCCAAAAGCAATATACAGATTCAATGCAATCCCCATCAAAATCCCAACTCAATTCTTCATAGATCTAGAAAGAGCAATTCTCAAATTCATCTGGAGCAACAAAAAACCCAGGATAGCTAAAACTATTCTCAACAATAAAAGGACTTCTGGGGGAATCAATATCCCTGACCTCAAGCAGTACTACAGAGCAATTGTGTTAAAAACTGCATGGTATTGGTATAGCAACAGGCAAGCAGATCAATGGAACAGGATTGAAGACCCAGAAATTAACCCACAGACTTATGGTCACTTGATCTTTGATAAAGGAGCCACAACCATCCGCTGGAATAAAGATAGCCTTTTCAACAAATGGTGCTGGTTCAACTGGAGGTCAACATGCAGAAGAATGCGAATTGACCCACTCTTATCTCTTTGCACTAAGATCAACTCCAAGTGGATCAAGGACCTCCACATAAAACCAGACACACTGAAACTATTAGAAAAGAAACTTGGGAAGACCCTGGAGGACATGGGCACAGGGGAAAAGTTCCTGAACAGAACACCAATAGCGTACGCACTAAGATCAAGAATCGACAAATGGGACCTCATAAAATTACAAAGTTTCTGCAAAGCAAAGGACACTGTCAGAAGGACAAAACGGCAACCAACAAAGTGGGAAAAGATCTTCACCAACCCCACATCCGACAGAGGGCTAATATCCAATATATACAAAGAACTCAAGAAGTTAGACCGCAAAGAAACAAATAACCCTATCAAAAAACGGGGCACAGAGCTAAACAAAGAATTTTCACCAGAAGAAATTCGGATGGCCGAGAAACACCTTAAAAGATGTTCAACATCATTAGTCATCAGGGAAATGCAAATCAAAACAACCCTGAGATTCCACCTCACACCAGTCAGAATGGCTAAGATTAAAAACTCAAGAGACAACAAGTGCTGGCGAGGATGTGGAGAAAGAGGAACACTCCTCCACTGTTGGTGGGATTGCAAAATGGTAAAACTGCTCTGGAAATCAGTGTGGCGGTTCCTCAGAAAATTGGGCATGTCACTTCCAGAGGACCCTGGCATACCACTCCTGGGCATATACCCAGAGGATTCCCCTGCATGCAATAAAGACACATGCTCCACTATGTTTATAGCAGCCTTGTTTATAATAGCCAGAAATTGGAAGGAGCCCAAATATCCCTCAAAGGAGGAATGGATACAGAAAATGTGGTATATTTATACAATGGAATACTACTCAGCAATTAAAAATAATGAATTCATGCAATTTGTAGGTAAATGGTTAGACCTGGAAAATATCATCCTGAGTGAATTAACCCAATCACAAAAGAATGCACATGAAATGCAATCACTGATAAGTGGATATTAATGAGCCCAGAAGCCCTAAATACTCAAGGCACAATTAGCAAGTCAAATGACTCTCAAGAAGAAAAAAAGGAGAGGACCCTGGGCCTGTAAAGATTGGATCCAGTATTGTAGACCCAGAACAGAGACATCATGGCGGGGGGGGGGGGGAGAAGAGTGGGGAATAGCATGGGGGGGAGAGGAACTATGGGAACTATGGTGGGTGGGAACTGGGAAAGGGGAAAGCCTTTGGAATGTAAACATAGAATATAGAAAATAAAAAAATAAAATAAAAAAAGAATGTATCGAATAAAAAAATAAAATTTTTTTAAATTTTAAAAAAGAGAGAAAAAAAGGAAAGTACTTTCTGTGTGTCTTGTGTACCTTGGATGTGCTTGGTATTTTAGTTTCTAAGTGTCAAAGTGTTAAGGTCACAAAATGCTGATTCATGGGATGATCAAAATAGAACTTGGAGGAAATGGTCAAACTGATATGCAATCTCTAAGAAAGTAGTGTATATATAAAAATCTGGGCTTTGGTCTGCAAGAGAGAGCTATCTCAAGCAGATTATGGAGCATTAGCTTGCATCCATTAGATGTTCCAACACCGTTTTACATACAATATGTACCAAATGTCCTGCATAAATGCTCAAATAGAGACCTAAAATTATCACCATATTTATCAATAGGATGAAACAAAGGAGAGGGTGTAGGTTTATGTTTTTTAAAACCTATTTTTAACAAAAGTACTTAAATACTTTAACCTCCCTTCTAGCCCACTGCCCACCAAAGGTAGTAAAAGGAAAGGTTGATAGAGTAAAACAGGATGTGGAACTGTTTAGAAAATAGTTCTTTGGAGCAAATCCAGTCTGCATTGTCAGGATATCAGCAATTCAGTTCACACAAATCAGCATCAACAGCTCAATCCAGAAGAAACCATGAGCACTGCCAATTGGCCCAAGTCTGTGAAAGCTGCAAGAGGCTGCGTGAACACTACCAGAAGTTCTATGGTGGCGTTTCTTTCTGTGATGTCACAAACAATGACCAGCAAGGAGTGACAAGGAGAACCCATACCACACAGCACCATCAGCAAAGAGCAGTGTCAGCAAATCCCAAGGAAGACAAGCAAAGAATGGCAAGGCGAACCAATACCACACAGCGTTCTCATTCTCACTCTTGTTCTACACCCTTTCCAAACATCTCACGTTCTCTCAAGCATCCACTCTAGCAAAATGTCACATGTCTTTTCCAGGCTGCTTTCAGGAAAACACCACAAGTCTGTTCTCAGCAAAACATCTTCTCAGAAGACAGTTTCAAAAAAAAAAATCGCATGACACAATGAGTCTCCAAAGAAACCAGAAATTTCTACTTCAAGTTGATACTAATTGTGTTATTTATGACAGTACTGAAGGTAATGCTCCCAAACCTGGAGTTTGGGCCATAAGCCAGGTTCTTCTACTCATTCCCCATATGCCAATTAAAACAGCCAAGTTAATAATATAAAGCAGAAAAGGGAAGATTTATTCAAGATGCCCACATTGTGAAGAGGGTTATAGGGAGCCAATAATGCCTCCCCCATATCTCTGTCTTTGGGGGACCCAAGATAAGGGTAGAGTTGAAAAAAAGGCCATGCATGCTTATACAAATCTAAGCTGTTCTTATCAAGGTGTGGTCTCACCCAGCATTGGCTTGGCAGTGCTTTGGCTCCACTTTCCTGAAAGAAAGTCTGAAACTAACAGCCTTGATCCCAACAATAATTAACTGCCAATGGTTCTTATAGAAGGGATGAGCCTCCTGTGGCCTGGAGTGCTGAGGACCAACCAATGGACTTATTTGAAGAAGCAATGCATGATCCCCGTAGAGTTCAACCACACAGAAGCACACCCATCATATATTTGAATAAGCCAACCCGTCATCATTGAAAAAAATCTTCCTTTTTCTGCTTTTTACTATGAACATGTCTGAAATTGTATCTACACAGTACCTTCAGACTTGAGGAAGAATTATAACTGTGCTGGCTAGTTTTATGACATCTTGACACGAGCTATAGTCATCTGGAAAGAGGAAAACTCAGTCAAAACAGTGTCTCCATACAATCGGGCTACAGACAAGCCTTAAGACTTTTACTTAATTAGTGATTAATGTGGGAGATGCCCATTCATTGTAGGTGGGGACACGCCGAGGTGGTGGTTCTGAGTTCTATAGGAAATCAGGCTGAACAAGCCATGAGGAATAAGTCAGTAAGGGACACGCCTTCATGACCTCTGCATCAGCTCCTGCCTCCACACTTATGCCTTGTTTGAGTTACTGTGCTGACTTCCTTAATGATGAGCAATGATCTGAAAATGGAAGCAAAATAAATCCATTACTGCCCAAGTTGTTTGGGACATGGTATTTTATCAGAGAGACAATAACCCCAGCGAAGACAATAATAAAGTCGCCACAACTCTTTCAGGTTAAGCCAATCTGATCTGTGTCTCCAGGTCCACATAGGGCTCTAGGGGCTCACATGGGCTTTAAACTGTGCCTGCTGATATGCTTGATAGACCAAATTCCATCTCACGTGTTGACATGCACACAAATTGACAATAACAGGAAGAGGTAATTAAAAAATGAAGATCAGTTGAGGAAGAAAAGACATCAGGAGCAGAGTCCAGGGGAAAAGAGAATGCCTGGCAAACGAGATATACTCTTTAGGATAAAAAAGTATATATTTTTCTACTTATTTTCCTCACCTGTGTGAAATAAACTCTTCAGAGAATATTGTGATAATGGAACAACTAATTTAATGAGTTGCTTTGGGAATTCAACACAGAGGCACTCAAACACTCTTTTCCATTTGATCCACCCACCTGCAGTGTAGTCCAAGGGATCAGTGAGGTCAACTGTATCATCGTTATCACTTGATGTCAACACCCCGCCTTAGCTCAGAGCTTAGCTGAACATCTGCCACTCAGGGAAAAAAAGGAGGATGCAGATACCGCACAACCGTGGGAGATCCTGAAGGGAAGCAGGTATGAATGGAGCTAGAGTTCTCAGAGGGTGAGGCTTGGGACCCAAAAGGGTGTCAGGCAATGAGGAGCATCTGCTCACTTGGTGTTCTGTGCAATCAGCCCTTAGGTCTTTCTCAATTTCTCTTCCTCTCAGCTTCATTTCGTCTCCTCGTCTCCTCGTCTCCTCCTGCTTCTAAAATCTAATTCAGATAGCTCTCATCTTCTGGCTGTAAATCATTCTGCTAACTCTGAAGCTTTCACAGCTCTTTCTCAATTGTCTGTGTCCTTTGTCTGAAGGTACTGCTTTTTTTTTTCATTCTCTAGTAAAAAGGTCAGTTTCTGGGAAGATGGCACTTGCTGCATAATCATAAGAACCTGATTTCATGTTGGGCAGTGGTGGCACACACCTTTAATCCCAGCACTTGGGAGGCAGAGAAGGGCAGATTGCTGATTTTTGGCCATCCTAGTCTACAGAGTGAGTTCCAGGACAACAGTCAAGGCTACACACACACACACACACACACACACAGAGAGAGAGAGAGAGAGAGAGAGAGAGAGAAACATGATTTCAGAATTTCAAAAAACATGTAAATAGCTGATGCAATAGGATGGTCTACAATATAGTGTTCTACTCTAACATGGGAGGTAGAAACTGTAGACTCCCAAGAAGCTTGCAGTCCAGCTAGCCTGCTATATGCAGCAACAACAAAAAAACATACCCTGTCTCAACAAAATGTAAGGCAAAGATTGATATGCATTATGACACACAGGCTCACACACACACACACACACACACACACACACCAAAAATTCAAATATCTATTACTTACCTTATACTGCCTTTTATGAATCCTTAACCTTCTCTGCTCTTTCCAATAAAACACTGATACTTCTATGACTTGCAATTAAGGATTTATAGGTAAAATTTATTAGCTTTGTAACATTAATCAAATATTAACCCAATAAGTGATTTTTAGATGTGAAGTCTACAACACATTTCCTCATTTCCATTTCTCTAGTTTGTCATTCTGACTACTAGAATTTAATTCTCTTTTATTGATCAAAGACATTATTCAGAAAGCATTTCTATTTTCAAATATTACGCATGTCCATGTTTGTTTATTATTATTATTTATATATTCATGTTTTCCTAAAATCAAGTCATCAGCTTGTTCTACATCTAACATTTGGAATTTGAGAATATAGAATTGAATTTAGCACAAAATCATCTAAATAGTTGCCTGTACACACTTAGTCATACTTTTACTAAAACTTTCTAAAATATTCATAAAATATGTAAGTACATGTGATAAAAATTACATAGCTTACAATTTAATGTGAAAGTGAGCATCATGTGTTATTGTACAACTCTAGGATCTTTCCTTTGAAGAAAACTAGCAACTCCATATTGACAATGTGCTTGGAATTTTAAATGAATAGAATAGCATGTGAAGGAGAAATGATAATGCAATGTGGAGAATATGCTACATTTTTATTGTTTCTTTCTTAAAATTCTGTGTGTGTGTGTGTGTGTGTGTGTGTGCATTCACTGTGTGTGTGAGTATAGTGCCTGTGAAAGACAGAAGAGGAGATTGAATACCCCACTCCCCTGCAACCCATCCTGGAATTATAGCAGTTGTGGGTCTATATACTTAAAGGCAGGAGCCAAGTACCCATTCCCTGTAAGAGTGTGCTTTTAACGACTGAGCCATCTCTCTGTGCTTGTCATGTCCTGAGTTTCAACAAAAACTAATAAATTAATAAGAAAGTCCAAAAATAAACTAATACACCTCATCAAAAAAGGTAGCTTTTACTGTTTTTCTTTCATTTATTAGTAGTATTTTATTTTGTTTTATTGCACTACTACAGATGTGTTATGGAGGAATAGCAATCATAAAGATGCCAACCTTGCACTACACTAAGATACTATCAACACGTAATAAGTATAATTTTGAATGTTAAAAACCTTTATAAATTTTGCTAAGAAAGATATTGATCTCAAAAGATTGTTACTTCAACAATAGTGTTAACCCAATAATAAATACTGACTGTTTCAGAATTAACTTATACATTTGATGGAACCTAATAAATTTAAAGACATATTTCAAATAGTCCACAACATGCATGTTGAAATCGTAGGACAACTTCCAGGAATTTGTTCTCTCCTTCTACTACTCAGGTCTCAGTGTTTGACCTCAGAACACCAAGCTTGGAGACAAATGCCTTTGTCTACTGAGCCATCTTACTGATCCACGAAATTTTAATTATATAAAAATGTCTTACAATCTGTTCTCTGTTAAGGTGTGTCTGTGTGTCTGTGTGACTGTGTGTCTGTGTGCCTGTGTGTCTGTGTGTCTGTGTGTCTGTGTGTGTGCCTATGTGTCTGTGTCTGTGTTTCCATGTATCTATGTGTCTGTATCTGTATGTCTGTGTCTGTGTGTGTGTGCCCACGCTCGTGCTCACGCACGCACATATATATGATTACTTAGAGTAAGAAGGTAAAACACAATATGTGCACTTTTAAATTTATTTTATTCTTGTTGGGGTTCTTGTTTGTTTTCTATATGTAAACATTTAACAAGTCACGGGATATTCCCATAGATTGTCACAAAAGGCAAAAATTGAAAATTCAAATATAACTAAGCTCCATTTGTAATATAGAAAACTGGGAACTCATGTAAATATCCAAAATGGACAGGATTTAACAAATAGCTTACATTTAGAAAACCTTTATGTAATAAGAACCAAAGGACTCTGAAGATGTAGCTCACGGACAGAGCAACGATGCCTAGAAGCTTCCTCCCAACACTGGAAAACAGAGAAGGTGCCCAACCTTAGTCATTCTGGAAAATGAATTTAAGACTTAGAAACTGTGTTCTCTATGCTTAGAAAGTATATTTTAAGCCGGGCGTGGTGGCGCATGCCTGTAATTCCAGCACTTGGGAGGCAGAGGCAGGCGGATTTCTGAGTTCGAGGCCAGCCTGGTCTACAGTGAGTTCCAGGACAGCCAAGGCTACACAGAGAAACCCTGTCTCGAAAAAAAACCAAAAAAAAAAAAAAAAAAAAAAAGAAAGTATATTTTATAAAACTTCTCTAACAAAAGGTACCATGTAAAGAAAATCTAAATAATGATTAAATGAAAAGTGGACATCAATCGTTGTGAACAAGCACACACTAGGACCAGAATATGTGACATGCACAAATTACAAACACACAGTAAGGACCACAATAAAACAAAGAGATTCAATGCTTTACAAATCAGTGTAGACTTAGGAAATTCCCATTCACACATTCATTAGACAGGACATGCCAACATTGCCATCAGGGATGCTGATGAGGTGTGTTTGCTTAGGACAACAGAGCTGAGACCTGCCGACGTGAGTGGATGTCAGAATCCCCTAGGGAGGTCAGATCACTGGCTCCACAAAATGCATGGGGCTCCGTTGGTGTGAAGGGCTTCCAAATGCCAATTTCTAACAAGCAAAGAGATGCTGAAGTTGCCGCTCCGGAGGACACTGAGAGTTATTGATCTACAGGCAGCATTTTTAGATGACAATGCTAACAACAAATCACCAGCCACAGATCAAAGGACTACCCATAATCAATGACCACTATGTGAATGCTCCCGGATACTTTGGTTTTTCTTTTAAATGTTTATTATGTATATTTTAAAGATGCTTAGGTATTTTTAATTATGAATATTCTTTACTGTGTGTGTGTATCTGTCTGTCTGTGTGTTTGTGTTTACACATGATGCATGAGGGCAGGTCCTGGCCAAAACCAGAAGAGGGCATCAGATCTCCTATAACTGGAGTTACAGGTGGCTTTGAGCTGTTCCATGTGGGTACTGTGACCTAAATCCAGGTCCTCTGCAAAAGGAGTGTGGAACCTTAATGGCCAAGCCATCTATTCAGACCCTAAATTTATTTATTTTTTGTGTGTGCATGTATACACATATCATGGCATGTGTATAGAGGTCAAAAGACAACTTGAAGAAGTTGGGTCTCTCTTTACACTATGTGCATGCTAGAAATCAAAATCCAGTCATCAGATATTAGCCCCAAAGTTCAGAATACCCAACATTCAGTTCACAGACCATATAAAGCCAAAGAGGAACGAAGATCAAAGTGTGGATGCTTCAGTGCTTCTTAGAAGAGGGAGCAAAATACCCACAGGAGGAAATATGGAGACAAAATGTGGAGCAGAGACTGAAAGAAAGGCCATACAAAGACTGGCCCTCCTGGGGATCCATCCTGCATACAGTCACCAAAACTGGATGCTATTGTGGATGCCAGGAAATGCTTGCTAACAAGATCCCGATATGCTTATTTCCTGAGAGGCTCTGCCAGAGCCTGACAAATACAGAGGCAAATGCTTGCAGCCAACCATTGGCCTGAGAGTGGGGTCTCCAATGGAGGAGTTGAAGAAGGGACTGGAGGAGCTGAGGGGGTTTGCATTCCCATTGGGGGAGCAACAGTGTCAACAGGCCAGACGCCCAACCCCCGGAGCTCCTGGGGACTGGATCACCAACCAAAGGGTACACATGGAGGGACCCATGGCTCCAGCCACATATGTGACAGAGGATGGCTTTGTTGAACATCAGTGGTTGGAGCAGTCCTTGGGCCTGAGGGTGTTTGATGCCCTAGTGTAGAGGAATGCCAAGGCAGGAAGACAGGAGTTCATAGGTGGGTGGGGGAGCACCCTCATAGAGGCACGAGGAAGGGGGATGGGTTAGAGGTTTTCCGAAGGAGCGACCTGGAAAGGAGAAAACATTTAAAGTATAAATAAAGAAAATATCCAATTAAAAAAAAAATCCAGTCAACAGTCTTGGCAGAAAGGGCCTTTGCATAATGAGTCATCTTAACAGCATAATACTTTGGGGTTTTGTGGGGTTTTTTCTCTTTTGTTTTTATTTGGGGTATTTTGAGACAGAGTCTCTTTACTTAGCTCTGGTTGTTGTAGAACTCTGTATAGAACAGACTAAGTTCAAACTCACTAACATCTGCTGGCCTCTACCTTCCAAGTGCTGTGCCACAACGCCCAGCTAATACCTTAGGTTTTACTAAAATATATTAGTATTATTTGGCAGAATCCACCTGAGATGAATTTGTGTTGTGTGTTTCTCTCCTTTTGGGTAATCCCATTAGTCCTATGGAAAGAGAAAACCAAACAGGAGACATAAACTTTCTCCTCCTGGGATTCACAGAAGACTCTGACCTGCAGTCCTTCCTCTTTGGGTTGCTTCTTTCTATGTACCTGGTCACCATCACAGGCAACTTGCTCATCATAATGGCCATCATATCAGACCCCCACCTGCATGTGCCCATGTACTTCTTCCTCTCCAACCTGTCTGTAGCTGACATCGGCTTCACCTCCACCACCATCCCAAAGGCTCTGCAGAACATCCACACACAAAGCAAACTCATCTCATTCAAGGCTGTATCACACAGATATTTTTTTTCATTGTGTTTGGATGCCTGGACAATTTACTCCTAGCAGTGATGGCCTACGACCGCTTTGTGGCCATCTGCCATCCCCTGCACTATGTGGTCATCATGAATTCTTGCTTTTGTGTGATGCTGGCTCTTGGATCATGGATAGTCAGTGTCATGAGTTCCCTGCCTGAGACCTTGACTGTGTTAAGGCTATCCTTCTGTACAAACATGGAAATTCCACACTTTTTCTGTGATCTTCCTGAAGTCTTGAAGCTTGCCTGTTCTGACACCCTTGTTAATAACATTGTGATATATTCTTTAACTATAGTCATAGCTGGTTTTCCATTCTCTGGGATTCTATTGTCATATTCTTGGATTTTCTCCTCCATCCTAAGAATTCCTTCAGCTGGGGGCAAGTACAAAGCCTTTTCTACCTGTGGGTCTCATCTCATGGTGGTCTTGTTGTTCTATAGCAATGGTCTTGGGGTCTACCTTAGCTCTGCAGCCTCATCATCTTCTAGAATGAGTCTAGTTGCCTCGTTGATGTACACCATGGTCACTCCTATGCTGAACCCTTTCATCTACAGCCTGAGGAATAAGGACATGCAGAAGGCCTTGGGGAAACTCCTCAGAAAAATCATGCTTCTTGGTAAAGGAAGCAAAGCAGGACTCCCATAACAAGAAATACAGAGAAATTAGAAAACACAAACGCCATCATCTAATGTACTGGCTACATTTTCCTCAAATTAAGATTTCTGTTGTTTTTTATTTCTTCTTTGATAATTCCATGTAGACCTTTCATGCAAGGTCTCAGAGTTTAAAAGAGACACTGAGACAAATTGTTAGAGTTAAGTAGTTTATTAGAAGAGTTAATAACATCGTAGACAGACAGGCAAAAGAAAAACAGCATGACTCCAAGAAGAGCACAAACCCTAGCATCAGAGACAGACAGCCTGGCAGTAGCTTTAATGAGTTGCAGATTTTAGGTCCTTTAATACAACCCCCTGAGAGAGGTAACTCTCTGATGAAGGGTACACTCACAGCATAGTCTGCATCCAGGCTTTCTAATTCCCAGGCAGGAGGCAGGGGAAAAGTCAGGGAGCAGGATATGTGGCCACTAGTACCTTTTCTAATGTGAAATTTCCAGGTAGATTTCTACCTGGAAATCTGTTAGCTTGTGATTCATAGGAAATGCCCTCAGTAGGGTGTCTTCAAGCATCTGTGAGAGAAAAAGGCTCCTTCGGGTATTGAGACCTTAGGCAACAATCTAGTATAGATTCTGAGACTATATCCCTACAATATTCACACACACACACACACACACACACACACACACACACACACCTTTTTATTATTCAAACTTTTCTCCAATCTCTCACCAATGTGACCTACTCCCAGTATCATCTCCACTTCTTTTGTTTTCCCTCAATAACACACTAAGTTAAATTAATGCTGCCAGTATGAGAACTGGTGTGGGGCCACACCAAGGACCCTGGGCAAACTACCAGCAACCGCATGTCTGAAGAATGGCTCACTTCCCCCCAATAGCCAACAACTCTCCAAAGCTCCTCAGTTGGGAGTGAGTCCTCATGATTCTCTTTCCCCTCTACTCTGGAACACAAATGTAGAAATACAAGATTCAAGGGTTGGGGTACATATATATGTGTGTACATATTTTGTGTGCACTCATGCAAATGTGTGGAAGCCAGTGGTTGATGTCATCTTCTTCAGTCTCTCTTTACCTTTTTTTTTTTTTTAAGACATGCTCTGTCGCTGGGCAGTGGTGTCGCATGCCTGTAATCCCATTACTCTGGGAGACAGAGGCAGGCAGATTTCAAGGCCAGTCTGGTCTACAGAGTGGTTCCAGGACTCTCTCTCCCTCCCTCCCTTTCTTCTCCAGTAATTTATTTTTTTATTCACTTTACATCCGGATCACACAGCCTCCCTCCCTCCTCTACTCTGAGTCTCACTGTTACAAGTCCCTCCCCCTGTTGACCCCTCCCCTTCTTCTCAGAAAAGGGGGAGCCCTCTTTGGGTACTACCCCACCCTAGGACATTTAATGAAAGCAGGGCTAGGCACATCCTCTCCCACTGAGACCCAACCAGGTAGTCTAGGTAGTAGAAAGATGATCCAAAGGCAGGGAATAGAGACCAAAACAGACCCCGCTCCACTTGTTAGGGGACCCACAGGAAAACCAAGCTGTACATTTGCTACAAATGTGTAGAGGCCTAGATTCAGCCCCTGCATGTTCCCTGGTTGGTGGCCCAGTCTCCATGAGCTTCCATGAGGACAAGTTAGTGTACATCAGTTTCTTATTCAACCCTCATGGCCATTTTTCTAAGCTAATATAAGAAGATTTATTCTCACATTGGAAATTTTGAACATTCGAAATTCTTTTACATTCTTTTCATGTAAGAATCTTTAATACTCTTCACTTTTCTTATCAGTGTATCCATCTTTCTATGACTTACATCTTAGTCTTTTTAAATTAAAAAAAAAAACGAACATTTATCAAGCAAACGCTTCATGAAATCTTCCTTTCCATGCGGCATTTTTTTCCTCATTTAGAAGTTTTCTATTTGTAGTTTCAATTGTCAATGTTTTCTACTCTTGTTTCTACCAATGATTTTATGACACAGAGGAATTTACTCAAGTTCCATTTCTGGAGCTGTGATAAAATGCCCTGACACAGGCTATATAGGTGAAAAGGAGTTTGTTCTGCTTACAATGTTGTTAGTCTGTAAGAAATAAATTATGATGGTCTGTTTTCAGTATGAGCTGCGGTGATGGTAGGTTTTGATGCCAACTTGTCACAAATTTGAATCACGTGATTAGGGAGCCTCACCAGAAGAGATGGCCTGATTGACTTAATTGATATAGGAAAACACACTTTCTTGCCATCAGGTTGAATATAATTCAATATAATTCAACCTGATGGCAAGAAACCTGTTGCTAATAATGACAATTTCTTTCCTGATATTCAAACAAACTTTTGCAGTCTTTCATTGTTGACTAAATGACAGCAGCTCTCCAGGAACATTCCAGGGTTTGGGTGCTAAATTGGGACTTCTGGAGCTGAGTATTATTAAACGTCTCTTTGCCCTCCTTAAGTGAAAGAAAGCTTACAAGCTGACTTTTATGGGTTTTTACATTTTCATCAATTTGAACTCTCCAAATCTCACTTTATTTTTAAGTCTATTTAAATCTATTTTTAAGATTTACTTCTTTTTTTTAATGTGTATGAGTGTTCTGTTTGCACATATGTCTGTGCACCACATGAGTGCTGGGTGCTCATGGAGGTAGAAGAGGACATCTGATCCCATGGGACTGTAGTTATAGACAATTGTGAGCAGTCATGTTGGTTCTTGGCATCAAACCCTTGTCCTCTGAAAGAAGTTCTCTTAACCCTTGAGCCATCTTTCCAGCTTCTAAAGGTTCTCTTTTGATTCAGTTCCTTTGTCACATTTCATGTAAACCAAAACCAAGTGTTGGGTATCACATGTAGTCGATACCTATTACAAATGCAAAAGTGTTGTTACTTAAGGACTCATTGACCAAGACAATCAAAATTGATGGTGGTGATGGTGATGGGGGTGGGGGTGTTATTGGTGTGGATTCTAGCACATATGAAGGCTATAACTTAATTTTGGGTGTCTCTTATTGATATCCATCTTATTTTTTGAGAGTGTCTTTCAACTAAATCTAGAGCTCACTCATTTCCTACACTGGCAGGTCAAGGAACTCCAGGGATCTGCCTGTCTCCACCTGAATTTCCCACCATCAGTCCTGGAGTTACTCTTTCTTTTTAACATGGGTGGTGGACATCCAAATTCAAACTCTCATGGCAAGCCCACTCAACCAATATTTCAAACTACTTTAGACTTTATTTTTTGTTAAGTTATGAAAATTCTGGACTTACACCTCATTGGACTTAAGTTGCTCTCAGATAAATTTGGGGCTGAGGGAGGGGAAGCACTGCCTTAGATAAAACTTGAGCATTTCACTGTGAATATGGAACACTGACCGCATGTGACCTTGGCTCTGAGGAGGGACGAGAGTTGTAGCCTTTTCTTCTATCTTCCATGGTATCACCAGCAGCCCAGGAAGCAAGTTCTTGCAGGTTGTATCACCAGTACAAAATAGCCACTAGTCTTAGACTACTGGTTGTAGACTCTTGGGTTTGAATTGGTGGTCCAGAATCTGGTGACAGTTTGTGGAAGCCTTTAAAATGTGGAGCTTAGAAGGAAATGGGTCACTGGGGGAAAGATTGGGGTTTATAATCTTACCCCCGTTCTGGCCCAAGATCTACTTACTTCCTGAGGTGGAAGTATGCTATGCTTCATGCCCCCATGATTATATGCCCTGAGCCATGAGCCAAAATACATTCTTCTTCCCATATTAATTCTGTCCATTATTTTGTCACAGTAAAGAGAAAAGTAGCTAACACAGCTGGGTTTCATTATGACATTTTTATTTTCTTCATTAGTGTGTATGGATGTATTTGTGTTCTTGCCTGTGTGGGTGCAGGTGTGTGTGTGTGTGTGTGTGTGTGTGTGTGTGTGTAAGCACGTGCACATCCACGTACACATAGCTCACATGTATGTATGCCACAGGATGCATGTGAAAGTCAGAAGACAATTCTCAGGAATCAATTTTCTCCTGCCACCTTGTAGGATCCAGGGACCAAACTCAGGCCAGGTTTGCCGAGCCATCTCACCAGCCCTCGCTATGACATTTCAATAAAATCCTTTAGTTTACTTGCTTTGTCATAGGATTTACATACCACATGCTCAGTCAGTGTGTGCAGTTTACATAGTGCAGATCGACAGCATTTATATCCTTGAAGAAATGTCTGCTAGAGAATATGACCTTAGACAGTGTGGGGTTTGTATTATACTCAAGGGTGACCCCCTCATGGCTGTCAGATAAACTGCTACTAAATATTTTTCTAGGATAAGAGTAGACAATAGCAGACATCCGTCTAGATATTTTCGCTTCTCATAAAGAAAGAACTCATGTAAATCTGTTAAAGGGTGGTATTCAAGAATTTAGGGCCTGTTAACTTTTCTTCTTCATATCCTTCATTATGGCTCTCACCTGAGATCAGAAAAAGAAAATTCTCTTGTCACTTAATAATCAAAACACTAGATGCACAACACAAAAAAAATATTAAAAGCTGTAAGGAAAAAATGTCAAGTAATATATAAAGGCAAACCTGTCAGAATTATACCAGACTTCTCAACAGAGACCCTAAAAGACAAAAGAGACTGGACATAGATGATGCAGACCCTAAGGGAACACAAATGCCAGCCCAGGCTATTATATCTATAAAACTTTCAATCCACATAGATTAAAAAAAAACAAAATAGCCGGGCGGTGGTGGCACACGCCTGTAATCCCAGCACTTGGGAGGCAGAGGCAGGCAGATTTCTGAGTTCGAGGCCAGCCTGGTCTACAGAGTGAGTTCCAGGACAGCCAGGGCTACACAGAGAAACCCTGTCTCGAAAAAAAAATTCCATGACAAAACCAAATTTAAACAATATCTGTCATGGAGGAACACCCTCATAGAAGTAGGGGGAGGGAGGATGATATAGGGGCTTCCTGGGAGGGGGGAAAGGGGATAATATTTGAGATGTAAATAAAGAATATGTCCAATAAAAGTTTTTTTAGAAATTAAAAATATTTTTAAAAAAAAACAATATTTGTCTACCAATCCAGCCCTGCAGAGTATTCTATAAGGAAAACTCCAATACAACAAGGGTACCTACAACAAAGAAAAAACAAGAAATAAATCATCTTACAACAAAATGAAAAGGACAGAATCACATAATGCTATCTGCAACAACAAACATAACAGGAACTGTCATCTG
The DNA here is from genome assembly GCA_964023405.1 of Apodemus agrarius. Lineage (NCBI taxonomy): Eukaryota > Metazoa > Chordata > Mammalia > Rodentia > Muridae > Apodemus > Apodemus agrarius. Next base: position 52,379,027 of record OZ030026.1, on the reverse strand, counting down.
TCTTTCAATATCAATGGATTCCATTCCCCAATAAAAGCACATAAGCTAACAGACTGGATACATAATCAGGATCCAGCATTTTGCTGCACACAAGAAACACACCTCAATGACAAAGACAGTTACTACCTCAGAGTAAAGGACTAGAAAAATGTCTATGAAGCAAATGGTCCAAATAAACAAGCAGGAGTTACTATTCTCATATCCAATAAAATAGACTTTCAACCAACACTTATCAAGCAAAATAGGGAAGAAAACTTCATATTCATCACAGGAAAAATCCGCCAAAAGAAAAATCTCAATTCTAAACATCTATGCCCCAAACGCAAGGGCACCCACATTCATAAAAGAATCTCTACTAAAGCTTGAAACACACATTGAACTCCAGACATGAATAATGGGAGACTTCAACATCCCATCTCACTAAGGGACATTTTATTGAAACAGAATCTAGCCAGAGACACAGTGAAACTAAAAGAGGTTGTGAACCAAATAGATTTAACAGATATATACTGAATACTTCACTCTAAAACAAATGAATATAACTTTTTCTCAGGACCTCATGATGCTGTCTTCAAAACGGACCATATAATCTGTCACAAAACAAACCTCAACAGATATAAGGTGACTCAAATAATCCCATGCATCCTATTAGATCACCACAGAGTAAGGCTAGACATCAATAACAACAAAACCAACAGAAAACACACATACCCATGGAAACTGAGCAACTCTCTATTCAATGATATCTTAGTCAGAAAAGAAATAAGAAATTAAAGACTTCCTGAAATTCGATAAAAATGATGACACGGCATATGCAAACTTATGGTACACAATGAAAGTGGTGTTAAGAGGAAAATTCATAGCACTAAGTGCCCTCATAAAGAAATTGGTGAGCTCCTACACTAGCAACTTAACAGCACACCTTAGAGCTCTAGAACAAAAGAAGAAGAAGAAGAAGAAGAAGAAGAAGAAGAAGAAGAAGAAGAAGAAGAAGAAGAAGCAAGACACCAAGAAGAGTAGACAGTAGGAAATAGTCAAACTCAGGATCAAAATCAACCAAATAGAAACCAAGAGAACAATACAAACAATCAACAAAACCAAAAGCTGGTTCTTTGAGAAAATCAACAAGATAAACCCTTAACCAAACTAAATAAAGGGCACAAAGACAATCTAAGTTGACAAAATCGGAAATAAAATGGAAAACATAACAAGAAACTGAGAAAATTTAAAAAATCATCAAAACCTACTACAAAAGCCTGTACTCAACAAAACTGGAAAATACAGATGAAATAGATGATTTTCTAAACAAATACCCATAACAAAATTAAATCAACAGTAGGTAAACTATTTAAATAGACCTATATCCCCTAAGGAAATAGAAGAAGTCATTAAAAACCTCCCAAGCTAAATAAATAAATAAATAAATAAATAAGAAAGACCAGGGCCAAATGACCTTAGTACAGAATTCTACCAGATTTACAAAGAAGAGCTAATACCAACACTCCTCAATTATTCCATGAAACAGAAACAGAAGGAACACTACCTAATTTATGCTATGAAGCCACAATTACTCTGATACCTAAACCACACAAAGATCCAACAGAGAAAAAAATTTCAGAACAACTTTGCTTATAATATGGGTGCAAAAATACTCAAAATTCTAAACAAATGGAATCCAAGAACACATCAAAACCATCACTCAGCTGATCGCCATCTGAACCTGGGAGCTAAGGCTGTTAGACAACCATCTGTACACAGGTCCCGCCAGGACAGAGCCAGTCTCCCAGGAGTGCTCTCACTCCTGGGCTCAGAGGAGAGATTCCCACTTTTTTCTGTAATAACTGTCCAAAGCAGGACTGGCCAAAAGTGCACAGGGCACAGGAACTGTGGCACAGTTGGAACAGGATCCTTCCAATCACCATCTGCACCAAGAAGCTAAGGCTGTTCTCCAGCCTTCTATACACAGGTCCCACCAGTAGAAAGCTGGTATCCCAGGAGTGCTGACACAGGCTTACAGGATCACAGGAGGGAAAAGCTCAAGCCAGAGACAGTAAGACCAACTAACACAACAGATAACCAGATGGTGAAAGACAAATGTGAGAGCCTAACCAACAGAAACTGAGGCTACTTGGAATCATCAGAACCCAGTTCTCATACCACAGCAAGTACTGCATACCCCAAAAGACCAAAAAAAGCAAGACTAGGATCTAAAATCACTTTTCATTATGATGATAGAGGACATTAAAAAGGACATAAATAACTTCCTTAAAGAAATACAGGAGAACTCTTATCTCCTTGCACTAAGCTCAACTCCAAGTGGATCAAGGACCTCCACATAAAACCAGACACAATAAAACTAATAGAAAAGAAACTGGGGAAGACCCTTGAGGACATTGGCTCAGGGGGGAAATTCCTGAACAGAACACCAATTGCTTATGCTCTAAGATCAAGAATAGACAAATGGGACCTCATAAAGTTACAAAGTTTCTGTAAGGCAAAAGACACTGTCAAAAGGACAAATCGGCAACCAACAAATTGGGAAAAGATCTTCACCAACCCCACATCCGACAGAGGGCTAATATCCAATGTACACAAAGAACACAAGAAGTTAGACCCCAGAAAACCAAATAACCCTATCCAAAAATGGGGTACAGAGCTAAACAAAGACTTTCACCTGAAGAAATTCAGATGGCTGAGAAACACCTTAAAAAATGTTCAACATCGTTAGTCATTAGAGAAATGCAAATCAAAACAACCCTGAGATTTCACCTCACACCTGTCAGAATGGCTAGGATTAAAAACTCAGAAGACATCAGGTGCTGGCGAGGATGTGGAGAAAGAGGAACACTCCTCCACTGCTGGTGGGACTGCAAGCTGGTACAACCACTCTGGAAATCAGTCTGGTGGTTCCTCAGAAAACTGGACATGATACTTCCAGAGGATCCAGCCATACCACTCCTGGGAATATACCCAGAAGACTCCCCAGCATGCAATAAGGATACATGCTCCACTATGTTCATAGCAGCCTTATTCATAATAGCCAGAAGCTGGAAAGAACCCAGATGTCCCTCAACAGAGAAATGGATACAAAAAAATGTGGTATATATACACAATGGAATGCTATTCAGCCATTAGAAACAATGAATTCATGAAATTCTTAGAGAAATGGATGGAGCTGGAGAACATCATACTAAGTGAGGTAACCAGTCTCAAAAGAATACCCATGGTATGCAGTCACTGATAAGTGGATATTAGCCTAGAATCTTGGGACACCAAAGACACAATTCACATACCAAATGATGTCTGACAAGAAGAAAGGAGTGGACACTGGTGCTGGAAAGGATCAAAGCATCAGTGTAGGGGAATCCCAGAACAGGGAAGTGGGAAGGGGTAGATGAGGGAGCAGGGGGAGGGAAAAGGGCATGTGAGACCTTAGGGGGGTGGGGAAACAAAAAAAGGGAAATGAAATGTAAATATAGAATATATCCAATAAAAAAAAGAATCCATGCCCCTAGTTACCACTCTATGGTGTCTCTGAGTTGTTTCAGGATCTCTAAAACAAAACAAAAAATGCTGCATCACTAAAAAAAAAGAAAAGAAAAGAAAAGAAAAGAAAAGAAATACAGGAGAACACAGATAAACAGGGAGAAGCCCTTAAAGAAGAAACACAAAAATCCCTTAAAGAATTACAGGAACACACAACAAAAAAAAGATGAAGGAATTGAACAAAACCATCCAGGATGTAAAAATGGAAGGAGAAACAAAGAAATCACAAAGGGAGACAACACTGGAGATAGAAAACCTAGGAAAGAGATCAGGAGTCATAGATGCAAACATCACCAACAGAATACAAGAGACAGGAGAGAGAATCTCAGGTGCAGAAGATACCATAGAAAACATTAACACAACAGTCAAAGAAAACACAAAAGGCAAAAATCTCATAACCTAAAACATCCAGGAAATCCAGGACAAAAAGAGAAGACATACCCTAATGATAATAGGTGTAGAAGAGAGCAAAGATTCCCAACTTTAAAAAAGCCAGTGAATATCTTCAACAAAATTATAGAAGAAAACTGACCTAACCTAAAGAAAAAGATACCCATAAACATGCAAGAAGCCTATGGAACTCCAAATAGGTTGGACAAGAACAGAAATTTCTCCCATCACTGGGTAGTCAAAACACCAAATGCACAAAGAAAGAATATTAAAAGCAGTAAGGGGCGCCACCACTGCCCTGCTCAACATAGTTCTTAAAGTCTTAGCTAGAGCAATAAGACAACTAAAGGAGATCAAGGGAATACAAATTGGAAAGGAAGAAGTCAGAGTATTTTTATTTACAGATGATATGGGTTTATACACACATGACCAAAAAAATTCTACCAGGAAACTCCTACAGCTGATAAACACCTTCAACACTGTAGATGAATACAAGATTAACTCACAAATATATCAGTAGCTGTCCTATATAAAAATGACAAACAGACTGAGAAAGAAATCTGGTTCAGCTATTAAAAGCAATGAATTCATGAAATTCTTAGGCAAACGGATGGAACTAGAAAGTGTCATCCTGAGCAAGGCAACCCAATCACAAAAGAACACATATGGTATGCATTCACTAATAAGTGGATGTTAGCCCAAAAGCTCAAAATAAACAAGTTATATCTCACCCAGCACAGGAAGCTCAAGAAGAAGGAGGACTTAAGTGAGGGTGCTTTGGTTCCTCTAAGAAAGGGAACAAAATATTCACAGGAGCAATAAGGGAGACAATGTGTGGAGCAGAGACTGAAGTAAAGGCCACCCAGAGCCTGCCCTACCTGGGGATTCATCCTATAAACAGTCAACAATCCCCGACACTACTATGGACGACAAGAACTGTATACCAAAAGGAGCATGCCATGGTTGTCTCTGGAAGGGCCCATCCAGAGCTTTACAAACACAGAGGCAGATTCTAGCAACCAACTATTGGACTGGGCATGGGGTCCCCAATGGAGGAGCTGGAGGATGGTCCAGAGGAGCTGAAGGGGTTTACAGCCCCATTGGAAGAACAATGATTTTGGCCACCCAGACTCCCCAAGACTCCCAGAGACTGAACCCTCAATCAAAGGGCACACATGGTTCCAGCCAAAAATGTGGCAGAGGAAGGACTTGTTGGGCATCAGTGGGAGGAATGGTCCTTGGTCAGGTAAAAGCTCAAGAGAGGCCCCAACAAATGGAAACAGGGGAGGGGGAGGAAGGAGTGTGCAGGGTGGAGGGGCATATACGTGGAGGCAGGGGGAGGGAGGGGGTTGGGAGTCTTTTGGGAGGGGGAAATTAGGAAAGATTTTACCATTGGCAATGTAAATGAAGACGACGATATTCAATTTAAAAAAAAAAAGGAGGGGGCTGGAGAGATGGCTCAGCGGTTAAGAGCACTGGCTGCTCTTCTGAAGGTCCTGAGTTCAAATCCCAGCAACCACGTGGTGGCTCACAACCATCCGTAATGAAATTTGATGCCCTCTTCTGGTGCTTCTGAAGACAGCTACTTAAATATTACAATAAATAAATCTTTAAAAAAAAAAAGAAAGAAAGAAGAAAAAGGGAAAAAAGAAATCTGGAAAACAACACCCTTTTCAATCACCTAATATAATGTAAAATATCTTGCAATCACTCTAATCAAGTAAGTGAAGATTTGTACGAATAAAAACTTCAAATCTTTTAAGGAAGAAATTGAAGAAAAATTTAAAAGATGGAAAAAAATCTCTTATGTTCATGGGTCAGTACAATTAACATACTAAAAATTGTCATCCTCTCAAAAGCAGTCTACATATTAAATGCAATCTCCATCAAAATTCAAACAATATTCTTCACAGACCTTGAAAGAACAATGCTTAATTTTATACGGAAAAAGTAAAAACCCAGAATAACTAAACAGTCCTGAACACAAAGGAACTACTGGAGGTAGCATCATCCCTGACTTCAAGTTTTACTACAGAGCTATAGTAATAAAAACATCAAGGTATTGTCATTTTTAAAAAAAGACACATAATTGGAGACTTGGATATAAATCCACACACCTATGTGCACATGATTTTTTATCTAAAAAAAAAAAAAAGACAGAAATACACACTGGGGGAAAAAAGGCATCGTCAAAAAATTATACTAGTCTGAATGTGGATGTGGAACAATGCAACTTTGAGCTGGAGAGATGGCTCAGCAGTTAAGAGCACTGATTGATCTTCCAAAGGTCCTGAGTTCAAATCTCAGCAACCATATGGTGGCTCACAACCATCCACCCTCTTCTGACACCCTCTTCTGGAGTGTCTGAAGACAGCTACAGTGTACTTACATATAATAAATAAATCTTTAAAAAAAACAAAAAAAACAAAAGAATGCAATTTCTTTCCATATATCATCCCATACAAAACTCAAATTTAAGTGGATCAAAGACTTCAACACAAAACCAGACACACTGAGCCTGATAGAGAAGAAAGCATGGAATAGAATTGAACATATCAGCACAGAAGACAATTTCCTAAACAGAACTCTGATAACACAGGCACAAAAACTGACCAACTCATTCTATTGTAATGTGGATCTAGCATATTTCTGAAAGGTTTGGTCCCTATTTCAGGACATTGGGAGGTGACAGAAATTTTATGAGGTATGACCTAATAGAGGTCTTCTGAGGTGTACCTCAGAAGACATTGGTAAGCCCAAATCAACTTCAGCATTGTCCCAAACCAATGAAGTTGACCAATCATGGCTAGAAGTCTTCAAATTTGTAAGTCAAAGTAAACTATCATTGTCACAGAAATGGGGATCTAACACAGAAATTTTCTCAAGAAACGAGGACAAGAGGGAGGCTCAAAAAAAATGGTTGAAAGCTTTTGCCTCTTGAATTGTCATGCCTCTTTCACACAAAGCGCTCTCTGAGGATGGAAACCCTTGACCTTGAGGAAGGAAGAAGCAGGTCTAGAGGGTCAGATTTAGCTGAGTCCTGGAGTCTTTGGTGTGTGGGTGTTTCTTTGGATGGTAATTTCATATTGGTTTTTTGGTTGGTTGGTTGGTTGGTTGGTTGGTTGGTTGGTTGGTTGGTTGGTTGGTTTTGTTTTCTTTTGTATTGTTTTATAGAGGCAGGGTTTCTCTTCATAGACTTGGCTGTCCTGGAATTTGCTCTATAGACCAGTCTACCTTTGGACTCAAGAGATCTAATTTCCTCTGTCTCCCAAATGCTAGAAATAAGCACATGAACCTGACTTGGAGTCAATTTTAATAAACATAAATGCCTGCTGCCTTTGCAAGGACATGGCACCCCATCCTCTATATTTCCCAATGTGAAAGTATCTCCAAACACACCTGCACTGAGGTTTACTCAGTACTAAATAGGACAACTGTAATCATGTCCAGCCTCTATATGGCGCAGACAACATTGCAGAATAGGGGGCAGAAAGACTTCAAGAGCCAGCAGTTGTGGACAATGGCTGTAAAAGTACTGTTGGGGTAGGGAAAATTATTTCTCTCCAAAGAAGAGGCTCATGTTAAAATATCCGTGTTCCAAAGGATGGTCCTGTATGTCCTGTAGGCATGACAGGACTCATAGGTTCATAATGGCTGTGGTTGCCTGCACAATATTGGTCCACGATGAAGCCAGTCAAAATTCCAGATATTGGGAAGAGAGACTCATAACTCCATCTCGTCTGAAAAATCTTAGCATTTGAAGGCTGCTGGCATGGGAAATAAGTGTTTTCCATGGAATTGGAACCTAATAAGTTGCCTACAATCCAGGGAAAGGCTCTACATCAGGGCATCCAAGGATAGAACTGACTGGACTCAGTGGGTCATGAAAAGAGGACATGAAGTTGAGAAGTTGAGATGGTAGAGGTGGCTCAGGTGTGGGTTGGAAGGGGAGTAGAGAGTAGTTATATTCAAAATATGTTGTATACATGCACAATATTCTTAAAGAATGAACTTTTTAATACTTAAAAAAAGATGAATTCTGAGCTGGATATGGCTCAAAAGTTCAGAGCAATGCCTGCTCTTCCAGAGGACTTAGAATCATGTCCTGGCACCCACATGGCAGTTAACAACCTTCTTTATCTCCAGTTCCAGATCATTTGGCACTCTCTTCTGACCTCCATGGACACTCCACACACATGGTGTATAGGCAAAACATTTCCACACATAAACTAAAAATGAATATTTTTTAAAGAATTAAACTCAGAACATAAAGCAGAAAAAGAATACCTATACTTGGATTTCTCTTCCATATTGGAAAAAAAAGTATATGCAAGTTGGGTTTTGTCTAACTCAGAAAAAGTTAATTCTGTCTTTCTTGGACAAAGAAGCCAGAGACTTTAGCTAGAATCATGTTTTCGTATGAGTGGCTTGATAGTGTCTCCTGAAATGTTGGAAGCCTAAACACCCTTGTCGGAAACCAAACGTTTCAATGAAGCAGTAACAGGAATGGAGTTGGTAAAAGCTATTTAGGCAACAAAGGTAGAGACTCATAAATAAATCATGCCTTATTTAAGGCTTAGTTATCAGGTTTGAACCCATTTTCTTGTGAATGACCTCCCTCCCCTTCTGGCAACTACCATTTTATGAATCAGCACGAAACTCTCATCTAATTGGATGAAGCTGTCCGGAATTAGACTTCCACTTCCAGAACCAGTAGCTTATATAAACTCGATTATTTTATAAGTTATCCAGTTATTGCTATTCAGTTATAACAATTGAAAATGTAATAAACTATTTTACTGTTTCTCTGTGTTTTCACTAAGGCTTTGATGTCCTTCTAGGTTCACTTGCATGCAGGAAAACAACCCTTAATTCAACTTCCATATTTGGTTTATAAAGAGGCTCGGTATCCACTGAAGCATCATGGAGATATAAGCAGCCTTAGGAGTCAATGGCTGGGGATATTAGACCCAAAAAACTATCCTGTGGGAAATTGTTTCATTCCCAACTTTGGTGTGCAGTAAAGAGGATAAGAGGCAAAGAGTGCTCAAAGTCTATATACCTCAAATAAAGGACTGGAGCGTGCTTACTTCCTGAGCTATGACTCTATTCTACTCAGCTTTAGGCATTGACATCATACAACCTGGTCTTAGTCGCAATTGAGAGATTGCCAAGATCAGATTGGCCTGCTGGAATTTGGGAGAAGAGGTATTGTGTTGGTTTGAATAAGAATGGACCCCATAGACTCATATATTTAACTTATGGTCACCAAGAAGTAACACTAATTGAAAAGATTAGGATATGTGGTCTAGCTGAAGGAAACATGTCACTGGAGATAGGCTTTGAGATTTCAAGGGCCCAAGCCAGGCCCAATGTCTCCCTCTATTCTGTTACCTGCAGATCCTGATGTAGAACCCCCAGATCCATCTCCTGTACCATGCTGGCCTTCATCACCATGGTTCCTGCTGTGATGAAAATGGACTAAACCTTTGAGAGTATAAGCAAGCCCCAAGTAAATGATTTTTTATAAGAGTTGGCATGATTATGGTGTCCCCTCAGACGTAGAACTCAGACTAATATAGATGTCTTATTGATGTAGGACAGTTTAGCCCATTGTAAGAAGTACTATCTCTAGAGAATTGATCCTGAGCTATGTAAGAAACCAGTTTGGTATATGTTTGCCTTCCAGCTAGCAAGCAGCACCCTTCATGTTTCCTGCTGTACTCCTTTGGCTGCAAACTGAGTTCCTTGGTTGAAGATAATTTTGTGTGGACTAGAAGGAGGCATTCCTTCAAGTTCCTGTGTTGACGTCCCCCAGTGACAGAGTATGACCTGGATTTTTACATCAGATGAACCTAGTATTTTATAGTAGCAGCAGAAATGAAACTAGAACACTTCTGATATTTGGAATAATTTCACAATAGAAGTGTCAAATGAATCAGGGTCTCTGGCTATACCCACTATTGTATGCTGACCATGATGTCAATGTCTACTGGTATGTACTTGGTGCCTTGGACCACACTGCACAGGAGTGTCCATTTCAAAGATTGAAAAATGATAAGTCAGTGGGTGTTCCATGCCTGGTGATGAGGCCCCAAGGTTCACGTGAGTTCTTCATGGTTTTTAGTCTTAATTATCAATTTGAAACAGTTTGGAATCATGTGGGGGGACATCTCAATAAGAAATTGTTGAGATTGGGTATTCCTCTGGATATGTGAGGAGTTTTAACTGAGTTGTTTGAGACAGGAAGAACCACCCTGAAGGTAGACCACACCATGTTATGGGCTACACCATGCATATTACCTCACATTGCCGTGAGAAGTCACTGGTTTCCATGACTTCACTAGAAAGAAACTGGAAACACACATTCTAGCCCGCCCTGACCCAAACCACTTGCACCTTTGTTGATTTGAAGGGCACCCACACTTCACTATAATAAACCATATCTGAGAGGAGAATGGCTTTTCTGAGCTCTTTGAGTCTTATTAATGAATCATTAAATCTGAAGGTAGTCTTTAGTATCTCAGTATAAATGCCACAGATAATTTCTTTTATCATAAGAAATAGCAAGTATTTTCTTTACCCCTGCCAGCTCCAGCACACCTTAAAAACACAAAGAATACAAATTGATCTTTCTTGCTGAACTTGAAGATTTTCCTCCCCCAACTATAAATGTTTCCTCCTCCCCCGCCCCACTTTTTTCTCACACCATCCTTCAAGTTTTCAGGATATACTCAGAGATGAACAGAGACCTTTGTGGTGATGAACTGTCTTTTTCAATTTGACTGGACTGAAACAAGTGCCTGGGAAATTCTTAAAGCACACCTCTGTGTGTCTGGGGGATGATTAAATCAGGAGAACTCTGACCTAATGAATGGATCAGTCCTTTGATGGTTCCCTAATATGATGGTTGTATTGGAAAGAAATGAAAAAGTAGGAGAATGGGTATGGTTGAAGGAAGTAGTCACAGGTAGTATGGTCTTGGGGGGCTGCACCCTGCCCTGGTCACTTCCCATTTCTCCTTTCTCTGCTTACTGACCACCACCATGAAGTGAGCTACTCTCTTCTATTGTGCCTTTTTACTATGGTGAACATCATATATGGCAAAATAAATCTTTCATTCTTTAGGTTGTTCTTATATTTGGAGCACACAAATGCAGCAGTGATGAATACACCTTGGATACCTTTCATTCCTTCTCTTTTATCTCGGTAGTCCCCAGAGAACCCACACAGAACTTGCATGTTCGGCCCACAGTCAGCTGGGCCACAGATCGTCCCCAGGGCTCCCCTCCCAGCCCCTTCCCTCCGGCCTGGACAGAGAGCTAGAAGCTTCTCACATGACACTCTCATTGCCTCCCCGACCCCTTGATGCCCCCTTTTCTTGTGCCATGAGTGACTTATAGGGTTTCCCCAGGCTGGGTAGAGTCAGCTCAGCCTCCTGCAGCTCCAGCTCCCGTTGGGACAAATGCTCAATGACAGCCGCTCCAACTGAGTCCCCCAGTACATTGGTCATCGTACGAAGTCGGTCACTGGTGGGAGATAAATAGATTAGTGGGGGGCTTAAAAGCTCCTTTGAGAACCAAGTGCAGAACAGGAAGACTTGCAGTCTAATCTATAACCACATGACCTTGAACAGATCCAACTCTTCCTCAGTTTTCCTTCCTAACAATACCGTCCCTGAAATCCTCAGATCTATTCTTGGATATGTGATTTTTTGTTTATAAATATACTAACTTAGAGGTGGTTAGATATGAGAGTCTGATGCAGAGTGTTAGACATTAGGATCTGATAGAAAGTCTTAAACAGGACTGTTTGATGCAGACTATCAGACATGAATGTTTGATATAGACTGTTACACATAAGTCTATGTAGACGTAGAATGGGCTAGAGACTGTCCACATGGAATTTTAGCCCTACTGTACACATGGGACTTCTTCTTGCCCACAAATCCCACATGGGGATGAAAATCAACATTTCATGTGAATTCCATGTTATAGAAAAGAAAGAAGAGAGAAGGCGTGGTGAAAGGACAAATGATGCAGGAAGGAGAAAGAGAAAGAAGAGAAAGAGGAGGGAAGGAGGGAAGCAAGGAAAGAAAGGAGAGGACAGGAGGGAGATGGGGAAGGAAAGAAGGGGAAATGGAAGACAGGAAAAGGAGATAGGGAAGAGGAGGAAAGGAAAGAAAGGGAAGGAAGGAAAGAGAGAGCAGGAAAAGAAAGGAGGGATAGGAATTAGAGTGGCTCCTCCCTGCTGAACTATTGGCTACTGATAGAGTCTGTGAAAAGAGGAGTGCTGTCTTCAGGGGTGCACGCTCTCAGAAGCTCCATGGCATAGTCTCAAACCAAGACACACAAATGGCTCTGCTCCAACTCAGTCGGTCACAAATAAAGATGGGAATGTGGGAAGGAGAGTTGTAGGGAAGGAGGTTGGCAGGGGTGAAAAGGAATTAAGAGAGAGTGGGGGAGGACTGTATACATGTATGAAACTGTCAAAGAACAAATCTGATTAGTGAAAAAGAACGGAGGAAAGGAAGGGAAGAGAGAAAGAGAGAGAAAATGTGCCTAGTCATAGCATTCAGATTGTAAATCAATCAAAATTCTTTTGTCCATCAACACAGATGATTTTATAAGCTAAAATTTTTCACTATCTAATGCAACAGGTAACCTGTGTTTTCTTCTGACTTGTAAAATTCTTCAAAATTAGCATTTTCATTAAGAAAAAAATATGTTAAAACTTTTGAGTTCAAAAAGGTATGTTTGAACACCTTTGTATGGTTTCTACAAGAATCGGGCTGAAGAGAAGTTGGCTGGCTCTTGGACAGAGTCCTCCCATTCCGAATCCTCCTCACTCCAAGCCCCAAAGATAATAAATCTATGAGCTTGAAGTCTACAGACCATCACTAGAAGACCATCCCAATGCCTCCTACAACTCTGTACTTGCAAAATCCTTTAGCAAAAAGTTGTAAGAAAAGTTAGGCCCAGGATTAAACCCAAAGCAAACTCACAGGAACCAATCCACAGCTATGATCAGTGTGATGTCCTCTGTGGGCAGGCCAACGGATGTGAGCACAATCACCATGGTAACCAGTCCTGCCTGAGGGATGCCAGCTGCTCCTACGCTGGCAGCTGTGGCTGTGATGCTGCAAACGGGAAGAGAGTCAGGAATCCAGGAGGAAAGAAAGAACAGAAAATTGGAAGATCAGGCAGGAAAGGGCATCTTAAATTAAATTCCCAAGCTAACACAGAAAGAAAAACATTACATTATCTCACTTTTGATGTGAAACTAAATTTAAAAAGCTGATGTCACAAAAGCAAAAAGTATGATGCTGGGCAGACTGGCTGGGAGATGAGAAATGTCTGTCAAAGAGTCAAAATATCTAGATAGCAGATGAATGCGTTCTGGGGAGTTCTGGGATGAATGTACACCATGGAGAGTGTGGCTAAGGACACTGTGTTTATATTCGAATTTTTCAAGAGAATAGACAAGTCTATTGTCTCACCATCAAGAAAGGCAAAAGAGAAAGGAAGGAGGAGAGGACAGAAGGACAGATAAGAGAGGGAAGGAGAAGGAGGAAAAGGCAAGGAAGGGAAGGAGAGAGAGAAGAGAGAGCTAGAAGGAGGGGAAAGAAGAGAGGAGACTAGAAAAGAGAGGACATCAGGGTTAGAAGGGAAGGCGGAAAGGGACAGGAAGACAGGAGTAAGGGAGGGTGGAAAAGAAAGGAGGAGAAGAGAAAATGAGAGGAGAGAAAACACAGGCAGCAGAGGGGTACATAATGGGGGGGAAAGGACAGAAGAAAACTGTAGGGGGAGACAGATGTAGTAATCAGCCTGACTGTGATGATCATTTCACAAAAGCACACATTCAGATAATAATCATGAAATATGCCTAAAATATATGCAACTTTTGTTAGCTGTCATTCAGGAAGGCTGTGGCTGGAAAAGACAGTAACTATTTTTTAAGTCGGCAAATACAGCTTTCCACACTGGAGGTAAGAACATTCTGGCCCATCTTAGGTTTTGAGCCTATTTCTTTCTTGATGGTTTTAAATTTAAGTTATTTGTTTTCTTAATTTCATACATATGAATGTTTGCCTGCATGTATGTTGTGCACTGTACATGTACCTGATGCCTATGAAGGCCATAAAAAAGCATTGGGTCCGCTGGAACTGGAGCAATAAGGAGTTGTAAGCCATCATGTAAGTAGTGGGAATCAAACCTAGGTCCTCTCCAAGAGCATTAAGTGTTCTTAACCACTGAACCATCTATCCAGCCCATCAAATTTTTTTTAAAATAAAATAAAAAGCTAAGAGCATATCTCAGTGGTAGAGCACCTGTCTAGCATATACAAATCCTAGTTTTCCATTTCTAGTCCTGAAAATTAATATGAAGTTTAAGTAGAACCTACTGGGTCATGAGTGCCCTATGTTAAAACTCCAATATCAAGTCTGACCATCTCTCTGCCCATTTTCTCTGCAGTACCAGAAACATACAGATTGGAACCTGGCAGAGCTGTCTCTTGAGAAGCTTCATCCACCAGTAGATGCAAACAGATGCACGAACCCATAGCTAAACATCGGGCGGAGCACAGGAAGTCTTGTGGAAGAGTGGAGCATAGAACTGAGCAAGCCAGAGGGGTCAAGGGAACCATGGGAAGACCTACCAAGTCAACTAACTGGGCCCATGGGGGCTCACGGAGACTGAACCATTAGCCAGGAAGCATGCGGGCCCTGGATATAGGCCCCCTCACAAACTTGTAGCAAATTTACAGCTTATTCTTCAAGTGGATCCTCTAACCATTGGAGTGAGGACTGTCTCTGACTCTGTTGCCTGCTATTAGATCCACTGCCTGCCCCTATCTGAACTGCCTGCTCGGGCCTCAGAGGGTGAGTTTAGTCCTGCTGGGACTGGATATTCCAGGGTGGGCTGGTACCCAAGGAGGCTTCCCTTCTCTGAGGAGAAGAGGAATTAGTAATAGATGGAAGGATTTATGAGAGCGGGACTGGGAGGAGAGGAGGGAGTGGGGCTGTGATTGGGATGTAAAGTGAATTTAAAAAGTGATTATTGGAGAAAAACAATCCAACATCAGCTCCAGTTGCCCAGAAAGATGTGATATGTATTGTAAAGGCCACTAAGCTTACCAGAAAAAAAGTAGCAGTGCTGTCCAGATGTCAGCTCTCTTCCTAGTAGCTTAAGAAAGCTTTTTCTAGATTCTATAGCCATTCACATAGAACAAGGGGAGATGATTATCCCAGAGGATGCTTTATCAGGATGGTACTTGAGCAAGTCTGACATTAAACAATGGACTTTAGGGTGAGAATAATCCATTCAGGGGCTTTACACATGGCACATGAACTCAGAGCCTCGCCTGCCTCAACAGAGGAATGACAGACAACCCTCACTTCTCATTATGAGCAGGACAGAGTCCAGGACAGTGCCTATTCAGGTTTCTTTACTGTTGCTGAGATTAAAAAAAATAACTGCCAAAAAGAAACTGACTCCAGATTCTGCCAAGTTGACAATGAAAACAAGCCACCACAGTACCCCATCATTAGCAAGATGAAAAGAGTCCAATCAAAACTGAAGTATAGGGACTTGAGAGATGGTTCAGTAGGTAAAGATATTATGCTGCCAAGACTGAAAAACTGAGTTCAATTCCCAGGTCCCACATAATAGAAGAAAACTGAATCCCATGAGTGGTTCTCTGACCTCTACATATGCACTGTGGCGCATGCGCGCGCACACACACACACACACACACACACACACACAGAGAGAGAGAGAGAGAGAGAGAGAGAGAGAGAGAGAGAGATGCTCTAGCAGAGGACCTAAGCTCTATTCCTAAAACCCACATCAAGCAGTCACTTGTAACTCCACTTACAAGGAACATGAACCCCTCTTCTCACCTTGGAAAGCACCTAAGCACCTTCACACATATAGTAAACATGGACTCATATGGGCACATATACATATACACAGAATAGAAGAAAAACTTTTTAAAATACTAATGTGGTTCACACTCACACCCGTATAAAGTCAAAACATCATTTCATTACCAGGCATAGTGGCATATGCCCACAATCCCAGCAACTCAGGATCCCAGGCCAGTGAGAGAGAGAGAGAGAGAGAGAGAGAGAGAGAGAGAGAGAGAGAGAGAGAGATGGGGGGGAGAAGAAGAAGAAGAAGAAGAAGAAGAAGAAGAAGAAGAAGAAGAAGAAGAAGAAGAAGAAGAAGAAGGAAGAAGAAAGAAAGAAAGAAAGAAAGAAAGAAAAAAAGAAAGAAAGAAAGAAAGAAAGAAAGAAAGAAAGAAAGAAAGAAAGAAAGAAAAAGGGAAAAAGAAAGAAGAAGGAAGGGGGAGAGAAAGATCATATGATAGTTATCTTAAGTCGAGATGTGACTATTATGTGACTATTATATAAATTTACAACAAAGGAAATACTTCCCTTCACAGAGTTTGCATTTTCATTGTTGTGTGATAGGCAGACAATAAACAATATGAGTGAAAAAAAAAAGTCAGCCTGGAATCAAATGTGACTGAGCATCCTGATCCTTTCTCTAAAATACTAGAGACCACAAATGTTTCACAGGTTACTTTCTTATTTCAGATTTTGGATAGGTGCATGTACATAATTATATATCTTAAGAATGAGATGCAACTATAAACAGGTCACCAGCCTCTGTCCTACCCAGCTAGTGACATCACATCTCACCTGATTGTGGTGATCTGACCAAGGTTGAGTTCATAGTTGTTGACTTGAGCAATAAAGATGGCTGCCAAGGCCTCGTAGAGCGCAGTGCCATCCATGTTGACGGTGGCCCCCACGGGCAGCACGAACCTGGTGATGCGGCGGTCCACACCCAGGCCCTCCTCGAGGCAGCGGAAAGTGATAGGCAGGGTTGCAGAGCTGGGGGAAGAGAGCTCTGGAGGCTGAGAATAGGGAGTTGAAGGGTGGGGCAGGGGAAAGTGACAGCAATGGGCCAAAGGAGGGCTCCCTCTAGCCCCTGGAGAGCAGGTTGGAATCTGGGCAGGGAGTGGAAACAGAGGGTGACAGTTGGACATGGGGAACTGGGACTCCTCATGTGGAGAATTCATGGCGGGGCTTCCCCAAAAGAAATGTCTCTTGGCCCATTCATATCAATGGTTTATGGCATGAGTCCCACCCAGACTGTAAATGTGATGGGTAACTTTGTCAACTTGGCAACCAGAAATTAGTCTCAGTGATAGGTTACTATAATTGGCTGTCCTATAGCAATTATCTTTGGGAGATGGTCTTAGCTCATTGATACAAGAAGACCCAGCCCACAGTAGATGGTACCATTGCCTAGGCAGGGGTCCTGGTGTGGAGAAATCAAGCTAAGCATAAGCAAGTAAACAGCAGGCAGGCAGGCATTTATTCTCTGTTCCTGAGTGTGATGTGACTAGCTGTTTCAAGTTCCTGTTTTGATTTCCCCACAGTGATGGGCTGTAACATGGAATTGTAAACCCAATAAATCCCTCCCCCACCTCTGCTAAGTTGCCCTTTGTCGGTGTATTTTATCACAGCAACAGAAGTGAGACTAGAGCAGTAAAGGTGTAAAGGTGTTTGTCTGCACTGAGAACCATCTACAGGAGCCCTAGGTCTCCCCTCAGAGGAGTACCTCCCAGAGAGCACGTTCATTAGCTGGTGACTTTAGTGGAAAGAGTAGGCATTTCATTTGGGGTCATTTTGTCTGCAAGAACGGGGCCCTGTGTGGTCAGCTTTATTCCATGAAACTTGAAGCTTGGACTCATAGAGTCTCTGGCCTTAGAGACAGACAGTGCCTACAGGGAAGCACCCAGAGCACCTCAACCTTCCCCAAGCATCAGAAACAGCATAGGCCGAATAGTTCCACAGTAATCAGATGAGTTTAATTCTGGGTATAGTATTAATCAATCCTAGTTAACCACAGATTAAAAATCAAAAAGCACATTCTCCATTGCCATGAGCACCATAAAATATCTCTTCTATCTGTTTGGGTCTGGGGATACTTTCTTAAACTGATTTGAATTTGGATGATGAGAGAGAGATAAGGGAGGTTACGCCAAGTCTCTGAGCTGACAGTACTCCCAGAGAAAACTCTTGATGCTTAGGAATGGTACTCCCAAAGTAGAATTCTTAAACCCATAATTGGCAACTGGCTCTCCTATAAACTAGAGAAACAAGAAAAGGTCACCAGTAGGGAGTTTCGGGAGTCCACTCCCTTCTTCTACTGTACAACCAGAAGAGGTGTTTGGGCAGGTGGAGAGGAGGATAGCTAAACGAAACCAACGAACGATGAAGAATGGACCCAGGAAGAGTGCAGGGAAAGGCCATACCTGGAAGAGGTGCCCATAGCCGTGATGAGCGCCTGTAGCATGCCACCAATGAAGGGAAAGGGGTTCCTATGAGTGACGAGGAAGTAGATAAGGGGCAACACACCACCAGCGTGAAGGAATAAGCCAACAATGACAGTCAGTGTGTACATGCCCAGCTGACCTCCAAGGACAGCCATGTCTTCCATTTCCAGAATCTTTCCAGCAATCAGGAACAGGATGCCCACTGGTGCATACCTGGGTAAGGCACATATTTATTAGGGTGATCTTCTTCATAGGTCTAGAGTTGGCATTGCCAAGGCTTGACCCACATAGGGTCGTGGAGCCAGACAGTTCCCATCATGAAACCCCCAACTCCACCCAACCTTTCCCAAGCATCAAAGCCAGCACTGGGACACTGAGGAAATGGCCCTGTGGTTGTGAGTACTTGTTGTTCAATGATGAAGAGTTGATTTAAGATACCACCAAACACACTGGGCAGCTCAAAACCAACCCCTCTAACTCCAATTCCAAGGGATCTGGAACCTCTTTCTGGCTTCTGTGGGCATCCATACACACATCTGCACATCCACTTACACAGACACATCCACATACATACACACATATAAATAAAATAAAATGATTTTAAATAGCACTGGCGTTAGGGTTTTCTTTCAAACCATTGTCCCCCCAAAGGCTCACATGTTGAAGGCTTTGTGCCTAGTGGGACCAGTGTTCCGAGGTGGGACCTGTGGAAGTTCATGAGAATTCCATCCTCTGCTACAAGTTATCCATTGATGGATTCATAGCTAAATGAGCTATTGGGATCCTAGTTGAAGAAAGCAGGTCTGTATCTTCTCCCTAGTCCCTCACTGTCCCCCGCCCCTTCTTCCTAGAAGGTGTGAAGTTAGCAGTTTCATTGACTGTACTTATTCACCATCATGACCCAGAAGCAATGCAACCAACCAGTCATGCACTGAGACCTGCGTAACTGTGAGGCAAGTTAAACCTTTCCTTCTTTAAATTGGTTTTCTTGGGTATTTTGTCATAGCGGCAGAAAGTTAACTAAGACAATCGGATTCCATGAATGTATCTGCCTTCCCCTGGCCACCCCACTGTTCATCTGATCAGCAGAAAAGTTCCTACAATGCCAAAGCATGCAACCTTTGGGGTCTTGTCCTCATTGAGTCCCCTTCCAACTCAACTACTGATGATTATTCCCTTCAGAATTCCATCCTTAGACATTATTAAGACTGAATTGGTTTAACTGAAAACAGCCCCCATAGCTAAGAGGAAGTGACGCTATTAAGTGATGTGTCTTTGTGGGAGTAGGTATGGTCTTGTTTGGTGGAAGTATGTCACTGGGGGTCGGCTTTGAGGTTTCAGGTGCTCAAACCAGGCTCAGTGTGTTTCTCTCTTCCTGCTACCTGTAGATCCAGATGTAAAATTCTTCACTCCTTTTCCAGCATCATGTCTGATCGCACACTGCCATGCTTCCTGTCATGATGATAGTGGACTAGATCTCTGAATGGGTAAGCCAGCCCCAATTAAATGTTTCCCTTTATAGGAGTTGCTACGCTCATGGTGTCTCTTCACGGCAATAGAAACCATAAGACACTAACACATGCCCTATCTCTGGCCTTCGCAACTTCCACAAATTGTTGCCTGTGCTAGTTAGTTTGAACTTTCAAGTAAGACACAGCCTGAAATCACCTGAGAATAAAGTTTCAGTGAGGAATTATCTAGATCAAGTTTGCCTGTGGGCACAACTGTGGGGGATAGTCTTGACTGCTAACTGATACAGGAACATCCAGACCATTATGGGAAGCACCATTTAATGGGCTTGGCTCTGGACTGTGTAAGAATAAAGGAAGCTCCCTGAGTACTAAGCCAGCAAACAAGCACGCAGTTAGGGGATCGTGTGTTTATTCTCTCTACTCTTCTTGACTGTGATGTGATGTTTTAAGCTCCTGCCTTGCCTTCTCCACAATAATGGACTGTAAACTGGTAATGTGAAGCGAATAATCCCTTTGCTGCTTGATGTCAGAATTTTATCATAACAACCAAAATGAACCTAGAATACTCATTGTCCAAGCGCTCTGGGTTTCTCAAGCTTGGCCTGTTCTCTCCCTTGTGCTTGATTTTACTCTCTCCTCTTCACGTCCAGTTAGGTTCTCCCTCCCCTTTCAGGGCCAGCTGTCCTCCTCACGCCTCATCTTCCCAGGCAGTATCCACCGCATATGCCTCCCCTCACCACTGACTGCTTCATACCCCTAACACTTCACTGATGTAGATTTACTACATCACCTGCTTTGTGTTAAATACATGGGATCTACATCGGCTTCCTCCTAGATTTTTGCATCTCTGGGTTTGACGCCTGGGTGATGTCTGCTAAACAAATGATCTAGTGAGGGAGTGAAAGTTTTGTTTTTTTTTTAATTAAATCTCCAATCACAGGTTCAGGGAGATAACTTGGTGGTTAAAGTGCTTATCCCGCAAGCATGAGTACCAGAGTTTCAGTCTTCCAAAACCCACGTAGTGCTGGGTTAGGCACACAGCAAGCCCGTATCGCCAGCCTCAGAAGGAGGCATTGAGGGATACCTCAAAGCACTTTGGTTAGCAAGATGAGCCGGTTCTTTGGGCTCTGAGTTTAATTGAGAGATTCTTCTAAATTGAGTATGGTGAAGGCACTATGGAGAATGATTCCCAACATCACGCTTGAACCACACACACACACACACACACACACACACACACATTCATGCAAAAATAACATACATGCACATGCACATCACACCATTCCCAAATGTAGAAAGGAAAGTAAGAAAACAGGGCATGAGTAAGTATGTAAGCGAATGGATAAATGGAACATCTGAGGGCGTAAATGAGAGAATTCCAAATGCATTCATGAATGGACAGGTCTGGGAATGAATCTAAGTAGAATGGTTCAAGTATGTAAATAAGTAAATATAGTCAGTGCCTTAGCTAATAGGGTTAAGACTACATGGTTCAGTGTCACAGCAATTGCCAAGCTTATTCAAGGTCCTGTGCTCAATCCTGAGCACAATGCAAAAAAGGATTGTTATTTGGAAGACTGTAGGGATAGCTCAGTGGTAGAGTGGTTGATTGTCTAGTATATGTAACGCCTTGGTTCAACCCTAGCACTTAAAAATAATTTGGAGCCAAAATGGCTCCACAGATAAAGACTTACATATTCTGCCAAGCCTGATAACCTGAGTTGGACCTTAAATCCATATGTTAGGAGGAGAGAACTAACTCCAAAAGGTTTATTCTCTCACCTCCACATACATGCTGTGGTATACATACCCACACAGATACACTCAAACACAATAAATGATAGATAGACGATTGATAGATGATAGATAGAATTATAAAGTAGTAATCGTGAAATAATTTAACTAATGAATGGATTTATCAGTGAATAAATGTATCAATGAGTGATTTAACTGATGAATACAAAAATAGATTAAATAAGATAGGTAGGTTGGTGCTAGAAAGATGAGAGTAAATGAGTGAATGAGGGCCAGGTGGTGGTGGCACACGCCTGTAATCCCAGCACTTGGGAGGCAGAGGCAGGCGGATTTCTGAGTTCGAGGCCAGCCTGGTCTACAGAATGAGTTCCAGGACAGCCAGGGCTATACAGAGAAACCCTGTCTTGAAAAAAGCCAAATCCAAAAAACAAACAAAATAAAAGAGTGAATGAAAGAAACAGATGAGGAAATGGAAGAGGTAAATCACTGAAAAAAAGTCATTGCAGAAAAGAGTAAGCAAATTAGTGAGTTTATGAATGAATTAAACCATGCAGAAGCATGTTCCGGGCTGTCCTGGCCTACAAAGGAAGACTTCTCTCAAAAAGCAGTACAATGAACTCCCAGCAACGGTAGTTGTCTGCACAAGATTGACGTGAGACCGAGCGAGTCAACCTTCCAACATGGAGCGGGAAGTGACTCGCAAGCCCCATGCCTGGCCGAGAAACCGTTTGGATGCTTTATGGCTGCTAGAGGAGGAAGACTCAATTTTCCTTATGAGCGTGGCATCTTGTAAACCACCCAACCTCAACGGACGGCCCCTTCAGCCACGTTCATACAGACAGCTCTTGCTGGAATCAGCGGAAGATACAGATACACACAAGCACATGCGTACGAGGATACAAGGGTCATAAGAGTCTGAGAGATGTTAGAGGGAGAACGAGAATGTGGATATTATCAACCGCATGCGCGAAATCCTCTAAGCACACATTTTTTAAAAAAAAAATTAAAAAGTGGGTGACCCTGTGTGTGGAAAATGAGCATCGAGAGATGAGTGGGTGGATGAATCTCTGAGACAATGCACAAGTGTGTGAGTGAGTGCATGAGTGAGAGAGTGCGTGAGAGAGTGAGTGAGTGAGTGAGTGAGGGAGGGAGGGAGAGAGGGAGGGAGAGAGGGAGTGAATAGGTTAATGAGGTCATGAACAGATGAATAAATCACCACAGAAAGATATGGATAAACAAATGAGTTATATTAACTAATGCACAGATGTATGACTTGGCCAAATGCCTGCAAGGGTCCCACTGGCCCATCTCCATCACCCCCAGAAACCACCACTACCCACCCAGGCACGGGGGCTCCCCCACCACTCACCAGATGATGATGCCCACCAGCCTCATAATAGCCTCATTGAGGCTGTCGAAGAAGTCCCTCAGGACGCGGCCTTTGTGCTTCATGCCACCAATGACCAGCCCGAAGGCCACAGAGAAGACCACGAGGCCCAAGGCGTTGATGCCATTCGCTGAGCCAGGTACAGGCACAGTCTCCTCAAAGCTTATCACCTCCTGCAGGGTGCCCAAGGCCCGGGTGACATTTTCCAGGATGCTGGTTTCGTTCTCTGCTGAGGATGGGGGAGAAATGGAGGCCCCCAGCTCTGACCCGTTGTCTGTCCTTACAATCGTCCTTGTCACCACTCGTGTGCTGTACTGTGTCTTAAACTGAAATGCAGGGAAATTGAGGCCAGATTCAGTATGAAGGCTAACTTGCCTGTAGAAATCCTAAGAATGGTCATGCCTCAAAAAAATAGATAAATAAAAACAGAGCTAGGCGTGCTTAGCATGCATGAGGTCCTATGTTCCATCCTTGGTGTTTGTACACACGTACACACACACACACATACACACACACACACACACACACACACACACACACAGAGTAGAATTACTCTATATCCCAGTAAGCCCACTGTTGAATATACAGCCAAGGAAATTAATTAAATAACTCAAAGAAATACAAGCTGAGCATCCCGAATCCAAAATCCAAAATCCATGACAGACAAGATGGCTGAGAGAGTAAAGATGCTTTCCACCAAGGCCAATAAACTAAATTTGATCCCAGGCCTCACGCGATAGGTGTGGAGACCTGACTTTGCGGCTTGTCCTCTGATCATGCGCACCGTGGCGCATTCCCACATCTATACCTAAGTGTGCACACAAGAAAATAAATAAGATATGACAAAATAAGTAAGCAAAATAACAATCCAGTATCCAAAAACACACCAAAATTGGAAACTTTTTAAAGATGCGTGTGTGTGTGTGTGTGTGTGTGTGTGTGTGTGTGTGTGTAGTATGCTCGTCCAATTGGCATGATTTGGCAATTTAAAGTCTGCAACAGTTGTCGCCCATACTGGGAGGAGATGGGCACTTTTCTCTTTTCTTTTTTCTTTTTCTTCTTTTTGTGATACAGCTGCTTTTGAGTCATCGCTGCTCCTGTAAGTAACTCCTCACCGACACACCCATTAGAAGTCCTACCAAAAAATGTACTGGTGTACCGAGTTGGACTTCAGTACCATCGTTACTTTGATCTGTCCCGAGGTGAGCAGACCTGTGTGTTATATATTCCCCACAAAAAAAAGTCTCACGCACAACTCCTCGGCACTTTGTGAATTCCAGGTCCACAGACACAAGCAACCGTGAGTTGAAAACACTTGGAAAAAAACACATTTGTGCAGTGAACATAGGCAGGCCCTTGTCTTGCCGTAAGACGCTAAACCCGTGGTTCTCAACTGCGGGCTGTGACCATCAGAAGATACACAGTTCCTACAGTCTTAAGATCTGAGATACCACTGAGTAGGAAAATTACAGTTATAAAGTAGCAACGCAGATGATTTTATGATTTGAGGAGCTGTATCAAAGGGTCACAGCATTACCAAGGTTGAGCGCCACTGCTTTGAACAGTCTTAAAGGGGACAAATGCTACCTGCATATCATTTCATGGTTAGCTGCTCTCCATCATCTGGAGATGATCTAGAGACCATCTGCAAATTCCACCCATTTTTATATAAGAGTCTTGAGCAGCAAAGATTTTTGGATCCAAGCTTTGTTAATGTCAAGGATGGTACAGTTTTCATATATCAGTTTAAATTTTTAATAAATATATTACTAAAGAAATGAGTCACTGGATGAGCAAGAAAACTCACAGCAGATAAAAGTCCTCACTGCACACAGGCCTGAGGACATACACACACACACACACACACACACACACACACACACACACATTATTATAATAATAATAATAGAAATTAGCAACTGACATTTGCCTAAATTAAGCAAGTCCTGGGTTTTGTCCTCATCACCAGGGAGAAGTAATGAGTAAGGGAAAGGACATTAAAAACCAAAGCCTGGAAGAATGGATAGATGGTCTGCGTCTTTATGTCCAGCCCTGCTAACCAAATCCTGCCAAGGACTTGCTTCTGTAAATAAACTTTTAATGGGACATGTTGCCTGTGGCCACTACCAGCCCTAAGGTGATGCTCAGACAGATTTTAGGATCTCTCTCTCTCTCTCTCTCTCTCTCTCTCTCTCTCTCTCTCTCTCTCTCTCTCTCTCTCTCTCTGACATCTGTGATCAGATGTCCCAGACCCCCTACCCCAGCTCCCCAGCCTCCATAGGTCCAATGCCCTGGCAACACTCTGCATCAGCATCCTAGCCACAGGAAGTACACTTATTCTCCCAGAGTCCTCCCCAAGGACCCCTACCCACCCTTTCAGCCTTCTTCCCACCCTTCTCACTGGGAAGCAGGTTCTCTCCGCCCTCCATCCCTCCTTGATTAAACCATGTGCTTCTTCCTAACCTGTTTGAAGCAGGCCTCCACAAGGTTAGGCGGAAACATATTTCTGCACAAAAACATCAGAGAGGAAAGTGGTTAGACGTTGGAAGTGAGCCCAGGAACACTGCAATAGTAGCAATGACAACTGTATCAATGGGCAGTGTAGAAATGGATGATGTAGGCCAAGTACTAAGCAAAGTTCCTGCCCTACACTCTCTGACATGAACCCTACAGTGACCATGGAGGTAAACATTATTCACATCTCTAGCAAAACCAAAGGCCACAGGATATCGCCCAGACCCACAGAGATGCTCAAGGGTGCAGATGGATCTTGCCATGGATTGACAATAGTTAGGCCCCTCCAAAAGTCATGTTGAAATCCGATAGCCATAAAGGTAATGTTGGGAGGTGGAGCCATGGACTAAAAAGGTTTATAGATTAATAGGAAGTAGCCTTGTTCAAAAACAGGAAGCTCTTTTTGATACGCTTGTTCCAGCATATGTTCTCTGCCATGTTAGAATGAAGCTAAGAGGCCTTCACCAGATACTGGTGCCAAGTTCTTGGATACCCTAGATCACTAAATAACGAGAGACATGAAACTCTGTTTCTTGTTTTTTGGTTTTTTGGGGATTTTGCCTTTTTTTAAAAAAAAATAACTAACTCAGTTTCCAGGGTACTTTTATTTAATTTTCGTATATTTATTAAATTTTCAATATATATTTATACTATACATGCTACGGTCTCCATGTAGGAGAAGGTAGACATCTTGTGGGAGTTGGTTCTCTCGTTCTACCATGTGGATGTCATCAAGTAGTCAGGCCTGGTGACGAGTGCCTTTATCCACTAAATCATCTCACTGACCCTAAATTTTATTGCACTTGAGAGAGAGAGACAGAGACAGAGACACAGAGAGAGAGACAGAGAGAGAGAGAGAGTCCCACAGCATGTATGTGAGAACCCGTTCTCTTGTTCTACCAGGTAGATCAAGAGGTCTGAACTCAGATGGTCTGGCTAGTACCTTGACCCACTGGTCCATCTTATTGGCCCTTGCTTATTGGATCATATTGTATAATGGCCGCAGGAAATACCATGGCAATTCCTAAACTCTTCCAACACCACGTCAGTACTATAGGAGCAATATGGCTAGCTTTGACTTCGAGGCTGACAACCAAAGTCTTCTCAGACTAAAAGGATCATTGCTTACCAAAGAAGTTTGGGAACACCTAGCCAGTAGCAGCGCCTCTTACCCAGCCCTAAGACACCACCGCTACCTCCTTCCCAGCCTCAGAGTGGAAAGATCATATCTAGATGTAGAATATGGGCAAGGATCCAGGACAGAAAATGAGTACCAAAAATGGCAACCGACAGTTGCATCCTTTTCCACACTAGGTCCACCCGTCCATGGTCTCTCATAGAAAGAGAATGTTTGCATGGGATCCAGAAGGCTCGACAAAATGAAAATGTCACCTGACCAGGTCCATGAAAGCATCAGCTGTTGGGACAGTCTCAATTCGGCCCTCACGGTGCAGTCCCTCCTTGGAGCCCTTCCCAGGATGTATGATGGTGACCATGAGGATGCCGATGAAAACTGCAATGACTGTAGTCACCATGTAGTACACCGCTGCCCGCATTCCCATCCGCCCTGTCGCCTTGTTGTCCAGGGATGCCATACCTAGAAGAGAGACAGTGCCGTCCCTGCAGCAGCACCCAAACCCCTCCACTCCTTCCCCCACCTGCTCCACCCACTGCAAACCATCAGCTCAACATCACTGCACACCCCTTAACTGACGATGTCCACAGAAACCATGTATGCTAAGAGTTATTATACAACTGCTTTTATGCTATTATGAATAAGTATATTTGGGGGAAAAAATATAATATATAGTTTTATATATTATATAAATTAATATCTATGAACTATAAAACATAACATGCATACATATATACTATAAAACTATATATGTTTGTGTATGTATGTGTATATATACATATATACACATATGCACATATACATATATACATGTATATTCATATATGTGTATCTACAAACATACATGTATATACATATATGCATCTATACATGTATGTATATATATGCATCTATACATGTATATACATATGTACATATATGCATATGAGTATGTATGTGTGTATATGTATGTATATATATATATATATATATACACACATACTATAAAACTAACTTATGGGGATTCATGAAAAAGGAGGCTAGTCTGAAAGCTCAGTAGTTAGGAATATATACTGCTCTTACAGGAGACCCAAATTCTATCAGCAGTATTCTGTGCCTCATAACCATTCCTAACTCCACCTCCAGAGGATCTGTTGCCCCCTTCTGGGCTTCAGGGGCACCTGTATTCATGTGCACGTACCCACATAGACACATGACTAAATAGTAATAACAAGATAAATATATAAAAGTAAATGAATGTTTGTTTTGCTTTGAAATAAAATTGTACAGTGTATTGGATATATTCTGTGACCTAGCGATGAGGTGAAGCAACACAGGATGAGAGGCATAGGTCATCGGCAAGTACTGCAGAATTTTATAGAAAGGACTCCAGCATCCTCGGGTTTTGGTATCTGTAGAGATCTTGGAACCAATCCCCTGATAGGTCAACCAAAGGATGATTTGGTTTTTGCATCTTAAGCTAAAACCATATTTTTAAATAAAAAATATTACTAAAGAGATGAGTAACCAGGCTAGCACCATAGACCTGACTCAAAGTCAATTCACTCACTACCATATACATAGTAGGGGAGGCGCACATACGTGAGTGCATACCACTCCATTTTTTTATCCCAAATAACTCCAGCAAATACAGTACTTCCCTTCTACTCTAACCCTCCAATTCCCACTCAACCCTCCACAGATCTCTGTTTGCACCATAAATATTACAGACTTTCAAGTCTCCATCCCATGGTCCACCTCAACCCTGACGTCCCTCCAACCCACCTCTTTCTACACTCTCTGCCTGGATACTGTTCGTGTTGTGGCTACATGCCCCTTCCCAGTCAATGCAACCACTGAGCTGTTAGGAGTTTACTCCAAGGGATACTGACAGCCTGCTCTTTTCCCTTCCCCCTAAGAATAATCCCCAGCAAAATGGAAGCTTCCTCCTCCAGAAAGGTCCCAGAGTCAGCTGTAGTCAATGCCTGGTTAGTGTAGAGATTCAGACATAGACAGAATTAGAGGTGAGGGACAACTCCATGAGGTTACTCACACTTCAGAGAGCCCTGCCCAATGGTATCACACTGAGACCAGCCTTCCCCTGAACACACATCTCTGCTTAGCTTTCCTCACCCTGCCCTGCTTCCCTCACTTCCTCGGGGTTTATCCCTTGATGAGTCTCTTGTTACCAGATCCCTATGTCAGGCTTGGCATCTAAACAACCCAACCTAAGAAACCAACATGTTAAGCCTTGATCATTATTTCCCTCCCTAAACCCAGAAGATGCTAAACACCACCTGTGGCTAAATCTGGTGCAGTTTGCTTTTGTAAAGTTTTACTGAGACACAATTGGTATGGATAGTTTTCACTGTTAACTCAACACAATCTAGAGCCACTAGGAAGAGAGACTCAATGGAGGATTGTTTAGAGCAGATGGACCTGTGGGCATGTCTGTGAGGTGTTGTCCAGATTTCATTGATTGAGGGGAGCCGATCCACCTATTGTGTGTGGCACAATTCCCGATGTAAGGGATTATGTACTGTCTGGGTAGAGATGGAGCTTGATGCAAATCAGCGTGTGTCTGCTTTCTCTCTATTCTCGGTTGTGGGTACAATGTAGCCAGCTGTTTCAAGTGCCCGCACTAAGTTTCCTGAATGATGGAGCATAAACTTAGCCATGTCCATGTGTTGACATACTGCCTACGGTTGCTTTTCTATTCCAAGATCAGAACTGAACCACTACAATGAAGATCAGATGGCCCTTTAAGCCAAAAGTATTTACTATCTAAAAGAAAAGGTGTCACATAACTCTGCCACGGCCCCTTCCCTTCCTCCATCCTCCAACCTGGCACCTCCACCCCACTCACCTCCTACAGGATCACCCACACCCCACCTTTTACTCGTCTACTCCATATAACAGCTACCATTCCTGCTTCTCCATTCTCTCTTTTCTCTCTGAAAAACTCTGAGTGCTGGCAGGATGGTATTTCACGTCAGGAAAACGTACAAGAAAGTTCTTGGGGTGCACAGTTCATGTGACAGCAGGACCTGAGCAAGACCGAGGCACGGCTTTAACTGATGAGTTGGGAAAGGGCTCCCATGACTGGAGTAACCCTGGATCTTGTCTCAAGGTTGGGCTCTGCGTGTGTCCGGGAGATGCACCCTGGCTTGGGCTCTCACCTGTGACAAGGCTGGAGACAATGAGGGGTAGCACCAGCATCTGCAGCATTCTCATGAGCAGCTCACCGGGAAAAGAGAAGTACTTGATCTGGCGGTAGGAGAGCTGGTATGGGCGCAAGGCAAATGCCAGGCTGACACCTAGAACCGGAAAGGAAGGGTCCCTGGCATGAACTCGAGATCTCAATCCCAGGCAGGGTTCATTCATCCATCCCAAAGAGGGTGTGCGGTGAAGGGTGAGCAGTGAATAATCTATGAGTGTGCACATTTATGTGCATGGGTACTGTGTGTGCTTGTGGGTGTATGGGTCGGGGCACATATGTATGTGTGGGCATGTGTAAAAGGGTATGTGTGCATGGGTACTTGCATGGTTATATGTGTGCTAGGTATGAGTGTACCTTTGTGTGTGCATGAATCTGTGTGGACATGGGTGTGTGTAGTGGGTTTGGCCTAATCCTGCCTGTATTGTAATGTTAATTAGCATCCCCAAAATTGCTTATGCAAGTTTCTGTAGCTTCTGGGAACCTGCCCCCTCAGGTGGTTCTGATTGATAAATAAAAAAATCCACAAGCCAATAGCTGGTAAGGACTGACAGAAGCAGGGTTTTGGAATTTCCAGGGCCAGGAAAGGAGGAAGAAGATCGGCCATGCTGGGAGAGTGTGGAGGAGAAGAGAGACTCTGTGCCTGAGAAGAGTGTGGGACAGAGGCATAAACACCACGTGAAGGAACCAGGAGAGCACGGCCCAGAGGGCTGCCCAAGCAGGTCCAGAGCAGCCAAAATAGAATGTAGAATTTAGTAAGTGATAACTCAGGATTATCAGTGGGGGAGTGGATTAACTGCATGGAGGTTAGACAGTGGCCCAGCTATTATATGATAAAGGCATATTAAAATATAAAGGCTGTATGTGTGTCTTTTCATTCAGAAAAATAAACCACTGAGGCGAACACACCAATGGAATGTAATAAATTAAAAACTATTATTTCAGGTATGTTCATGGGTGTGTTTGTACATGGGTATGTATGTGAACATGTGTGTGTGAGTATGTGTATACATTCATGTGAGCACGGGTATATGAGTGCATGCATATTTGAATGAACGGGTGTGCATGCATTTGTATGTGCATGGATATATGTGTGTGTCATGTACATCGTGTGTATGCATGAACTCTACAAATGTACAAAGGTATATACCATAAAATGTATGCAAATTTATATGTCTACCTATTTATGCATGCATATTCATGTCTACGTGACAGTGTACACTGAACTGTGTGCATAAAGTGTGGCCGAATACGTGGGCTCTTGTACATGCATTTCTGGGGTGCGTCTGTGCTATCGCTTTCAAACACGGAGGTTACGTATGCAATTAGACTCCTAAGTACGTAGATGTGAATGCATATGTGAGTATGAACGTGTTCACAACGTCTAGTACAGCTGGCTCCGGTTTCCTCAGGTCCCACACTATCAAATTAATCAAACATATGAACACCTCCAGAGGAAAAACTATTATATCTGATGATAGTTTTTGAGGAAAGGAAAAGGCCAGCAGAGGGTAATTAGGTAAGAGGGGGTGAAGGAAAAAGTATATGATCAAAGCATGTATGTAGACATGAAGATGTCATGATGAAACCCATTATTTTATACAATATACACATTTTTTAAGTTGTGTCTGTTGAACATTTAGACATTTTGTTTCCTCTTGTCCATTATCCCTAGACAATACGATACTACAACTATTTAACTAGCAGTTACATTGCTTTGGGTGTTACATGTAACCTAGAGAACAAGATAACCACAGATCCTATACAAAACCTAACCCCATTTTATTTAAGGGACTTAAGCATCCACAGATAACAAAAACTTGTGAAAAATGAAATCCCCGGATACCCAAATCATCACGTGTCTTAAATAAAATGGGGTCGTGTTTGCTGGAACCAATCTCCTAAGAGTATGCTAGATAACTGCATATTTAGGCATGTGTGCACAGTTTATGGTGTCTACACCTCTAAAGATGCACCGTGCATCTTTCTCTGTGTGCAGTCGTAAAGTACATGTCTGTGCAGTGTATTGTTTGTGCACATACCGACACATGTAAGTAACATCAATCACATCGTGTTCGTACAACTGTGCTTGCCCTCTCTGCCCGTGTCCTCAGGAGGGCTGAGCGGGAGGCTCCTCGCGAAATGAGTGCACCAGAGACAGTTAACAGAGGTCCCGCCTCCCAGAGGCAGAGCTCACCAATGATCACAGCGCTGACTGTGAGCAAGATGAAGGCGTTCCGGCGCAGGAAGCGCCGCACGTGCTCTCGGGTCATGGTCTGCAGGCGCAAGCGCGTGCGCAGTGCTCTCTGCTGCAGACTGTCCCGCAGGCCCTGCAGACAGCCCCCGCCAGCGCCGCTCTCCCTCAGGAACAGACTGTTGCCGTGGCTGCTCATCGCGACTCTGCGGGGGACAGAGGAGACAGAGGTGAGGGAGGAGTCCCCAAAAGGAGTAGGTGGGGTGAAGGACTGCGCAGTGCAGCTCAGAAGCCAGGGGAGGGGCGATGTCAGAGAAGAATGCTTGAGACCAGGCTCCTGGATGGGATTCGTTTTTTCATGCCTTGGCAGCAAAAGCGTAAGGCTTTCGAACCTATACACCAGAGTAGGTGGTTAGAGACGGAGAGGGGGGTGGGGTGTCGGTGGATGAATTCTACACACCTTTAAGGCTTTCTGCCTCCAGCTTTCTCCCTTTATTTCCCTAAGATCATCTCAAGCAACTGAGGGCTGCCGCAGCGCTCAACCCAAAATGCCAGGTCTTTGCTGAATGTCAACGGCGTGAAGAGCTCTTGAAAGGGCCCCTTTGGGCTAATCCCACAAACCACAACAGTTGGGTGTCCGGCCTGAAGACGCCCACAGTCGACTTTGCACAAGAATAAAATCAGCAAGTGTCTGGCAAACAGTGGGCAACCCACTAACGTGGCTACATTTTCAGCGTGACCGGGATGGGTAAAGGCAGGATGGCGTGGGAAACAAATAGAACCGCTCTGGGCCCGGGTCATTCATGAACCTCTTTGGCATGAAACCAGACTCTGCATCCCTTTTTTATACTTGCCCATATCTATTTAACCTTATCGACTTACTTTTTTTTAAGGTATCCAAAGCGGGATGCCGTAGTTTCCATAGTTCAATAAAATGCATGTAAATATAAAGCCTGCCAGTCCATTTAGCAACAAAACACTTGGAAGTTACAAAACAGCTTAGAAATTGTGGCTTTTGACCCAGCGTGTGGGCTACTCCAGAGGCTGGGGAACGGGGGTTGTTACAAGCTCAAGGCCAGCACCTGCAGCTTGGTGGAACCCGGTCTCAAAATAAAAGATTAAAAAGAAAGCCCTTGGGCAGAGGCTGGGAAATGGCTCAGTGGTTAAGGGTGCGTATTGCTCCTGCAGAGGACCCGAGTTTCGTTCTCAGCACCCACATCCGGTAGCTCAAAACTGCTGTAACCCCAATTCCAGAAGATCAGTGCCCCCTCCTGGCCTCATTGGCACCTGCACTCACGTGTACACACACACACACACACACACACACACACACCATATGAAAAATCAAAAATAAAAAAAATTTTTTTTCGACGAGAGCGGACTATATGGCCCGGTGGTAAGATACCGGTCCGCCATGCGCAAGGCCCTACGTTCAGTTCCCGGGACAGATCACCCCAGCTTCCCACGTAGCTGGGGCTCCCGGCATGCATCACCACGTGCACCCTTGCATTGTTTCATCATCGTTTTGCTGACACTCCCCAAGTGATAACCGAGATGGTTGCCCTCCGTCTCTAAGTTATCACCTACTCCCAAAGACAGGCCATCTGACTGGGCTCTCCGTGCCCTGTAGGCAGTCGATCCCTCTTCTCTGGTACATCATGTCTCCAGTGACTAGCTGATAAGTCAGAATAACCCATGAATCCAACTGAGCATTCATCTGAGTCCACACCAGATAGAAGCCTGGATACTTGCATCTCCCCTTTCTCCGCCCAACGGGCCAGTGCCGTACACTCAGAACGGCTGCTTCTGCAGAGCCGCAAATCGACATCCACGGCTACCACCAGCACTGGATGGAAATGCCGGTGAGTACAGACGAAGCCTGCGCGCCCGTCCTCTCAGCACTCGGGACACTGAGAGGGGAAAATAGGGGTTCAAGGCTAGCCTGGGCTACCTAGAAGGAGCCTGTATCCAAAAAGTTAACCAGTCAACTCACAACTAGCTCAAAGGGCTGCTGACGGCTGATGGATTCGGGAGGAAAGCCAAAGGCCGCTTTCTTCCGGTGGTGTGGTCCGGGGTAGACTGCCCGTGCTCCGGTGGATGGTGCCTTGTACTCCTGGGCATAGAGGAGGCACTGAATGGACTCGGTAAGATTGTTTAAAAGGAAGAGGAGAAAGGAGAGGAGGAGGTAGCAACTTGGAGTTAGGAGGAGAATGTGAGAGGATTCAAGTAGAGTTGAAGAAGAAAAGGAAGGAGGGGTAGATATTACCTAAATATGCTTTTATGTGTATATGAAATTACCAGTGAGTATTTTACATACCTGTTTGGTTTGGGGTTTTTGGTTTTGTTTTGTTTTTTGTTTTTGTTTTTGTTTTTTGTTTGTTTTTTTGTTTTTGTTTGTTTGTTTGTTTGTTTGTTTTTAGATTTATTTAGTCTTATTTTATGTATATCCGTACACTGTAGCTGTTTTTCAGACACCCCAGAAGAAGGCATCGGATCCCATTATGGATGGTTGCAAGCCACCATGTGGTTGCTGGGAATTGAACTCAGGACCTCTGGAAGAGCAGTCAGTGCTCTTAACGGCTGAGCCATCTCTCAGGCCCTACCAATGAATTAAAAACAAACCAAAACCCTCAAAGGTAAGGCTGGAGAGATGGCTTAGAGACAAACATCCACCTCCCTCTTCTGTCTCTAAAGGAATCTGAGCTCATGTGTATATACACATACATGAATATACATAATTAAAAAGATTAAAATAGTATTGTGTGCATGCCGTGCGTGCGTGTGTGCGTGCGTGTGCATGTGCACTCGTGCATACATGTGCATGCACAATAACCATGAAATCCAGAAAAGGGCGTTGGATCCTCTGAAACAAGAGGTACAGGGAATTGGGGGCAGTCAGGTGGGTGCAAGGAACAGAATCTGGGTCCTCTATGAGAACAAAAAGCACTCGTAACTGCTGAACCATCTCTCCAGCAGTTTTGGGTTTGGGAGATTGTTTTGTTTTGTTATTAATGGTAGCATGAGATTAGCATGTGCAAAGGCTTGGGTGTAATTCCCAGCACCAAAAAAAAAAAAAATCAATCGGTCAATCAATTGATAAAGTTATTTAATTTGCACCTGTACTGGACATGAACAGACTTTTCTTCTTACCATTCCCGATATAACATAGCAACTACATATACAGTATTGAAGTTGTATTAGGTAGAGTTAGTTAGTTAGTTAGTTAGTTAGTTAGTTGCTGTGTGTGTGTGTGTGTGTCTGTGTCTGTGTGTCTGTGTGTATATATGCAGGTGTACCTATACATACAGGTCAGAGGAGAACAACTTTTGGGATCCATTCTCTTCCTCCACCATGTAAGTCCCAGGGATTAAGTTTAGGACTTTAGGCTTGACGGCCAGCACCTTTACCCACTGAGTCATCGTGTGTCCTTGTGCGAGGCCCTAAAAGTAATATAGAGATGAATTAGATATGTAATAAGACAAGAATGGGTTCTGGGCAAATACGACACCATTTCATGTAAAAGACTTGCACATGTAGGGGTTTCAGAGCCTATCCAGGACAGATCGTGGACCTGGAACAGATTCCCTGAGGAGACCTAAAAACAACTAGATAGCGAGGGAATCGTCATGTGATAGTCTGTGAGCCAAACCGGGCTGCTGTGTGTGCGGCAGGAATCTGTCAGTCCTGGTGCTGGCACACAGCTTGACCACTCGTGCTGCTACGGCTGCCGTCAGGCTGCAGCAGTAAAGGCAAGTGGCTGACATAGAGATCACAAAGCGATTGACCAAAGGGACTCTGACTTTGCAAAAGTGGCGGTGGAGAGGACCACAGGGCTTGGCGGGTAGAGGGGGCTGCTGCTGCCGAGCTTAGTGACCTCAGTGCAGTCCGTGACCCACATGATGGAAGGAGAGAAGTAGCTCCCTCAGATGTCTCCTGACTGCAATGTGCATGCACACAGGTACACACACATACACATACGTACACACACACATATACACACACATACACACACATATACACACACGCATACATACACACACATACACATACGTACACACACACACACACCACACACATATACACACACATACACACACATATACACACACATACACATACACACACATGCACATACATACCACACACATACACACATATACACATACATACACACACCACACACATATACACACACCACACACACACATATACACACACCACACACATACACACAACACACACATACACATACCACACGCACATACACACACATATACACACACAGCACACACATATACACACACCACACACGTATACACACACACCATACACATATACACACCACACACATACACACCACACACATACACACCACACACATACACACACCCACACCACACATATACACACACCACAAACACATACACACACACACACACACACACATACACACACACACACATACACACACACAGTAGCCTAGTAAAAGCAATTGTGTGCTGGGGTGATAGGGGCATGGCTCACAGGCCAATTGTCCATCGAGGGTACATGAGACCCTATGTTCCCTCCACTGGCAGGGGAAAGGCGGCCAGTAGGTAGTAACTAACAATTTTTCAAAAGGTAAATAAGTAAGCAGAAAGGCAGCAGACACAGGATCAAGCTCAACTGCAAGGCTGTGTCACCCACACCTTCGCTACGCCGTCTAGGTCACGGCAACCTCACACCGCTGTGATCTGTCCCTAGTTCATTCTTCCTTTTTATCGGATAATTGCTCCTACTCACAGGGCACGGCCAACTCTTTCTGAGCACGAAGGCGATGTGAAATGCCAGATCACACTCCTTAACACTTCCAGCCCCATTCAACGCTCCTTTGTGCCGGGAGCATTCGAACTGCTGTCTTCTACTCCTTTGTAAAAGAATGAACTGTTGAGCATTATCACCACCTCCCCTGCTCTGTCTTTCCTAATCACTCTTCTACTCTACTCTGTTCAAGGCCAGGCTTCGTAGCTTGCTGGGGGCGGGGGGGGGGGGGAGGGGGGATGAGGTCATGCAGCATTTGAATTTCTGTGCCTACTTTAGAAAATTAACATTGATCATTTGAGAAACTGCTCTAAGGAAAACGAATCTTTTGTATGCTTCTAAAAATGTAATAAATGTTTTTAAAGAACATTTTTTTAAATACTTGATTTCAAAGTATCCTCCATGTGGGCCTTCCTGGGGCTCGCGAGCATTTCTCCTCGAGGGAGTTGAGTTGTGCTGGGTTCTCCTGGCTCTGGGCCCTCTCGTTGCCTCTGTCTCCTAAGCTATCTCTTCTGGAAATGGACCTTTTCCAGGATTCCCCAACCTCTGCAAGGTAAAGAGATCAAGAACGGGTCCTCCAAACCCTCAAATGTAATAAGCTACACCATCCCCCCCTTGGAGATGAGGGGTAGGTGGACAGGAAGGTCTTTCTGACCCCAACAGCTCAAACAAGGGTTGAACTTTCAAGATAAAGAGGTCTTTGAAAGTGAAGGGCTTGTCTCACTGTTCAGCTGATACCCAAAGCGAAGGACCACCAGCATCACGGCCAGAAAGCCATAGGGAAAAAGATCCCAAAAGATTAAGAGGAGCCATGGTGTG
The DNA here is from genome assembly GCA_964023405.1 of Apodemus agrarius. Classification (NCBI taxonomy): domain Eukaryota; kingdom Metazoa; phylum Chordata; class Mammalia; order Rodentia; family Muridae; genus Apodemus; species Apodemus agrarius. The sequence goes on along the minus strand of OZ030026.1, from coordinate 52,341,467 downwards.
TTCTGATAAGCCCCTCAGGAGAGGAAATGTACATTTCTTACACTGACCATATACATTGACTATAGATGTGAAACAGCACCAACTCCATGAAACAGACATCATCCTGAGATAGAAGGTTCATCCGAAAACAGATTTGTGTGAGCCAGGCATGGTGGTAGTCTCAGCACTTGAGAAACAGCGGCTAGACAGCAAGTCTCAGGCCAGCCTGGGCTACGCAGGGAGCTCTTTTCTTCTCACAGGAGGGGAGGGGGGAGGAAAAGAGGGAGGGAAGGAGGGAGAGAGGGAGGAAGGCGGAGGGAGAGGGAGAGAGGGAGAAGGAGAGGGAGAGAGGAGAGAGAGAGAGAGAGAGAGAGAGAGAGAGAGAGAGAGTTGCTGGGATCCCTTAACCACATCAGAATGCAATGTGTTACAGCCTTGGAGGTTAGCTCCAACCTTTAGGAAAGGAATACACACACACACAGACACACACAATCTTTTTGTTTATATTTTTCATATTTTCTTTTTCTTTGTTGATGTGGCCTGAAACAGTGCAGGGGTGGGGGGCCTGAAGGATGAGTTCATTTTTATCTTATGTGTGTGAGTGTCTGACCTGCATGTAACACGCCTGGTGCTTGTGGAGGCTGAAAGAGGATGGACTCGTTATCACACACTCACTCGAACACAGCCTTGCATCTCGTGTGCAACTGGCCCCGACGTACTCCTTTATGGGCGTGCCGTCCCCACAAACTCTCCAGACATACAGCCTCGCACACCCTTAGGAACTGCACATCCATAGGTGCCCTGCCAGACACGTATCTCCTCCCCACAGACAAACCTTTGCTACAGCCATGCACGTTAGAAGACAAGTAACCTCTCTCAAACCCTCAGAAATACAACCAACCCCATGCATTCAGCGTCAGCCATGCAAAGTCTACACGGAGATAAACACACACACACACACACACACACACAGGCCGCCACGAGGCACACCGTGAAACTCAAATCCACACACTCTGAGCCTCCTGCACAAGCACCCCATGCAAAGGAAACTCCGTGTACAGTGATGTTCGCAAAAGCCTTAGGCACACAAGCACACACTTGAGAACGCAAAACTCAAACCGTTCAAACACTTGGCTACGCTCGCCTCTCTAGAAAAGCAATCGCACCCAAAAATAAATCACACAATGCAAACATGCACAAGGCATCGCCATACCCAGTTCCCTTGGAATGGCGGTCAGTCTCAACCACAGCAGACATGTCTGGAGTTGGGTTATGAGCCCCTGGTAGGGAAGAGGGAGTCCAGCCAAAGAAATGGGAGAGGCAGCAGATTCAGTATTGGAAATAGGACTGACTGCCTGGGAGTTGAGATTGCTAAGGTTCAGAAGATGACAAGGAGACCCAGGGATCTAGAGTCAGGAAACTCACCAGGGTAACAGGGCAGAGACAGGCTCAGCATCTGTAAAGGGACTGGAAAGAGCTGCGGAAAGGTAATGAGAAAGTGGAGACCCGTGCACAGGGGCTCCCCGCCTGACCTGGACCTAGAGCCAACCCCGCTCAGGATACACGTCCCACTCACCAGCCTCGGGTCAGCGGGGCCGCCCTGCCCGCGCCTCGGCCTGCGCGCTGCGCCGGGATGCAGAAGCCACAACCCTCGGAAGCGCCTGGCCGGGTCCGCAGGGACCCGCCAGGGACCCGCGCGCTGTGTCTACGTTGGGTACCAGAAGACAGGGAGCGGCTCGGAGCAGGGATGCGCTTTGCAATCGGAGGAATGCGGACTGGCCTTGAGCTCTCGTGGGCGCTGGGGGGCGCGGGGCCGGGGCGGGGGCGGGACCCCCTCGGGGATGTCCCCCTGCCGCAGCCGCTCAGGAGCTCGGGGATGCAGGGCGGGCGGGGTGACCGGCCTCTCCCGCACAGCCTCCGCCCCCGCGCCGAGCCGCGCCTCCGAGCCCGCCCCCTGCCCCTCCCGAGTCCTCCGAGGCCAGCAGGCCCCCCTGAGATTAACGGGGTACCCAGCCCTGTTTACCGCTGGGAGAGCTCCCACATCCTCAGCGTGGGTCTGAGGCAGGGGGAGGGAAGACAGTCGGCGTCGGGTGACCACAGCCACCACGTGGGCTCGCTGGCCAGCTTCTCCCTCAGGAGCACCTTTCTGGCTTTGGCCACTTGACTGCTGTGTCCCTCTCGGCCAGTCCCTCTCCCTCTCTGAGCCTGGCCTCCTCGCTGAAACAAGGGAGGTGACTTGGCCGACCTGAGAGAAAATTACAGCTGAGGAAAGTAAAGCGAACGTGGAAAATGCTCTCTGCACCGTGAAGCGCTGTGCAAATCAGAACCTTTCGTAATTGCTGTTACTGTTGTAATTAATAGTACCCCTTGCTATCTGCAGCGTCCGGGAGACACTGTGGAGCTGCATTTTCCTCGCAGACGGCACTGCCTTGGTTGCTTCCAACAGAACTGAGCCTCTTCTCAGAGTTTGGCACCGACCCCAGCGGGATAATAAAAATCAACCTGGGAGACACTGGTTAGTCGGCCTACTGCTTGCAGGGCGAGGCTGGCGACCTGAGTTCCATTCTAGAACTTACCTAATGGTGAAGGAGAGAGCCAACATGAACACGTAAGGTAGTAGAGAGTCAATAGGTGCTCCCTGTGGAGTCAATAGGTGCTCCCTGTAGAGTCAATAGGTGCTCCCTGTGCAGTCAATAGGTGCTCGCTGTAGAGTCAATAGGTGCTCCCTGTGCAGTCAATAGGTGCTCCCTGTGCAGTCAATAGGTGCTCCCTGTGCAGTCAATAGGTGCTCCCTGTCATCATTATTGCGCTATTATGGATGGCGGCCTCATGTATCTGGAAGAACCTTTAGGTTATATTTCATTTACATGTATTTCACTACACGTTACCACCCCAGCTTGCAAAGTGACAGGTACTCATCAACTAGCACAGCCTTCAGCGCAGTCTGGTCGCCCACAGAGCCCTGGCCCTAAAAATCCTTAAACGCGCTTGCTGGACAAGGTAGCTCTCAATCTTAGCTGTAGCTTCCGAACACCAGGAGAACGCTTTTAAAATCCTGATGCCAAATCAAAACTGCACTGGGACTCTATCCCCCCAACCCCAGCCGCCCAAGTCAGTGTGGCTATCAATCCAGAGATCCACAAATCAGGTGTGTGGCTGCAGGTACCTTGTGGGATCGATTCCCAAAGTTCACCAATCCCTGAACGAATAAAAGCCATGCAGTACATTTGCACAATGGAATTTTACTCACCTGTAAAGAAGGAAGTGATCAAAGTTGCAGGAAAAAAAATATGTAGAACTTGGAGTCGCTGTTTTTAATGTATTTTTATTTGCTCTTTGATAATTTCATGCATGCATATGATGTATTTTGGTCCTATCCTCCTTCCACTCTGCAGACCTTCATGACCGCTTATCGCTAACCCACTGGGTCCTATTAGTGCCGTTCCTGTGTGGATGTGTGTGTGTGGCCATCCACAGGAACATGGCCCACCTCCCAGGGACCACACTCCTTAAGAAAACTAACTCTCCTCGCCCAAGCAGCCAGCAGCTGCCAGCAGCTCCTCAGCTACGGGTTGGGGCTTGTGAGCTCACTGTCTAGATCTTGTGCAGGCCACCAGAACAGCTGTGAGTTCATGGGGTCAACAGTCCTGTCACGTCCAGAAGGCACTGCCTCCCAACCTGAGCAAGAGGAAACTTCTGATTCTGTTTGAAATTCAGACCAATCGGATCACAGGCCGGGGATGGAACCTAGACACGGGTCTATTTAAATAACCCTGCAAATGAAGCTAAGGTCTGACTAAGGTTAAATGAATACCCTCAATGTAGGAGGGACCAGGCTGCACTTTCAAGCCATCCCTGACTCCTCCCAACTCCCTCTGCTTCACTCTCTGGGTGTGATCTGATATTTCTATTTCTCTTTCTTTATATCGCATTTGCATTGCCCTACAAAGTAGGCATTACCATCCCTGTTGGCAGACATGGCAGAAGGGACTCAGAGAGGTTAAGTAACTTTTCTCAGGCAGCACAGCCAAAAGTGGCACCCCAGTTCTAAGCTCTGTGCATGGAACCCTAACTCTGGTCCCTGAACACTCTTGCTAACCAGGGTGGTTCTCAGTTCTACCTACGTAACACATTCCAATGCCAAATCAAAACTGCAGAAGCTGCCCATGTAGACCCAGTTCTGTGATTCTGACACCGTCTATGTGGTGCTGTGCTTAAGGCTTAAGCTGTTGATCTGTCAACAAGGAAAGTCTCAGGAACTGCAGAGAGAAGAGCTCGGGAGGTTCAGTGTAAGTTGGAATCTCAGAGAAGAATAAAGCTACAGTGCAAAACCTGCAAAACCTTATCCAGTATCCAAAGCTTCTGTTATCTACATGATACCACAGATAGAGATGCCACACCTTATCATATGTGACAAGCCACAGTGAAACCTAGGGGAGCTACAAATCCTGCAGGCTAAGCATGGTGTCACACACCTATGATGCCTGTACTTAGGAGTCGAACGCAGGAAGATTGCAAGCTCCAGGCCACACTAGACTACAAGTATGAACTTTTCCTCTAAACAAAAGAAAAATCATATATAAAACGGCCTTCAGACAATGTGTATCAAGTGTGTACAGCATAACTGAACGTCATGTTTAAAGTAGAGTCGTATCCCCAAGATATCACATTCTGTACACACCAGTTATCCAAAATCTGAAACAGTGGCTGGGGTACTTAAAGAGCTTGGCACACGTGTAAATGTCAGATGGATATGGCGGTCCATTTCTAAGTCCGGGCCCAGAAAGTAAGCACAAGAGGATCTCCAGAGCAAGCTAGGTAAGGAGAGTAGCCATATTTGTGAGCTCTGGTTTTAATTGAGAGACCCTGCCTCAGTAAATAAAGCAGAAGAGTAATTGGAAGATGATTTCCAATGTCCAACTTGGGCTTCCATAGGCACAAGCACATTCCTTCTTAGTTAAGACAGTATGTCTTAGAGAAAGACTCTTTAAAATTAAAGAGGTTCTGAGATTAGACTCATTAACAAAGAAGGTAATAATTCACAAGTCTCAAGAAGTTCCTGAAACTTGGTAGATTCACAAGGCTCTTCCAGAATGGATCCACTCCTAAACACAGGAAACAAATGAGTGGTGGCCTGGGGTCAGGGGAGAGCAGTGGGTGTGATGGTGAAGTGGGGGAAGCAGTTAGGGTGAGAGACGTCTTCTGTAACCAAACGAAGTGATAGTTACCCAACACGGTGAGTCATACAGGGTGGGGTAACAATGCCAAACTGATGCTCTTTGAACCGATTATTAAATATAACATGAATCTGCCCTCAATAAAACAAAAAAATCTGGTGACTAGAGAAAAAGAGCATTCGACATTTAAGATGACTATTTCGATGCTTCCCAATATTTATTTATTTTAAAGAAGTGTCAAAGGCAGGGAAGGTGTATGCGGATGAGTGCAGTGCTTACATCGGCCAGAAGAGGGCATCATATCCTCTGGGCTATAGTTACAGGTGATCTCTGCCAGAGCTAAGTGCTGGTATGTAAGAGCAGTACAGGGTGTGTGTGTGTGGGTGTGTGTCTTTGTGTGTCTGTGTGTGTATATGTGTGTGTGTCTGTCTGTATGTGTGTGTGCATGTGTATGTGTATGTTTGTGCCATCTCTGACAGCCCCACAACACAATATTTAAACACTAAACACCTGTCTTACTAAACCCCATTTGTTTACCAAAATCATCACCTCAAAGCACATTCAGTTTTAAACACTACTTTATAATGATGACAAAATACCCACCTCGCGCCGAATGCCACCATGTAAACAGCAGTAAGGCTCTTGGGCTTTCCTTCTGTCTCCGCCTCCTGTGTGGCTTGGCTCAACAACATCACTGTGTCTGCCAACATGTTGACATTCTGATGATTTTATTAACAGTCATGTAGTAGTGCTAATGTGAGGAGGACGGTAGTGACTGACAGTGGAATACTATTACCAAATGACGTAGCTGGGGCCTTCCTGATATCTTGCACACTTGACAACTACTTCATTCCTGTTCTCACCGGGTGAGGCTTCCCTCCCAATAGGTTGAGGATACTGGACTCCTTAGGAGATATGCAAGGGGCTCAAAGTGGTTATTAATACACAGTCGCACAGGGGTGTGAGCCCATGTCTACAGCCTGCTGTGATACAACCCCTGGCTCCAGTCAGCTCCCTCCCAGCACAGCTGCACACACACCTTCCTTTGGGGTGGGCCTGAGCACTGCACAGGAGCCCGAGATGGAAGAATCCAGGCTAATTCCTTTGTGTGAACTGCTCCCTACCAATTAATTGGGGCAGAACTCGCCTAAGGCATCCCCGAAGCCCCAAGAGTCATTAAGGGAGATAAGGGTCTCATTAAGGGCTGGCTGTTCCCAGGACCCCAGAGGGGTGGGGGTGGGGCTGAGGAGACAGAAGGTGTCTTCCTCTCTGTCTCCCACAGCCTCCCCTCCATAGCCAGAGTGGCTGGCTATGCAAGGGAAAGGTCTGAGAGTAAAAGGAGAATTTCAAGGAAAGTAAAAAGGAGTGGACAATCAGAAATCACACACACACACACACACACACACACACACACAGTCTGCATTTTTTTCACATTTTATTTTATATATTTGATGTATATTAATTCTTAGAAACTCTAAATATTTTTTTCTCTTGGTAGTTATATGAGAGTATATGGTGATATTAGTCATATTTATTATATTTCAGATTTTCGCGTGCTTTATATTATAAAGTTAACTTTATCCACTTCATACTAAACTGAAACCTCATAAACCCTTCCTTGTTGATATGTTGTTGTTGTTGTTGTTGAGACATATTTTGATAATGATAGCAAGTGAAGCCTTCCATCCTAATTTTAGATCCCATCAGATCGTTTCTTTATAGTCCATGTATGCAGGAAAGGGTTTTGTCAACCACGACAAATCGTTTGTTTTCCTATCTTTAACTTCTTGGACATATTAGAAGAATTCATTTCAAAAGGGGTGGATAAATATGATCAAAACATGTTGTATAAATTATAAAACTTTCAAATGGATAAATAAATAAAAAAATTTTTAATAAAAAGGTAGTATCTAGGTTGGTGGATTTTCCTAGAAATTCCAGAGTGGGTAAATCCATAAGGACAGAAGGCGGAGTGGTGTTTGCCTGTCGGGGGCTGCAAGCAGGGTCAAAGAGCATTGACACGGGAAATGGGTCCCTTTGAGGTGACAAACGTCTAGTTGTTTTTTTCAATGACTTATTTTTTAATCATGTGATTAAAAAAGTCTGTGAAACTCCCTTAGGGCTGGAGTTGTGGGCAGTTGCGAGCTGAAACTCTGGTCCTTGGCAAGAGCATCGTGAGCCCCGCCCTGCTGAGCCACCGCTCCAGCCCCCATCAGCTGTACATGACTTTGACGGCTGCATAACAGGCATAATAAATGCCTGAAACTTATGGGGTTGTTGGTTTCTTTGGTTGGTTGGTTGCTTTTGACTTTTTCAAGACACAGCCTCATTCTGTATCCTGAATTGGCCTCAAACTTGTAGCAATCCTTCTGCCTCAGCCTCCTGGGTGTGAATCCATTCACTATGGCCAGTTGAACTGTGTACTTTATAGCAGTCAATTTTATCTTTATATTTTACACTTTAAAAAAAATCAAAACCTAATATGATGGTGCATGCCTCTAAGCCCAGAACTTGGGAAGGCTTCTGCCAAGTCCAGCCTGGTCTATATAGCAAGTTCCAGGCCCACTAAGTCAACATGGTGAAATCCTGTTTCCAAAATAAATAAATCTCAAGAAATGGCTCAGTGGATAATGGTGCTTGCCACCAAACAAGCTTCATAATCTGTTCTCTATTTTCCTTGTGTGTACCATGGCATTCATGCAAGAGCAAGAAAACATAGACACACACAAAAAAATACTTTAAAAATTCTCAGTATGTAATCATTTGAAAGAAAGAAAGAAAGAAAGAAAGAAAGAAAGAGAAAGAAAGAAAGAAAGAAAGAAAGAAAGAAGGAAGGAAGGAAGGAAGGAAGGAAGGAAGGGAAAGAAAGGAGAAAAGAATGAAAGAAGAAAAGGAAAGAAGGAAGGAAGGAAAGGAAGAAACAAAGAAACGAAAAAACAAAGAAAGAAACAAAGAAAGAATCAAACCAGTCCTTGTGGAACAGGCCTGTAACCTCAGCTACTCAGCAAGCTGAGTGTCATTCTGTATCCAAAGGATTAGATGTTCAAGGTAAAGCTGGACTACAAAGAGACATCAAGGCCAGCCTAGACAACTTTGTAACACTCTGAAAGAGTAGCTGGTGCTCTTAACTGCTGAACCATCTCTGCAGCCCTTACTCAACTTTTATTAACTTCTACTTAATGCTAGGTATGATGGCATGCACGCTTAACCTTAGAACTCAGGAGGCAGAGGAAGGTAGGTTCAAAGCCAACCTGGTCTACATAATGAGTTCCGAGGTAGCCAGGCCTACACGGTCAGACCCTGCTCCAAAAAAATATATTAGTAATAATAATAACAACAACAACAATAATAATAACAATCTACTTCAGCTGGGCATTATACTAAGAATAAGTCTGGTCCTACATGACTATATAGTCATGAGTTCATGAGAAACAGTGCTGTTGAGCTTCCGTGGCCTGCAAGGAACACCTTCACATGTTTTATGTTCAGGCACACTGGTCCTCATGGACTTTCCCACGTGGACTGTACCAACTGGCTCCATCGTCCTGGCTTCTCTTGGGTTTAAGCCGGGAATCCAAGTGCAGAGGTCGGAGGGATGGAGGAATGTGAGGCTGGAGCAGTGCTTCCGTGTACCCGTCCCCCTCACACTCCCAACAGTTTCAAGCCTCCCCCAGCTTCTCTCCCAGGTCTACCCCAGCACCTACATACCCACCCATCTCTCTGTTCTCCTTTCTCCGTGTTGTTCGAGTTTTTGAAAGCTATCAAGTCCAAATCATATTCCCCAAATATTCTTTTTTTTCTTTTCAGCTTTATTTATGTATTTTTATCTATATATGTGTTTGATCTGTGTGTGCATTTACATATGAGAGGAGAGCATTGTATCTCACAGGACTACAGTCACACAGATGGCTGTGAGCCATCGTGTAGGTGCTGGGAATGGAACTCAAGACCTGGGGAAGGGTAGTCAGTGCTTTCAACAGCTGAGCTATTCCTCTACAAATATTCTTAAATGGGGCGCCTGCCTAGGAGTGTAGTATACCACCCTTAAAGAAAACTAATTCCCTCTCTCCCAGGAGCTATTAAATACCAGTAGCTTACCAGCTAGGAGAGAGAATCTGCACCTACCTCTCTTCCTCCACCCCGTGCTGAGAGTTTGTCCAGCTTGAGCTCGTGCAGGTCCAGTGTACATTGTTATAACTGCACTGCGTTCACATGTGCAACTCCTCTGTTGCAATTTTTGTCTGCTGTCTGGGACTGACCGAGTTAAGAGTTGGTCTTTAATTACTACTTCTCCAGTCTGAATCAGGAGTTAAATTAATATGCTTAGTTAAAGCAGCCTATAACTTTTCAGTGAATTCTACAGGGTGCTTCTTGGCAGTTGAATGCCCAGTAAAAATAATGAATTACATCAGATAGAATCATGTCGTATGAAGAGGAATCATATGGTACAAAGAGCAGACACACTCTTACAAATTGTATTTTGACAACACACACACACACACACACACACACACACACACAGTTATACGTGCATGCTTATACACATACAAATGTACAAAATAAATAAAATATATCTTTAAAAAAAACCCAGCACTCACTTTTAAAAGGCTGGGCATAGGCTTCACATGCCTGTAACCCCAGCACTGGTGGGGAGGGGTACGGAGAACAAGAGGATCCCAAGAATCCGACAGCCTCACTGAAGTGGTGAGTTCCAGGTTAAGTGAGAGACCCCATCTCCAAGTAATAAGTCAGAGAATGATGGAGGACACCCATTTTCCTGAACTAGCCTTAGTATGCGTGCACATTCACACACTCACTTGTATGCAGCACACCAGATACACAACAACAACAACCAACAGTAAAGGAAAACAACAACAAACCTTGAAGCACAAATATGTAGATGAACTTTCCCCGTGTGTGTGTGTGTGTGTGTGTGTGTGTGTGTGTGTGCAGAGAAGGTAGGTAAGGCTCTGTGGCTGAAGTGATGGCTCAGAACTTAAGAGCACTTGCTGATCTGCCAGAGGATCACAGGGTTCAGGTCCCAGCACCCATGTTAGGCAGCTCACAACTGCCTATAACTCCAGCTCTAGGGGCTTCACTCCCATCTTCTGCCCACATAGGCTCACATAGATACACACATACACATCAGTAAAATAAAAAGTGAGGAGTAAGAAAGTGAATGGAGAATGGAGAATAGAACTTCGATGTTTGAGTTTACCTGTTAATTACACAAATGATTCTAAATCTATCAGCTTAAAATAATACATACTAAGAATACTATATGGGTTCCTGCATGTTAAAAAAAATCTAGATATGGTTTAGTTGAGTACTTTGGCTCAAGGTCTCCCACCAGCCTACAGATAAATGTCACCTTAGGCTACTGTTTCATGACAAGAGGAGACTGGGAAGGTCTCCATATTTAAGTTCATTTGCTTGGTCATGAGCAGGTGTTATATACAATTTTCTAGGGAGATATGAACAAACATCTACTTCCCACAGATATGGAACCAACAACAGACCAAAGTAGCAGTACTAAGGAAAGCCACCTTGATAAACCAATGAGTTTATTGCGGTGACTACAAGAGTATAGATTCCTCAAAGGCAGCCATGTCACCAAACAGCCCATCCTAGCGTGGGTGACAACTCACAAAAGGTGTACAATGAGAACATGAGCATTCCAAGGCGTGGTCCAGGAGGCTTTCATTGCAGATGTGACGTAGGGACCGCTAGGGCGTCTGGAAGAATCCAGAACAGGTAGAGCAGGCAGTACACTGAACCATCAGAGTGAACCGGGACACGGGGGATGAGAAGTGAGATGGGAAACCAAGAGAAAGAAGCAAGAGACAGGAGTGTGTGTGTGTGTGTGTGTGTGTGTGTGTGTGTGTGTGTGAGAGAGAGAGAGAGAGAGAGAGAGAGAGAGAGAGAGAGAGAGAGATCTAAGAGAAAGCCAAGAAAAAGGGAGTTAAGAGAGACCATGATGGGGGTGGGAAGAGGACTTATGGCACATATGATGAGGGGGGAACTGGGAAAGGGGAAAGCCTTTGGAATGTAAACAAAGAATATAGAAAAAAGTAATAATAAAAAAGAGAGAGAAGACCATGGTGGCGCGTGCCTGTAATCCCAGCACTTGGGAGGCAGAGGCAGGGGGATTTCTGAGTTCGAGGCCGGCCTGGCCTACAGAGTGAGTTCCAGGACAGCCAGGGCTACACAGAGAAACCCTGTCTCAAAAAAAACAAAAACAAAAGAGAGAGGGGGGGATTGAGAGAAGACCAAGAGAGGGCCCAGAGCACATGCCCAAAATGGCAGAGTTATATAGAAACGAAGGGAAGCCCATGATCTGGAAAAGCGTAGGGTAGGGTAGGGGTGAGGCGAGAAGAGCCAGCATGCCAGCACAGACTCTGTAGCAGGCGCTTGAGATGCTGAGAGGTCCTGCAGGCTAGCACGCACTTTGGTTAGCTAATGGGCATCACGGTTGGCCATTTATCCTGAGTTTCTTTTGGACCTGACAGCAGGGTCCCTGCACACCGTGCAGGTAACTCAGCAGACAGGCGTCTCCGGTCCCCAGCAGTCTTTTCTGCTTAAATAACCTCTGAAAAGCACCGGGCGACCTGAGCACCGCCATTTTGTCTCTTAAGGCCTGCATAGCACTAACAAGTTAAACTTCTATTCTGCTTGGGTTTCATTTCTTGGTAGAAGACGCTCTTCTCAGAAATCATGATGGACCCGCAGTTGGGACTTGGTCCAAAATAACCCGTTGCCTAGCCACAGATCTGCGTGGAGGAACATCTGCTACTGGCCGATGTTCCCCCAGAAAGTCCCTTTTTGCCTTTAAAAGGGGCTGCTTTTGCTTACAATAAGAGGCTTGATCAGAATGCTGTCTTGCCTCCGCCTCTCTTGTCTCTTGTCTCTTGTCTCTTGTCTCTTGTCTCTTGTCTCTTGTCTCTGGTCTCTGGTCTCTTGTCTCTTGCTTCCTCCCCATCCCCTCTCTTAGAGACCTTGTCTACTGTCCCAGCAGGCCAGGGCAGAAGAGGACCTTATAAATCTTGTAAATTTCAAATATAGCCTGAGACTTGTGTTTTATTTACTTGGAGCATCTGTTTTTCTTTCTTTGTTTGCTTGCTTGCTTGCTTGTTTGAATGAATGAATGACTGACTGACTGACTGACTGACTGGTTGATTGATTGATTGATTGATTGATTGATTGATTGATTTTAGATTTTCTATTTTATATTTATGGATATTTTTGCCTATATATTTATGTACACCAAATGCATACAAAGAGTGCTCTTAACCACTGAGCCATCTGCACAGGCTAGTTTTCTGTCAACACTAAGTAGAATCATCAGAGAGGAGGGAGCCATCAGTTGAGGAAATGACTTCATAAGATGAGACTGTAGGCAAACCTAGAGTGCATTTTCTTAATTAAGGGACTCATGGGGGAGAGCTCAGTCCACTGTGGGTGGGACCACCATCCCGGGGCTGGTGGCTCTGGGTCACATCAGAGAGCAGGTTGAGGAAAGCCACCAGGAAGAAGCCAGCAAGCAGCATCCCTCCATGCTCTGCGTCATACCTGCCCCTAGGTTCCTGCCCTGCGCGAGTTCCTGTCCTGACTTCCTTCAGTGATGGAAGATAATATAGAACCATTGACCAAATCAACCCTCTCCTCCCCAGTCTGCTTTGGTCATGGTGGTTCATCATAGCCATAGTAACCCTAACAAGACACCATCTTTTCAGCACCACCCTGACACCCAAGCACATATACCTTATTTCTTTTATTAATTGGGTATTTTATTTATTTACATTTCAAATGTTATCCTCTTTGCCTGTTTCCTTTCTGCAAATCCCCAATCCCGTCCCCTTTACCCTGATTCTATAATGGTGCTTCCCCATCCACCCACCCATTCCCTCCTCACAGCCCTAGCATTCCTCTACTCTGGGGCATCAAGCCATCACAGGACCAAGGGCCTCCCCTCCCATTGATGTCAGATAAGGCCCCTTCAGTTCCTTTAGTCCTTCCCCTAACTCCTCCATTGGGGTCCCTGTGCTCAGTCTAATGGTTAGCTGCGAACATCCGCATCTGTATTGGTCAGGATCTGAAAGAGCCTCTCGGGAGACAGCTGTATCAGGCTCCTGTCAACAAGCACTTCTTGGCATCCACAAGAGTGTGTGGGGTTTACACCTTAATTTTTTTATTTCTCTAACTGAACCAAAAGCTCAGTGGTTAACTACACTGCCTAGCCAGCCGACTTCAGGGATCCTTCTGCCTCTGACTCCCCAGCATAAAAATTACAGGTGCATACCAGCTCCTAAATGGGTTCTTGAGATCAAACTCACGTTCCCATATTTGTTGAGCAAGCACTTTGTCAATTTATCCATGACCAGGACATCTGGAAGCAGGTATTTCAAATGATCTCACCACAAAGAAATGATCCCTGATTTTACTACTCAGCTATAATAAAAAATAATAATATAAAGTAAAAGTATGGTACACAGACAGTCACCTGCTTTTGACAAAAGTGTCAACAATATGCATTGGAGAAAAGACAATATCTTTAGCAAATGGTTTGTGGGAAGCTTGGTACCTTCACAAATGAATGAAAGTTTACCTTTCTGTCTCATCCCACACATGAATCATTTCCAAACGGATTAAGTATCTCAGTGTTAGACCTGAAATTTCTAGAAGAACGAATTGGAAGTACAGTTTGGGATGGAGGCTGAGGTTAGGATCTTCGGAATAGGACTGTGGTCCCCCAGGAAAGGAAAGCAACAATTAACAACTGCAGGTTAATACAATTAAAAGGCCTCCACACTGCAAAGAAAATTGTTAATCAACTTAAGAGGCAGCCTACAAACTCAGGGAGGGATTTGCAAATGTAAATTTAACTAAATATCTAGAAAGTAAGAAACACAACTAAACAGAATGTTACAGAACTGGAGAAAACTCTTAGAAAGCAAAATACAGATGTCTAAGAAATATTTTTAAAGCATTCATCACCATTACCAAACCAGGAAAATACAAATTAAAACTAACTTAAGCATGCCTTTCATCTCAGCACTCAGGAGGCAGAAGCAGGAGTATCTCTGTGAGTTGGAGGCCAGCCTGGTCTACAGAATGAGTTCTAGGACAGCCAGGATTGTTACACAGAGAGACCCTGTCTCAAAAACAAACAAACAAACAAACAAAAAATAAAAACAAAAACAAAAACAAAAACAAGAATTGAGATTTCATTTTACCCCAGTCAGAATGGCTAAGAATAATGTAGCAGAGGATGGCTTTATCTGGCATCAGTGGAAGAAGAGGCCCTTGGTCCTGTGAAAGCTCGATGTCCCAGTGTAGGGGAATGCCAGGGCAGGGAAGAGGGAGTGGGTGGGAGGGGTAGAGGTACACCCTCATAGAAGCAGGAGGAAGCAGGATGGGATAGAGGGCTTCTGGGGGAGAAATCAGGAAAGGGGATAACATTTGAAATGTAAATAAATAAAATATCCAGTAGGAAAATGACTAAGTAAAAAAAAAAAAAAGCAAAAAAAAAAAAAAAACTGTTTCTAAAATTGTTTTCCAGGATTAGAGATACATCTAACCCTTGTCCCCAGGTCCCAAAGACAAACCAAAGTTTACTCTGGAGAATCAATGAGTTTAAATCGGGCTTTCTTACAGAGCACAGAGGAGGGGTTAGTTATAGGAATGTGGCCACTCCCCACCACCACCAACGGACACAGTAAAGCCGGCAGGGATGATATCTTCCTACGAGTCTCACAGATGGAACACCCCTAGTCTTCCTGGCTTATGCACGATGGCACCCTTCTCCCAGGCCTGTTGTAGAGTCATCCGGAGGTAGGGATCAGGTGACTATTAAAATGAGAATCTCCTCTCCACCACTCTAGGTAGAAGACAGTTATTTGGAACAACAATAAAAGTCTTATGTATTGTTGTTCTTATGAAAATTGGCGAAGTGAGGACACTATGGAAACTACCATAGGAAGTCTCAAAGGACAAAAAGTAGACCTACCATCCATGACCCAGCAAGACCACTCCTGGGCATATATCCAAAGGATTCTATTTTCAAGTAGAGACATGTGCTCGTTCACGTTTACAGCTCCTCAGTTCGACATAACCAGGACATGTAACAGCCCATCGACTGATGAATGGATGATGAAAATGTAGTACCTATGCACGATTAAATTATATTCAACTGTAAAGAAGAAAAAAAAAACAAAATCTATTGGTAAATGGACAGACCTGGGAAATAGGGCTCTAAGTAGCCCAGACTCAGAAAGACAACGGTCACGTTTTCATTCTTACGTGGATCTTTGACCTTTGGGTTTGTGTGTTTAATCAGAGTACCTCTAGAAACCAGGAAACGAGGAAAGGACCGAGGAAAGGACCGCTGGTAGAGACGGGAAAAGACATCAAGATGGGAGGATGTGAGAAGACATGAAGGGAAAGAATATAATGGGAATGGAGGTTTAAGTAGGAAAACAAGAAGGCGGAGGGAAAAATGGGGTTGAGGAGGAATAAAAAACACTAAGGATGGTAGAAAAAAGCTATATGAAACCTACTCTTTTACAAATTTCATACATCATTTATAAAAAAATGAGTTTAACATTATCCTACCCAGGCAACAAGGTTCAAGAAGTCACAGCTTGCAAAGTAAAAAGGTCCGGTCCCAGATGTGGGATAGATACCACCTCCTGAGCTGTTGGTTGAAGGTGACCCAGAGGCCCCACCAAACAATATAGCCAACCGCTACTGCTCTTGTTTTTTTTTTTTTCAATAAAACTTAATGGGAAGCCCTTATCGTGGAAGCTGCCCAAAGGCTTTGGTCATAGGACATGGAAAGATCAAGTTGGTACTGACCAGGAAACTTCCTGCCTGCTACCTAAACTTCACAGCACTAGAAGTTGCTACGCAGGCTGCTTGAGGGGGAAAACATCATTAGTAGTTTTATTAGTAGTTGATCCTGCGAACCACAATCATGACTGACACAGTAAGCGATGCGTGTGGTTGTAATAGTGGCAAAACTGTTATGGGGATAACCACCTCCCCTCTGATTGGATTTAAGGCCTACTATGCAGGAGGAAATGCATGGCTGGTACTGTAAACAGGAACAAAAGCCTGTGGTTGGGAAGCTCATAAACCCAGAAGTGTGTATCTACTACTATTATTGTACCACAAAGACATAGTATCAAACTTTCCTCTGAATTTGTGTCTCTACCATACATCAGTACAGCTCTTGGGTCTCATCAGAGAAATTTCTTTGTGTAGTGGGTAGTGATTAATATGAACAAAAAATACAGAGTGCTCAGCCAGAAATGGGATGCCTATCATCTATGTCATCCCCAAGCCTTAGGGACAATGATTAAAGAGAGAGCAGAAAGATTGTAAGAGCCAAAGGTCAGGGAGAGCGAAAGTAAAACAATAATTCACGCATCAGTTCAGGGTTAGATGTCCTACATCTGCTGGACTTTTTATTTTGCAAATGTTCTTTTGAACAAAACAAGAGTACGTACTGTACTTATTAATGCGAAGCTGTGTGATTGTCTGCACAAGTAAGGCCTATACAAGATCAAGCCAGTCAGCCCTGTAGCACGGAGAGGGAGGAAATTCACAAGTCCCCATCCCTAAACTAAGGAGTTATTGACAGTTGATGGCGTCTTGGGGATGGAGAGTCTCTTAAGAGTATGGTCCATGGTAGGTTGGCCAGGAATTGTATGTTGGAATCAGCAGGTTAAACTTTAAAAAGGAGAAAAAGGCATAAAGTTCATTGAGCAAGGAGGTGAATGGGAATTGAAGGAGTCAGAGAGGTGAACGGCTTGTCAATGCGGCCAATATATTGCGTGGAATTTTCGAAGAATTAGTAAAAATACTATATTTTAAAAAGTGAGTCATTAGATTCATAGTGAACAGAAGGAGTTTATAGAGAGTGTGAAGATCAGCAGATGGGGACTCTTTGGTGGCATGTTCAAGAATACCAACTCCACTAAGGAAGGCTGAACGTGAGGGACAGATGGTGAACCACTAGCCGTGAAGGATAGATGTAGAGAGAAGTAGAGTAGGAAAAAAACATGGAAGAAAAGGGAATAAAAGAAAGAAGAATGGGGTGTTCTAGTTTCGTCTATCTGCTACTGTGACAAAAATACCCTGATAAAAGGCAACACAGACCCGGAAGGGTTTGTTTGGCTTCTAATTCCAGGTTACGGTCTAGCACATCAGGGAAGTCAAGGCAGGAACTTGAAGAAGCTAGTCATAGCTTATCCACTGGGAAGAAAGGAGAGATATGAGAACATACGCTCGCTCATGCTCAGCCCACTCTCTACAAGTATATAAGGGGATTCCCTGTGGGATCCCCATGCCTAGGGAAAGGTGGCCGCTCACAATACGCTGGGCCTTCCCTTATCAATTAACAATCAAGACAATATTTCACAGACATACCCACAGGCCAACGTGAAGGAAATGATCCTTTGTCGAGACCTTTTTCCCCCATGTAATTTCAGATGGTGTGGGAGTTAGTAATGTAATATACTGACTGTGGCAGGAGGGGTCTCGGGTTCTAGGTGCCCAACAATGTAAGATGCCTCCTGTGGATCCTGCTGGAAAACACTGGAAAAGAAGCCATAGTAAGAGTCCCTTAACGGCCTTGGCCTGAGTCAACTCAAAGGACCAATAAGGTTACAGCCCCAAAGACCGATCTTTATGCTTCACTGGCCTATAAGGTCACCACCTTTGAAGTCAGTGGTCAGAAAGCTTTCCGCACAGCCTGGGGCTTCCCACGTCTCCTGACATCTCTGCCAGGGAATTGACCTCATTTCTCAAAGACAAAACAGATTTCTAGGTCACGTCCCCCCGGAACGAGAGACCAATTGATGTGATTATCTCCAAGAGAAAGGGGGCACCTGCTAAAAGTAGAAATGAGTGCCCCAGAAGGGAAGACATCGGGGAACCTAAAAAAGGGTCTCTGATAATTACCTGCCAAGATTTCAGAGCAAAGGGCATTTCCATGCGATCGCGAAGGGAAGGGGAGGAAGAGGGAGCTGGAACTTTTCAAACGGCCTCCTCACCCATTCATGCACCCAGCAACTTCCCCCTACCTTACCCAAGGACGCCCTTCTGCTCCCTACCCGACTCTCATAATAGAGAACAGACAGCATTGGCTAAGACGACGGAGAAAGGGAATTCTATAATGTGTCACTTATTATAAAATTCAGAGAGCTAATTTCTCAAAAAAAAATTACAGTCCCTCATTAACCTGGGTGAGGAAGAATCGGGGCACAGAGGGAGAGGGACACTGTTGAGAGTATACGCTGTGCTTGCGGAGAAGCCTAATCTGAATCCCAGCGCCCATGTCCGGCAGCTCACCATCACCTGTAACTCCAGCTGCAGGGAACCCAAAGCCTCTTCTGGGGCAAGGGCACCCGTGTGCCCATCTTCCTACACAGACACAATTAAAAAATAAAAATAAAATGTTTAAAAGTAGAGCAGAATCAGGGCTAGAGGCATGGCTCCGTGGTTAAGAGCACTGGCTGATTTTCCAAAGGACCCAGGTTAGATTCCCAGCATCCACACACCTGCTCACAACCATCTGTGACTCCCAGTCCTAGAAGATCCGGTGCGCTCATCCGACTTCCACAGGAACCAGGTGCACATGCTGCACAAACATACACACCGGCAAAGCACCCTTACGTATGGCATCAGTAGTAAAAAGAAAGAAAAGGCCGAGCAGAAAAAGGTTTGCCTATCTTCAAATGCAGAGAAATTGGGCAAAAGAAGTGTCCTAAATGGGACATCGTGGGAATTCATGCCTAGAAATATAAACCTGGCCAAACACCACTGGTGGAGGAGGTCAGAGGTCATAACTCTAGGGGGAACTTGTTGTTCTTTGACTACACAGGGATGCTATTAAACTGCCTTCTACATATTATTTTTATGTCCATGCATTAGTGCTGCTCTCAGCTTTAGCCAGAGAAGAAGCTTCTGCAGTGGACAGGGTTTGGTTTCAGACCACCCTGGGACAAGGGACTGAGGTGTATATTTTACATACCAAAGCAGGCCTGGTCTCCAGATTCTCCCAGCATCCCTCAGTCCCTACCTGGCATGCCCTGCCCCCACCTTTTTGCTGTATAACCCAGGTATTTAGGGTTCTCCCTTTCTTTCTTTCTTTTTTTTCTTTCTCTCTCTCTCTCTCTCTCTCTCTCTCTCTCTCTCTCTCTCTTTCTTCTTCTTCTCCTCCTTCTCCTTCTCCTCCTCCTCCTCCTCCTCCTCCTCCTCCTACTCCTACTCCTACTCCTACTCCTACTCCTACTCCTCCTCTTCCTCCTCCTTCTCCTCCTCCTCCTCCTTTTCCTTCTTTCCACATCACCTCCCTGGCCTCCTTCCTTGGGGCCAGTGAATTCACCCGCCTAAGCACAGCTTCCCAATAAACCTGCATTTATATATATTTTTTAACCTGGCTTGAACTGGCTCATTTCACTAGCGGAGAAATAACTTATCATCAGACAGCAGTTAATAAAGATACTCATAACTGGCGGATGTGCTGAGACTAAGAGACTGTCAAGTGCTCAGCCTGAAATAGGACCAACCCTCAGCCCAAGACTCAGGAAACATCCCAGAGGAGAGAACAAGGGAACATTAGGAATTCAATGGCCAGAAAATGAAGAGGAGACTGAAATGCTGTCTTCCCGACACAAAGTGACCACTGCAGTCATGAACTCACTGCAGCCGTGGTCACCTGTACAAGATCAAGCCAACAAGAAGAGTCAACATGCCAGCAGGCAGCGCTAGTTGCACTCAGTGGACTACAGAAGAGGAAGAAGCAGAGGAAATGATGAAGCACATGGGTTAATACAGGAAGTTATTAAGTATGAAGTTATAAAGTACAGGAAGGTTAATAAGACAGTAAATATGATCAACGTTCATTGTATGTATTTATGACGATGTCACAGTGAAAATCATTATTTTAGGCTGTTAACAGACACTAGGAAAAGTAACATTTTTTCCTAAGAACAAGAAAACAACTCAGTATGAGACAGAATGTATCCACATCTACCATCCTAATGAGTTGCAACAGTCACGTGGAAGACAAAATCCTCACTCATAGGACTGACCCAGCAGAGTTGTGGGCATCTGCTATAGTTAATGTTATGTTAATACAGTTAATGTTATCTTGACACAGGCTGTCTCGTGTCATCTGGAGGTAGATAACCTTAACTGGAAAACTCCTCCATAAGATCTAGCTGTAGGTCATTTTTTTTTCAAGACAGGGTTTCTCTCTGTAGCCCTGGCTGTCCTGGAACTCACTTTGTAGACCAGGCTGGCCTTGAACTCAGAAATCCGCCTGCCTCTGCCTCCCAAGTGCTGGGATTATAGGCGTGCGCCACCACTGCCGGCCCTGTAGGTCATTTTTTAAATTAGTGATTGATGGGGGAGGGTCCCGCCCATTGTGGGTGGTGCCATCCTTGGACTGGTTGTACTGGGTCCAATAAGAAAGCACTGTTGCCGGGCAGTGGTGGCGCACGCCTTTAATCCCAGCCCTTGGGAGGCAGAGGCAGGCGGATTTCTGAGTTCGAGGCCAGCCTGGTCTACAGAGTGAGTTCCAGGACAGCCAGGACTACACAGAGAAACCCTGTCTCGAAAAAAAAAAAAAAAAAAAAAAAAAAAAAAAAGAAAGAAAGAAAGCACTGTTGATCAAGGCGGAAAGAGAAAGCCAGTAAGCACCACCCCTCCACGGTCTCTACTCCGTCTCCTGCCCCCAGGTTCCTGCCTTGTTTCTGTTCTTGCCCTGGCTTCCCTCGGTGACACAGAGCCTGTCCTAGCTGGTTCTGTGTGTCACAGAACGTGACACAGGCTGGAGTCGCCACAGAGAAAGGAGCTTCGGGTGGGGAAGTGCCTCCATGAGATCCAGCTGTGGGGCACTTTCTCAATGAGTGATCAAGGTGGGGAGGGCCCCTTGTGGGTGGGGCCATCCCTGGACTGATAGTCTTGGGTTCTATAAGAGAGCAGGCTGAGCAAGCCAGGGGAAGCAAGCCAGTAAGGAACATCCCTCCATGACCTCTGCATCAGCTCCTGCTTCCTGACCTGCTTGAGTTCCAGTCCTGACTCCCTTTGGTGATGAACAGCTGTGTGGAAGTGTAAGCTGAATTAACCCTTTCCTCCCCAACATGCTTCTTGGTCATGATATTTGTGCAGAAATAGAAACCCTGACTAAGACAGAGCCCTTCAGGGTGCATAGGCCAAGTAAGCCCTTTCCTCCACAAGCTGCTTTCTATTGTGGTGGGTTTTTTGTTGTTGTTGTTGTTGTTGTTTTGGTTTGTTTGTTTGTTTGTTTGTTTGTTTGGTTTTTTCGAGACAGGGTTTCTCTGTATAGCCCTGGCTGTCCTGGAATTCATTCTGTAGACCAGGCTGGCCTCAAACTCAGAAATCCGCCTGCCTCTGCCTCCCAGGGTGCTGGGATTACAGGCGTGCGCCGCCGCCACCACCACCCGGCTCTATTGTGGTGTTTTATCGAAGCAGCAAGGGAGTGTCTCTCAGGCAGATTGATATTTGGATACAATTCTGGTCTGCGTTCAGCAGGCAGCAATCAGCCTACTGAGTTCCTCTGGTCAGCAACGAGGAATCGGGGATCAAAAGGTTGCTCTCGGTAGAGCACTTACTGAAGGGCCGGACAGCCTGAGTTTGATCCCTGAGACCCTAGTGGTAGAAGGAGAGATCCGTCTCCCACAAGGTGTTCTCTGAGGTCCACACCATAAGGTTTTTTATTAAAGCGTGTGTGTGTGTGTGTGTGTGTGTGTGTGTAGCAGGGTCTGTGCACATGTATGTGCAGGAGCACTTGGAGACCGGAAGAGAGCATTGGACTCCCTAGATCTGGTGTTGCAGACAGTTGGAACTACCAGACTCACAACTCAGCTCCTCTGCAAAAGCTCTTAACCACCGAGTCATCTCTTCAGCCACTAATTGAAAACAGACACACACACACACACACACACACACACAAGTCAAAGAAAGAGAAATTTTTCGTGAGTTCAGCTTCCCTGCTATGTCTGGAAGGCACTGTTTAGCAGTGAGAATCCTGGTCCTTAGGCTTTTAGTTAAACACGTGTACATACAAGCAACACTAAGTGGATTGAGGAGAGGAGAGAGAGAGAGAGGAGAGAGAGAAACAGAGAGAGCAGAATTTAAGAAGTCATGAATTTGAAAGGGAGTATGGGAGGCGTTGAAAGGGGAAAAGGGAGGGTTGTAAATGGTGTAAATACAGCGTTTGTGTATGAAATTCTCAAAAACTAAAATATTAAAATTAAAGAGAAACGGAGAAAGTTAAGGCATGGAAGAAGCAAAGGATCACCGCCGAGGACACAACGCGTCCCAAGTGAGTCGACTCTCCTGAGACCCTCTCAGCAGCGCCTGCTTTGTGGAAGAACTTTTCATTTGCTCATTCAGTGAAACTTCTCTTGCTGAGTTCTCACAGTGCCCTCTGCTGGCCTCTGCAGGCACTGCAGGCACATACCCGAACACATGCACATCATCAAAAATGAATTTTAAAACAAAAATATATAGAATTAGTCGAGATCACATGAGAGCTACGTTGATCCCTTCCAAGGACAGTGTCCGAGTGCTCTTACTACATTTGGCTGGAGTCCACTTCCTGAAGTGTCTTCTACTGCCATGCTGAGGACTAAGCTTCTAACACAAGGGACATTGCTGCAGTCAATCTAGCAAATACTAAAAACCCAGGTAGGTGTTAAAATACGGAGGGAGAGAGAGCCAGTCAAAGAACGCAGCAAGAGCAAAGGCCCTGGGGCAAACACTACCTAACACATCGGAGAAACCCAAAAATGAGGAGGAGGCAGAAAGTCTATGAATGGAGCTGAAGTGAGAGGTTAAAGGTGAATTCGTTCACGGGGAAGTGGGTTTGAGGGTTGTTTGTTCGTTTACTTATTTGCATGTGTTGTTTTTTTTTTCCCTCTAATGTGTCTGGTTTGATTTTTGGTTTTAGTTTTGCATTTGAGTGTTTTATTTGGCGACCGCGGCGTACATCCCAACATCATGTCCCCATCTTCTCCCATTACCTCCTCAAAGCTCCTCCCCCCACCCCTCCCCTTCTCCTCTCAGGAGGGAGAGGGGTCCTCTGGGTATCACAAACCCTCCCCCCACTTCCCCCACCCACTCACCCCAGCACACCAGTCACTGTAGGACTAGGTATATTCTCTCACGGAGGCCAGATTAGGCGGCCCAATTAGGGGAACAGGATCCAGGGGCAGACCGCAAATTCAGTCACAGTCCCTGCTCCAGTTTCATACAGGGGGGGCCATATGAAGACCAAGCTGCGCAGCTGCTACGTATGTGTGGCAGGCCGAGGTCCAGTCCACGCTTGCTCTGTGGTCGGTGGCTCAGTCTCTAGGAGCCCCCAAGGATCCGGGTTAGATGACTCCATTGGTCTTTCTCTGGAGTCCCTATCCTCTGTGGGTCCCTCAGTCCTCCCCCCAACTCTTCCACAAGACTCCCTGAGCTCCGTCGAATGTTTGGCTGTGGGTCTCTGCATCTGTTTCCACGGGCTGCTGGGTGGAGCCTCTTCGGAGGACAGTTATGCGAGGCTCCTGTCTGCAAGCCTAACAAAGCATCATACATAGTGCGGTGGACTGGTTCTTGCCCATGGGATGGGTCTCGGGTTGGGCCAGTCATTGGCTGGCCTTTCCCTCAGTCTCTGCTCTATGTCCCTGCACATTTTATAGGCGGGACACGTTTTAGGTCGAAGGTTTTGTGGGTGGGTTGTTGTCCTTATCCCTCCACTGGGAGTCCTGCCTGACTACAGGAGGGGCCATTTCCAGATCCGTATCCCCCACGGAGAGGAGTTCCAACTAGAGTCAAGCCTGTAGCTACCTTGGGATGTTCCCCAGTTCCAGGTCTCTGGCACATCCTAGAGATGCCCCCCAGCCACACACACAGATGATTCCTGTTCTCTCTCCCCAGCTCTCCCTACACCTGATCCCCACCCCCCACTCCCCTTCACCCCCTTGCCCCAGTTCCCTCCATCTATCCACTTCTGATATCTATTTTATTTCGTCTTCTGAAAAAAAAAAAAAAAGACTCAAAGCTTTGTTTCTTCTTTCTCTTTGAGTCTTCAGGTTGTAGATTTTTATTTGCTTTAGTTGTCTAACGCAACTGGCTTGGCATTTTTCTTTTTCTTTTTCTTTCTTTCTTTCTTTTTTTTTATTTTATTTTGTGACTGTCATCTAAGAGACCATCTTTTTAGTTTTGGGCGACTTACGCTCAAAACCCTGTACATTAGGAGAGTAAAGCCCGCTGTGGTCACAGCAGAGAAAGACTCCTTTAAGATATACAGGCTGGGTGGGCTCTGAAGCCAAATGAAGTAAGCCATGCAGTCAGCAAAGGAGAATCCTATGAGAAGGAAAAAGTTCTAAATTTTGAGGTGAGAAAGAACTTAGACTGTCCTAAAAATCTGGGTAGTATTACATATTCTGGTCTTTTTTATGCCATTTTAAATGGAATTGCATTGTTTTGGTTTGTTTAAGGTGCATAAAACCTCGGGTGTCTGCCTTCAGCGAGCTCTTCCACCATTTTTGAGACAGGACCTCACTCCCAGGAGCTGGCCAGGTCAGCTAGCGGCCAGCCAACCCCAGAAATCCTCATTTTAGCATACCCAGTGCTGAGAATGCGGTCTCCCCACCAAGTCAGCCTGGCACGTTTGCATAGAGGTTCTGAAGATCAAATTCACATGTTGTGTTTGCACAGCAAACACTCTGCCAGCTGAGCCACCTCCCCAGCTGCAGGAATTGTCTTTTTTTGTTAAAGATTTATTTTTATTATTTTGTGTATGGGAGCGATCTGTGCACATGAATGCAAGTGCCCACAGAGGTCCTTTTTTTTTTTTTTTTTTTTTTTCTGTTCATTTCAGAGTATAAAAACATAATTGGGAGTCAACAAGATGACTCAGTATGATCCCGGAACCTCTCATGATGAACTAATTACTGCACAATGCTGCCTCACCAACACACGCACCCTGTGGTGGTACACACGCGGGCGCGGGCACACACACACACACACACACACACACACAAATATAATGTATATGGTATTCGTGTATTCTTTTTGTTTTGTTTTGTTTTTTTGTTTTTTTAAGACAGGGTTTCTCTGTGTAGCCCTGGCTGTCCTGGAACTCACTTTGTAGACCAGGCTGGCCTCGAACTCAGAAATCCGCCTGCCTCTACCTCCCAAGTGCTGGGATTAAAGGTGTGTACCATCACAGCCCGGCTTTGTGTTGGGTTTTTTTTGTTTTGTTTTGTTTTTTTGTTTTTGTTTTTGTTTTTTTGGTGTTTGGTTTTTGGTTTTTTCGAGACAGGGTTTCTCTGTGTAGCCCTGGCTGTCCTGGAACTCACTTTGTAGACCAGGCTGGCCTCGAACTCAGAAATCCGCCTGCCTCTGCCTCCCAAGTACTGGGATTAAAGGTGTGCACCATCACAGCCCGGCTTTGTGTATTCTTTTTTTTTTTTTTTTTTTGGTTTTTGGTTTTTGGTTTTTCGAGACAGGGTTTCTCTGTGTAGTCCTGGCTGTCCTGGAACTCACTCTGTAGACCAGGCTGGCCTCGAACTCAGAAATCCGCCTGCCTCTGCCTCCCACGTGCTGGGATTACAGGTGTGTGCCACCACGCCCGGCCACTTTGTGTATTCTTAAAAAATAATATTAGTACTAGTTCGTGAATTCCTTAGAATTTTCTGAATGCAAGACCATGTTATCTACTAGTAGATATAGGTTGGTTGACACCTTTCCAAAATCAAGAGAAACAACGAAAGAAGAACTCCATAAAAGCAGCTCCCTCAAGAAAGACGGTCTGGATTTCCAGACCTGGTTCTCCAGCTCCCTTTCCCATCCCCCGCCCCTGGAACGCAATCTCCGTGGTAGTCCCGGTTGCCATGGTGAGGGGAGCTCTGGGCGCACTCATTCTAGCCACCAGGAAAGAGTGGTGTGTGATTAGGGGTGGGTGGACCCCTGTCCATTCTCCCAGGGAATCGCCGGTCAAATCCGAGTACCAAGTTAGGAACCATGCCCCTGGTGCTCCCTTCCACCGACCGGGGCCCGGACTCGCGCGTTGGGGCTCCAGAATGGCGCCAGGCGGCCAAGGCTACGTCTCGCAAGGCACACCTTCTGACCGATCGCTGTGGGCAGGAGGCAGTGACCATGTGGCAGCCCAAGGACAGTGTGCTGGACCCGAACGTGGCGCACCACCTGGGCCGAGCCGCCTACATGGAGCCCTGGCGCTTCCGGGTAGAGATGCTCAAAGGAGGCGGCACCCTGGAAAAGCCACCGCCCGGGGAAGGTGTCACCCTTTGGAAAGGGAAGATGAAGCCCCCGGCCTGGTACGCGCGCCTGCCGCTGCCTATGCACCGCGACGCGCGCGCCCAGCAAACCGCCGAGGTGGTGCACGCGCACGCGCGCGGGGCGCGCCTCACCGCCGCCCGCCTGGGCCGGGCGCAGCACCAGATCAATGGGCAGCTGCGGCTGCTGCTGCGCCAGCGCGAGGCCACTGACCGCAGGCTCAGCGAGGTGCGCAAGGCCCTCCTCATCAACCAGCAGAGCGTCAAGTTGCGGGGCTACCGACCCAAGTCTGAGAAGGTGCGACCCTCCCCGCCACCACACGAGAGGCAGAAGCTGATGCTTCCTTCTGCAGACAGCACGCCCTATGCTCCATCTCCAGCGAGGACACCCCCAGGATAGGGTGGCTCTACACCTCCAAGTTCCAAAGCCTGAGTACCCCCAAAACTGTTACCGAAATTGAGGTCACAATCTGTGCCTCCAAGAAACCAGGTTCGGCCACCCGTCCTCTATATGCCAAGGAGAACAGCCAAATTAATAGTAAAAGGCAGAAAGGGTATTTAACCGATGGAACCACATCGCGAAGAAGGACAAGGAGATCCCTCCAGTGACCCTCTGCTGTCCATTTGCGTTGTTCTGAGAGAGATTAAAATTTAAAGAGGGAGCCATGCTACGCACATCTAAGTCATCTCAGCCGTGCGAGTTAAGGCGTGGTCCTGACCATTTTACCTAGGCTCAGTCTTGCGAGCAAGGTGGTCTGGTTATCTGTCAATACAGTGTGAAATCCCTTCTGGGGTGAAAGTTTCTCCTCCATCTGGTACCGGGCCTTTTCCTTCTCCCAGCAGGAGATATTTGGGGTGAATTCTGGGTTTCCTGGGGTCTGTTAATTGTCAGATTGAAGGACTTAAGTGTCTCTTTAGAATATCTTCGTTCCTGTCAGGGTACTTCCAAAAGGACAGCCCAGGTGCCTTTCCCCAATAGGAGAACTGTTTCAAATCTAGGCTGCAAGGGTCGACACCCCACCCACACACTCCGCCGCTGCCCCATGTCACACTGCATTAAAAAAAAAATCTTCCCAAAGAGGGAAATTCACATCTCCAAGTTTGAATATCACATGACCTCTACCCCTGCTCCCAAGAAGTTCCCCAGACCCACAGATTCTGCCTTGGCCAAGAGGCCATGAAGCCCCAATTTCAAGGGAGAAACATCCTCAGACCTGGTTAAGGAGAGCACTGCATGATTCCTTGGGTCTCAAACCAAAAGAATCCACACAAAACAAAAAGAATAAATAAAAGCCCATTCCTGAGCTGGAGAGACAGCCCAGGGAGCAAGAACCCTCGCTGTGTGAATGTGAGGACCTGAGTTTGAGTCCTCTGCATCCACACAAAAGCCAGAAACTGGGCCTTTGTGCTGAGTGCTGAGTGCCCTTAGCCCCAGCACTGAGGGCTGGAAACAGGTGGCGTATCCCAGGCGTTCACTGGGCAAGCCGCCTTGCCCACACAGCAAACTTTAAAAAAAAGTCAGCCAACAGTTCCCTCAGCGAGTCATAGGCACACCGTCCTGGAAAGATCAGTTCTCAGAGAGACACCCCATCCCCCACCCCACGCACTCACCCCATGCCCCACCCCACCCCACCCCGCCTCCCCCAAAGGAACAAAACTCCCCCAGCTGCATGCTCCACAGCTCACAAGGATGAGGGAGTCTTCTCTACTGTTAAAAGATCAAATCTCCCTCCAGCCTTCTCCTGAGAGTAACTCTCCCCCCCCCCCTTTTTTTTCCCTAGATCCCAGACAAGGCTGACAGCATGCTTCTCTGGGAGAAAGGGGAGCTGAAGTCCATGAAGAGGAAAATGGAGAAAGACATGGAAAAGTCGGAGGCCTTGCTCAAGGTTAGGGGGTGCCTGGAGAGGGACCCCTGGATGCCCAACACAAAAATTATCTCTGACCCAAGCAGGGATGGATATGGTCAAACTACATGGTGTACAGTTCTGAAAAATGTCATGATAAAGCTCACGGTGTCAAATTAATATATACTAATAAAAACTTTTAAAAAAAAACAGTAAATAAACAGCCCAATTCCCTTGACACCCAGCTTCTGGTCAAGCCTGTCTATAGACTTCTCTTGGTGGAAATTGAATCTGACCATTCTGTCCCTGCGAGCCAAGCACCAAATCCCCACTCAGCACAATCTTCTGGCACACAGTAGGGACTTGACAAGTATTGGGGTTCATTTAGGGAAGACACTTTTCGAAGTACCCCGGATCGAACACACTGAGTCGCGACGCGGAACCACTTTTTATTATTTTAATTATGTGTATATTGGAAGTGGGCGTGTGCCGTGCAGGTTACCTAAGAAACCTGATTCTTCATGGAGCTGACGTGACCCGCAGCTGTGAGCTTCCTGGGGTGGGTTCTCTCCTTTCACGATCTGGGTATCAAACCCACGCCATCGGGGTTATCTGCAGACCCCGTCACCTGCTAACCCATTTTACCAGTCCTCAGTGGGCTTTTTCCTAAGGTCAAATGACAAATGTCTTCAGCCTTGTGTTCTGAATGCCCCATTATAACTACTCAAGGAGGCCAGAGTCGCTTAAAACCACCAGACTGGGTGTGCCCAGGAATAGCTTTACAACCATGTCCCAATTAAAATAAATAAATAGCCACACAATGGTAACACACACCTTTAATCCCAGCACTCAGAAGGCAGGGTCTGGTGAATATGAGTTCGAGGTCAGCCTAGTCTACAGAGAGTTCCAGGACAGCCAGGGCTACAGAGCAAGACCATATCTCAGAAAAATAATAATACATAAATAGAATTAAAGCAGGCCACCAGTCTGTAGGCTGCAGTTTGCTAACACCTTTAAAAAAAAAATAAAAAACATGCAAAACTATTATCTTGGTTCAGGGGACCAAGAGACAACAGGAAAACAGGAAAATGCATGGGTTACTAAAAGACTACAGTAACTAGATGAGAGGTGTGTTTGCAAGAATATATGCATGAAAAAAATGTTTATTTTGATGAAGTTGGGCCTCACTATAACAAAGAGCTGAGTCAGCTTAGGGACCCAAGAGCGTTAAGGTGGGCTCAGCCCCGCCCCCTACATCCAAGCTTACCTGTTGTTTCTCTGGTCCTCAGGCTCTGGCCTCCTGCAGGGACACTCTGGACTTCTACTGTCAGGAAAGGCTCCAGGCTGTGGGACTCATGAACCAGCCGCTGGACAAGGTCCTGGAGCAGGCTGGCCGCCACTCCTGGGTAGACATCACCCGACCCCCGACTCCTCGAACTCAGGGCTTGAAAACGCCTCCTCCTGACCCGGTTGGCACGTACACCCCAGGTAGGCACCCCAGAAAGGTGTCTGCTAAAACTACAGCTCCCTGAGCTAACCTAAGTATACAGCCTGCTCTCTTTCCCTGGACACGGCACCATTCCAACCGCACCCAATCATCCACAGCCTCAAAAGAAGCCAACAGAAGGCACGGTTTAAATTGCCCTCACTCACGAGCCCTTCCTTCGGCTTTCTCCCAGTCCTCCACCCATGGCCCTTCACCCCTGGCCCGCCACCACACAGAGGGGGGCAAGGGAGGAGAGACGAAGACAGAGAGGCCCGTGGCCCCACGTCCACCCTGTGCTTTCCACAGCGTGCGCGAAGGCCTTGTTTGAAGCCAAGCGCCTATTGATGGAGTCCAAGGACATCTTAACAGAGATGGCCAAGAACGAGGTGGACATCCAAAATCAGCAGCAGCAGATAAGCGACCGCGTCTGCAACACGCTGGCACAGAAGATGCGCGAGACCTTGGAGTTGAAGGTGCCCACACTGCCTGCCTAGGCTCTGGAGGATGGTTACTGCTGGGGTGGTTGGGGAAAGAGGGGACAGTGGCCCAGAACTAAACCCCTGTGCTCCCCAATCTCCAGGAAAGAATGACCATGACTTTAGGGCTAATGAGGGGGACAATCCACCGGTGCATGAAATTCAATCAAGAGATGTACGTCACGCGGGGCATCATCAAGGTAAGGTTTGAGGGAGGATAATACATGGGAAGGGGTCGGGGAGGGAGAGGTACCTGGTAGGCTCGGCCTCGCTGCTCACCGCCACACACTTTGCCAGGGTCCTCTGTTGAAAAGAAACTTGGAGGCCCGAGAGAAACTGAACAGACCCTTGGTTCGCATGTATCAGAGACACGTGGGCACCCAGCTCCCGGAGGCTACTCGCCTCGCCCAGGTATGTCCCATCTGCGTCCCCTAAAGTGAGATCACTGGGAAGCTACCTCCCCCCCCCCCAAGCACACCAGACCATGGGAAAACTGCTCACTGCGGGTCGGCCTCTGACATCAAGGCTTTTCAAGTTGCTGGGCCACACCATTCACGGTCCGGGCCCCCCACAGCTCTGAAGCTCTTAACGTAAACTGCTCAAATATGTACCACATTCTTGGTGCGTGTGGCTGTAAGAACATCCCTTCTTCCTCAGCGGTCTCAGCCCTTTAGTGTTTGTGTTTCGTTTTGTTTTTCTCGCTATGGGTGGTTGGTTTGTTTGTTTTTGTTTGTTGTTTGCTTGCTTGCTTTTTGCATGTGGAGCTCTTTCCGGTGCACACCTGACCCCAGTATAGAATCCTGCCCGTCCTAAACAGCACCAGCTCAAGGCTGGCAGTCCCCCACCCACCCACCCACCCCAGCACTGCCCACTCCTTCCCAGCAGGGCCCCTCTACTTCCCAAAATCAAACAACTTTTCCCCAGCCTACCTCTCCTCGGCTCGATCACAAACTTCCCCAACACCGCCCAACCCTTACCAATACGGCCCGCCCGTCCCTTCTTCTCCCCAGTACAGCTCCGCCCCACTCCAGAACAGCTCCACCTCTCCCAAACAACCGGCCCAGCCCTCCCAACTCCGCTTCGACCTTGCCCAGAAAGACTTTGCGAGGTCCACTACTTCCTAAAAGCCTCACCCCTCCTCAGAACTCCCACGCACCTCCCAAACGCGGCCAAACCCCTTCCCCCCACAAGCCCAGATCACCACAGACCGGTCCTGTCTCCCTTTTAAAACACAGTCGCTCCACTGCCAGGATCTCCTTTGCCCCTCCCAGCTCAACCTTGTCCCAGGCTCCGCCCTTCCCCATCCAAACCTCTGCCCCCTCCCACTCCAGGGTACTGACCTGCTGACCCGCCACAACTTGCACATGGAAAAGAACTTAAAAGAGCTCCGTACAACACACGACAACCTCGCCTGGAGCCTCAACTGCAAAAAGATAGGGCACGATGTGGACTACGATGTGGTGCGTCTGCGCCTACGCCAGCGCCACCCGCACGTGTGCTACGAGCAGGCGCAGCGCGCGGTCAACGACTGGGACCCTCGCACACCACAGCGCAGCCAAACCAATACCGCCGCCAAGTGACCTCAGCTTGCCTTGCCTTGGCCTTGGGGGTTCCGGAGCGGATGCCCCCAGATACATGACCCTCCCTCCCCTCTGACTAACCTTCTCTCCAAATGCCCGCTAGCAGAACTATAATTAAAAATATATTGTCATTATTTCATTATTAGCCATCGACTGTATGTCAATCACAAGTGTCTCCTCCTCGCAGGCAAATTGTTAGGATTTAAATCTCGGCTGCTGGTTTCAAGCTGTGTGGCCTTGGGCAAGTCACCTCCCTTCTCTGACTTCAGACTCTCAGGCCTATAAAATGAATATAACAGCACCTGCTTTAAAGGGTTGTGGTAATGACAGGTGAGTGCATCAGCAGAAGGTCTGCAGCACAGTTGCTGCCGGTCATAACTTAAGCGGTAGCATGAGCTGTTATTATCAACAGCGCCATGTTACAGCTGAGGAAACTGAGGCATAGGATCCAGCTGTAGCTCGGTTCCTCCCGTGTGCTCTGGAAACCTCGAACACCAGCAAAGAAATCTGCCGTCTGTTCCCCCTGGATCTGAGGGCCTGAGATACACGGACAATGGGGAGGGTGATTTTTGCAGCCTCGATTTGAATCTAAATCCATGGATTCAACCGGTGTCGACTTGAAAAGAGTCTCAGGGCTCCTAGGGCTCAGGCCTTTACATCAGCACCTGTCAGGCTCTTCCTGGATCAGGAAAAAGCACACTCAACCTAAGGGGACTGTGGGAAGGTTCTGTTTGCTGGCCTGCCTTCTGTTTATTTAATTATGTGTACTTGTATTGAGAGGTCTGTGTGCAGTTGACCCCAGAGACCAGAGGAGGGCGTCAGATCCTTAGAGCTGGAGTTATAGGGTGTTGTGAGCCACCCTTTGTTGCCGCTGAGCCCCGAATTCCCACCTTCTGACAAGAGCAGTACTCAGTCTTAACCACAGAGCCAGCTCTCCCACCCTAACGCAATGGGACTTAGTGAAGAAATGATGGTCGATCCTCACCAATCAGATTCCATATCTGTGTATGTCCCTCCTTGCTGAGAAAAAAAAAAAATTGATGACCACCAATCAATACTGGTGTTTGTGAGGTCGTTTGCAGACAGTCTTCGAGCACTGAAAGTTTCCAGCCATTCTGACTCCACAGGCTCCTTTAGCAGGGAGAAAGCAGGAGAGCCCCTTCCTCCTTGCTTGAGCAAACTAACTGAGAACAAGTGCCCTCCTGGCAGTCATCTGTGCAGTACCCTGTGTTTCCCACTTCTCAGGCTTTGGGTTAAAGGTTACACTGCGTCAGAGGACCTCCAGGGCTTAGATAGTGCTGAAACACTGTCCAAGGTCTCTAACACAAAAAGTGTATGTCTTAAAAAAAAAAAAAAAAATCAGCCAGGCTTGGTGGTGAACGCCTGTAATCCCAGCACTTGGGAGGCAGAGGCAGGCAGATTTCTGAGTTCGAGGCCAGCCTGGTCTACAGAGTTCCAGGACAGCCAGGACTACACAGAGAAACCCTGTCTCGAAAAAACCAAATTAAAAAAAAATAAATAATCAGGCCAGGCATTGGTGGCGCACGCCTTTAATCCCAGCACTTGGGAGGCAGAGGCAGGCAGATTTCTGAGTTCGAGGCCAGCCTGGTCTACAGAGTGAGTTCCAGGACAGCCAGAACTATACAGAGAAACCCTGTCTCAAAAAAACAATCATCATCATCATCATCATCATCATCATCATCATCATCATCATCAGAACCAAACATGCGGCGAGGTGCATTGTCACAGATCTGTCATCCCAGCATTTGGGTGGAGGCAGGAGGATCAAGAGTTCAGGCTCATCCTCAGTTACACAGGAAACTCAAGGTCAGCTGGGGCTATGAGAAACCTTCCCTTAAAAAAAAAAAAAAGAAAGAAAGAAAGGCTGGGCTACGCAAAACATTTCTACCACCCCCTCCGAGGCCCAGAAAACACCGCAGAAAAGGGGGCGGGAAGACTGTAAGAGCCAGAAGATAAGATAGAGAGGGTCAAGGAATGCCATCATCAGGGCAAGAGACTCTAATCATGAACTCATACCAGCTGAGGCAGCCTGCTTGTGGACCTACGCAAGCCTGAGCCAGTCAACAGCCAGATAGGAATCAGGGAGGGGCTCATGGCACCTACTCCTCCCTGATGAATAGTAACTACTGATAGATTCCCGGAGGAGGGGACTCTGTAACTTAAATGGAGCGCCCATAGATAAGCCCACCAGAATCCAGCGGATGGGTCTAACCCAATGGTCGCACAGACGTCCCGGGTTAAACTCAGTGGGTAACGAAACCAAAGGACATCAATCCACAAAGGCAATTGATAGGGTCGGGAGGGAGATGGAGGGTGGGTAGGGGGGGTGACCAGAACGTGTCATAGACATGGACAAGATTGCCAAGGGTCAAAGGTGTCTCAGTCAGGAAACCGAGAGCCCCGGCACCCGAATCAAACAAAGCCAGGCCTGGCAACTGCGTCTGAATCCTCAGAGCTGCATCCCCAAAGCTTATCGGTCAGCCTGTCTAACCAATCCGTGTCAAAAGTAAGGGGGAGAGTGATAGAGGAAGCCAACTACTGTCAACCTCCAGCCTCCAAACACACGTGCGCGCATGAACTAAATGCACGTGCGCGGGCGCACTCGCGAGCGCACGCATGCGCGCGCGCGCGCACACACACCAAAAAAGCCTCATGTCCCGTAAGCTTCGTTCAGGCAGGCATTACAATGCTGTTTACTATAAACATGTCAACAATATCCAAAATAAAGTGCCTTTAAACAGAAGCCGAAAACAAGGTTGGGTGTGGATTATTTGATCAAAACGTAGTCAGAAGTTTCATTTCCCAGGGGAGCCGCAATTCCGCCCCCACCGGTTCGGTGCTCACAGGGGCTGTCTGGAGCATAGCTCCGATCACCAACGGCTGCTTGCACACAGATATGAGTGGTATGCTAGAAAACAACCCAGGACGGGGCGCCTTGCTGCTGCCTTCTGCAGTTTTCTACAAGCGGGTTTCCAGGGCCTGAAGCAAGAAGCCGTTAGGAAATTCTGCAGGGCGAACCCCACTGGCCCCTGTTCCCTCTCGGTAGAACCACCAGCACTTCCTTCCCTGAGCACAGGACTGCGTGTTGATTCTCAGAAACCATCCTCGGGGATGCAAATGTTCTTTTTGCAAGCGATGCCTTGCCCAATGCCACATCCGTGCTGACACAGCCCCATTTGTCACCTTACCTTACACGCTACCTTCCCGGGCAGCATTTGCACAATCCCACAGAGGTGTAGTCTGCTCCCAAGGGTTGAGTTCCAGCGACTCTGAAAGGCACTTTCTCTGGGAGGCCATAAGGTGGTGTCATATCCACACATTAGAGAAGACGGAAGGGTAATGAGGAAGGGGGGATACCATTTGAAATGTAAATAAGCAAAAATCTGATAAAATAAAAAATAAAAACAAAAAAAGTATGAGAAGTGTTTGAGGTTTTTTGTTGTTTGTTTGTTTGTTTTCTTTCTTGCTTGCTTGCTTACTTACTTATTGAGACAAGATTTCACTAAGTAGTCCAGACTGGCTTTGAACTCAAAATCCCCCTGCCTCAGCAGGATTACTGTGTAATGGAGATTACAGGTACGCGTTACTAGACAGAGCAATTTTATATGCAAACTATTCTATTGATTTTACTCTTCTATCTAACCATTTTCGTTACTATAAATAAATGCATCAAGCTTGGTAACTTTATAAAGAAGAATAATTCATTTAGTTCATCCATCTAGAGAGACTCAAGGACACAGAAAATAGAACCGAGTCAGTTTTGGCGAGGATTTATGACAGATAGCATATGTAACCGTAAGAAAGCCCACCCTGGGGTCTTTGAATTAGAATGGTCCCCAGAGGTTCATACACTGGAATGCTTGGCCTCCAGTTAGTACAACTGTTTGGGAAGAATTATGAGGCGTGAGCTGGTGGAAGAGGTGTATCACTGGAGTGGGGATGTGTTAAGGTTTTAAAAGCCGGAGAGATTATGATATCACTGTTCTCCTTCCTTCCCTCCCTCTTTCCCTCCCTCCATCCCTCTCTCTCCCTCCCTCTTTCCCTCCCTCTCTCCCTCCCTCCCTTCCTCAAGCCTGAGAGTCAGATACAAGCTCTCAGCTAATGTTCCAGCTACCTGCCTGCTGTCCTCCTCCCCACAATGGACACGCCTTCTGAACCTGTGAGCCTTCCTTGCTCGCGATGTCTTATCACAGCAATACAAAAGAAACCAAGACATCCTCACAGGCTAGAAAGACAGGGATGGACCCAGGATCAGGCTTGTTCTTACAGCTCTCACTAGAACTAAATCCTTGATTTCTTTACCCCATATCTCCCACCCCCCACCCCCCACCCCATCCCCCACCCCACCCCCCCACCCTCCACTCCCCCACCCCACCCCCCCACCCTCCACCCCCCCTCCCCCACCCCGCCCAGCTTCATACCTTGCTTCGTTAAACAACCCTAATCCTTCCCAAACAGTTGTACCACCTGGGGCCAAGCATTCCAGCCTAAGAGCCTATAGGAGACATTCCAACTCAAAGAACAGACCGAAGGTGGTTTTCCTCATGATTACACATTATCTTTCATTATCTTTTCACCAGAGCTGACCTGGTTCCATTTTCTGTGGCCTTGAGTCTCTAGAGGTATGAGCTAAATAAATTATTTTTTCTTTATAAATTTACCACGCCTGAGATATTTAGTTATGGTCATAAAAATGGGTGGATATTAAGAATAAAATCGATAGGATATTTTGCATATAAAAGCTAGTTGGTGTTCCTCCCATGTGCATAGATAGTCAGCCCTGTAATGGTAGGTAGACTTCGTGTCTTAGTTTGGGTTTCCATTACTGTGAAAGAGACACCACGGCCAAGGAAACTTAGAAAGGAAAACATTTCATCGGAGCTGGCTCATGGGTTCTGAGGTTCCGTCCATTGTCATCATTGTAAGAAGCATGGCAGCGTCCAGAAAGGCATGGCCCTGGAGAAGCTGTGAGTTCTACATCTTCATCCAAAGGAAGTCAGGAGCAGACAGCTAGGAAGAGGGTCTCAAAGCCAACCCCCACAGAGACACACTTCCTCCAACAAAACCACACCTAATCCAACAAGGCCACACCCACTCCGGAAAAGCCAACACTTCCTTTTTCATCTTTTTTTAATTGGATTTTTCTTTATTTACATTTTTATATCTTGTCCCCTTTCCCAGTTACCCCCTCCCAGAAACTCCCTATCCCATCCCCCTGCTTCTATGAGGGTGCTCACCCACCCACTCACTCCTGCCTTCCCACCCTGGCATTCCCCTACACTGGGGAGTTGAGCCTTCGAAGGACCAAAGGCCTCTCCTCCCATTAATATCCAATAAGACCATCCTCTGCTACACATGCGGCTGGGGCCATGGGACCCTCCATGTGGACTCCTTGGTTTTGGTTAGTCTCTACAAGGGACGAAAATGCTTTCAGGAGCTCTGGGGAGTCTGGTTGGTTGATATTATTGTTCTTCCTATGGGGTTGCAAACCCCTTCAGCTCCTTTAGTTTTTTAATAACTCCTCCATTGGGGAACCCCATTAGGGGCCCCATGTTCAGTCCAATGGTTGGCTGTGAGCATCCACCTCTGTATTTGTCAGGCTCTGGTACAGCCTCTTAGGAGATAGCTATATCAGGTTCCTGTCAGCAAGCACTTCTTGGCATCCACAATAGTGTCTGGCTTTGGTGACTGTATATGGGATGGATCCCCAGGTGGGGCAGTCTTTGGATGGCCTTTCCTTCAACCTCTGCTCCACACTTTGTCTTCGTATTTCCTCAAGTGAGTATTTTGTTCCCCTTTCTAAGAAGTACCGAAGCACCCACACTTTGGTCTTCCTTCTTCTTGAGCTTCATGTGGTCTGTGAATTGTACCTTAGGTATTCGGAGTTTTGGGGTCTAATAGCCACGTATCAGTGAGTGCATACCATGTGTGTTCTTTGGTGACTGGGTTACCTCACTCAGGATGATATTTTCAAGTTCCATCCATTTGCCTAAGAATTTCATGAATTCATTGTTTTTAATGGCTGAGTAGTACTCCATTGTGTAAATGTACCACATTTTCTGTACTCATTCCTCTGTTGAAGGACATCTGGGTTCTTGCCAGCTTCTGACAATTATAAATAAGGCTGCTATGAACATAGTGGAACATATGTCCTTGTTATATGTTAGAGTATCTTTTGGGTATATGCCCAGGAGTTGTATAGCTACTTCATCAGACAGTACTATGCCCAATTTTCTGAGGAATTGCCAGACTGATTTCCAGAGTGGTTGTACCAGCTTGCAATCCCACCGACAATGGAGGAGTGTTCCTCTTTCTCCACATCCTCTCCAGCATCTGCTGTCACCTGATTTTTTGATCTTAGACATTCTGATTGCTGTGAGGTAGAATCTCAGAATTGTTTTGATTTTCATTTCCCCGATGACTAAGGATGTTGAACATTTCTTCTGGTGCTTCTCAGCCATTCCGAATTCCTTAGTTGAGAATTCTTTGTTTAGCTCTGTACCCCATTTTTAATAGGGTTATTTGGTTCTCTAGAGACTAACATCTTGAGTTCTTTGTATATATTGGATATTAGCTCTCTATCAGATGTAAGATTGGTAAAGATCTTTTCCCAATCTGTTGGTTGCTGTTTTGTCCTATTGACAGCGTCTTTTGCCTTACAGAAGCTTTGCAATTTCATGAGGTCGCATTTGTCAATTCTTGTTCTTTGAGCATAAGACATTGGTGTTCTGTTCAGGAAAATTTCCCCTGTGCCCATGTGCTCTAGGATCTTCCCCACTTTCTCCTCTATAAGTTTCAGTGCGTCTGGTTTTATGTGGAGGTCTTTGATCCACTTGGACTTGAAAGCCAACACTTCCTAATAATGCCACTCCCTGGGCTAACCATGCTCAAACCTCCACACTTTGCTTCTTAAAGACACCCTCAGCTGTTAGCACCTCTACACTAAAGACCAGGCTTCCAATACCGGAGGGGGGAGGGAAAACCACACTCAAATCATAGCACTCGTAATAATCTTAGACACATCTGTTTTCTTCTAGCCCCAGCCCAGTTTGTGACCCACGACACCATCTGCCTGAGTGTTCCTGTGAAGCCTCCTGCCTGGCTGTCTGTTCTAGTTTCTTTACTGTCGTTGTGATAAAATATGACCAAAAACAACTGAAGAAAGAGAGGGTTTATTTTAACGCATGGCTCCAGAGCAGAGGCTCTCAACCCTTCCTAACGCGGTCTAAACTGTAACACTCTAACACACGTCCTCATGTTGTGGTGTCGCCCTGTAAGATCCGAAAGAAAACGGGGGTACCCCAGCACCCCACGCCTCAGAAACCAGCACCCCAATCACTCACGAGAAGCAGACCTGATGCAATTTGCAAGAGGAAAAGATGTCAGGGACACTCCCAGCCCGAGGCTCGCAGCCGGGACTCTGGAGGAAAGAATGGGCCAAACCTCTGCTCCTTTGGGGTCACCCTAGACTCAGGCACAGGGGATTCCTAGCTTGCAACTTTATCCTTTCAGCCCCACCATACAATTATTTTTGCAGCTACTTCGTCACTCTGGTTTTGCTGCTGTTATGAATCAGAATGTCGATATCTGCTGGGCAGGATCTCGGATGTGGATGACTCTCAACCCACAAGTTGAGAAACCCTGTCACAAAGGAACATAGTTGGGAGCAGGGCAGCCGGCTGGTGACATCTTTATCCGCACGCTGGAAGCTGAGAAAGACAACAGGAAGTAGAGATTATAAACCCTCCCAGCCTGCCCTAGTGACACAGTTCCTCCAGAAAAGCTCCACCTCCTAAAGATTTCGCAACCTCCTCAAGCAGCAGCACCCCCTGGCCTCTAAGTGTCCCGGGCGTGGACCTATGGGAGACATCTCTCACTCAAAGCACAGCAGTGTCCACGTGTGTCTCCAGCATTCTAGTCACCGCCACCCACTCCAGTCACCGTTGCTCGTGGAGCGGTTTGCTACAGCTGTGACACACATACAATTACCCTCCCCCGCCCCAGCTCTTTTTCAAGCTCTTCCATCTCAAACGACTCTTCTCTCTTGACTTCAGCCAATTCTCATTTCTTTATGAATGTGTTATTAATAGTATAATAAAGTACCATAAATTTAGTGCTTTAAGTCTTTAGGAAGGTTCTAGAGCTAGAAATCCAAAACAGATTTACTGTTTTATAAGATGGTTAGTACTCGCCTTGCAGACATGAGGACCTGAGTCTGATATAAATACCTGACTTCAATTTTTCAAATGCCTATTTTTTAATGACGCTTCTGAGACGGTGGAAAAGAAAGGAAACGGGGCGAGTGGACCTGTTTAGAAAGGTTCTTTGGAGCAACCACCATCTGTGATGTCTGGAAACCTGCAGTTCAGTTCACAGGTCAGCAATGGCTGCTCAACCCATTCAGAAACACTTCATAGATGCGCCAACAGTCCGGTTAGGCAAAGTCAGGTTAGCTACAGCAGTTGCCGAGACCTAGCAGGGAAAGCCAGACCTCAGCCTCCGCTGAGTTAGCAGCAGGAGGGCTGCCCAGCAAGACCTGCCCAGATACCTCCATAACAAACCCAGCTCTGCCCGCCCCACCCCCATCACCGTCCTCCAGTCCTAGTCATACTCCCTCCAAACATCATCACTCTGACATCTGTCAATCAGCCTGAGTCCACGGAAGCATCAAGAAACTACTGCACACCACCAGAAGGTCTTTTTGTTTTGTTTTGTTTTGTTGTTGTTTGTTTGTTTGTTTTTGTTTTTGTTTTTCATTTCTCTATGGAGTCCTGACAAATGGAGCTCAACTGCATGAGGTAAGGCGGATCAATGCATGTGTGTCGTTAGCAAAGAAGCCTTCATCACGGGTCCTTTCACGCGCTTGCTCTAGCAGAGCATCCTCTCCCCTGTGCCTGCCTCAGGCTAAACGTTTGTTTCTTCACGTTTGCCGCAGAAAAGCATCA
Organism: Apodemus agrarius; assembly: GCA_964023405.1. Classification (NCBI taxonomy): domain Eukaryota; kingdom Metazoa; phylum Chordata; class Mammalia; order Rodentia; family Muridae; genus Apodemus; species Apodemus agrarius. Next base: position 52,300,639 of record OZ030026.1, on the reverse strand, counting down.
TCCAACTGACTCTCCAAAGAACCCTTCAGTTTCCACTTCAAATGCCCACGTAAAAAGACAGACATAATGGCATACGCTTGTCTCGTAGGCTCTGGGGATGCGGAGACAGGTGATTGCCTGGGGCATTCTGGTTGGCCACTGTTGCCTAATTAGAGAGCCTCGGGTTCCAATGAGAGACGTTGTTCCAAAAAAATCAAAATCAGGCTGCTGAGGTGGTCAGGTGAGTGGTGGAACTTGCCAGTCACTCCGTCCTGACAATCTGAGTTAAACTCCCAGAATCCCAATAAAAGTAGAGGAAAATGGCCACCTCCACAAATGTATCCTCTAACCCCTACACATATAACACACACACACACACACACACACACACACACACACGAGAGAGAGAGAGAGAGAGAGAGAGAGAGAGAGAGAGAGAGAGATTACTAGTCTGGCTGTAGGACCTTCTGTGGATTGGAGAGAAAATGAATTTCCTGAACATTCCGACTTCTAGAGGCCACCAGCCTTCCTTCGTTTGTGGCCTCTCTGTCCATCTTCAAAGCCAGATAGTCCTAGCATCTTTTTTTCTTTAGACAAAGTCTGACTGTGCGCAGGTGGGCCCAGAACGTGTGATTCCCCTACCTTAGTCTCTGAAGGCTGGGGTCACAGCTATGCGCCACCATGCCTATTTGTATCAGTTACATCTTTAATTTCCTCTGTTCCTCTGACTATGGTCCTCTTGGCTGTGGCTTGAAAGGAGCCTTGGATTAGATTGGACTCACATGTGCGATCCAGAACACTCTGTCCATCTTAACATGTTCAAAGTGCTGAGACTGAGTAACTGTGAGTGCCCAGCCATAGCTGGACCGTGGATCCACCAACAGCTTCCCTCCCTAGGGTTCAGGGAACATCATAGGATAAGGGACAGAAAGAATAGGAAGAGGTGACTGTGAAAGGGGGTGGCAAAAGATCATAGGGAGACAATGGTGGGGAGACAACGGAGGGGAGAGTGTGGAGGGGAGAGGATGGAGGGGGAGGATGGAAGGGGGAGGGGGAGGGGGAGGGGAGAGAATGGAGGGAAGGATAGACAGGGAGGATGGCGGGGAGAGGAGGAGGGGGAGGGGGGAGGGGAGGGAGGAGGGGAGAGGATGGAGGGGGAGGGGGGAGGGGGAGGGGAGAGGATGGAGGGGGAGGTTGGAGGGGGAGGGTGGAGGGGAGGGTGGAGGGGAGGATGGAGGGGGAGGAGAGAGGGGAGAGGATGGTGGAGTTATGAGGACTCAATGAGATATCTTGCAGAAGCGAATAGTGCCCTTCTCCATCCCCCCCTCTGTCCTCTGGCACTTAGAAGGTATCAAGTCAACGTTTATTAAAACATAACTGGAAAAGCCAACAGCTTAACTTGAAGTTCACAAAGTGTTTCTGTGTGCATTATGTGGCCAAATTCTCCATCTTCACGCTGGAACATCACCTTTGCAAGAAACCATTTGACCCACCAGCATGGTGGCACAATGCCTGTGATACCAGAACTTGGGGATCTGCGGCAGGAGCATAGCAAGTTCCAGTCTACTCTGAACTCCACAGAGACGGGAGTGTGGGGTAGGAAGAGGCACATTAGGCGAACCTGCAGACCGAAGCTTCATATTCTTCCTGCGTTGTCTTACTACACACCTGATCTCTCTGCGATGGGTTTTTCTGACCTGTAAGACTGAGGAAGTTTTTTCAATGCCTTTCTTGTCAGGTTACTATGAGGATCCACTGAAGTAATATTCTACGTCACTTACTCCAGTGCTTAGCATGTAGTGAGGTCTCCATTAACAGGAGACAGAGACTCTCATATTTTCCTTTATTTATTGAGATGCAATGCATACAACATAGTTACTAGCATTTTGAAGTTGCTAATTATGACGGTTCAGGTGAAAATGGCCCCCACTGGCTCACAGAGAGTGGCACTACTGGGAGGTGTGTCCTTGTTGGAGACGGTGTTGTACATATAGGAGGTGTGTCCTTGTTGGGGACGGTGTTGTACATATAGGAGGTGTGTCCTTGTTGGGGACGGTGTTGTACCTATAGGAGGTGTGTCCTTGTTGGAGACGGTGTTGTACCTATAGGAGGTGTGTCCTTGTTGGAGACGGTGTTGTACCTAGTCTTTGCTATTTTGTGGTTTCTTCTTCCTTCCACTCTTTCCCACCCCCTTTCTTCTACCTTTCAACCCCCTAACATTAGATATGAGAGAAGAAAGGAAAGAGAGGAAAGGAAAGAGATTCCTGAATAAAGTCAGGGGTCAGAAAGAGGGTGATGTTATCATTAGACTACTTTCTGCTGATTAGGGGTGTTGAGTTCCTCAGGACAACTTCAGTCTTTGCCATCAGGTTATCTAATTCTTTCTCTCTTTCTTTCTTTCTTTCTTTCTTTCTTTCTTTCTTTCTTTCTTCTCCTTCTTCTTCTCCTTCTCCTTCTTCTCCTCCTTCTCCTTCTCCTTCTCCTCCTCCTCTTCCTGCTCTTCTTCCTCCTCTTCCTCTCCTCTTCCTCTTCCTCCTCCTCTTCCTCCTCTTCCTCCTCTTCCTCCTCTTCCTCCTCCTCTTCTTCCTCTTCCTCCTCCTCTTCCTCCTCCTCTTCCTACTCCTCTTCCTCCTCTTCATCCTTCTCCTCTTCCCCCTCTTTCTCTTCCTCCTCCTCCTTCTCCTTCTCCTTCTCTTCCTCCTCCTCATCTTTCTCCTCTTCCTCCTCCTTTTCCTCCTCCTCTTCCTCTACCTCCTCCTTCTCCTTCTCCTCCTCCTCTTCCTCCTCCTCTTCTTCCTCTTCCTCCTCCTCTTCCTCCTTCTCCTCTTCCCCCTCCTTCTCTTCCTCCTCCTACTTCTCCTCCTCTGCCTCTTCCTCCTTCTCCTTCTCCTCCTCTTCCTCCTCTCCCTCCTCTTCCTCCTCCTCCTTCTCTTCTTCCTCCTCCTCCTCCTCTTCCTCCTCCTTCTCCTTCTCCTCTTCCTCCTCCTCCTTCTCCTCCTTTTCCTCCTCTCCCTCCTCTTCCTCCTCCTCCTTCTCTTCTTCCTCCTCCTCCTCCTCTTCCTCCTCCTCCTTCTCCTTCTCCTCTTCCTCCTTCTCCTTCTCCTCCTCTTCCTCCTTCTCCTCTTCCTCCTCCTTCTCCTTCTCCTCTTCCTCCTCCTCTTCCTCCTTCTCCTCCCTTTTCCTTCTTCATTGTGCACATCTACTTAACAAACCACCACACACAGCAACCAATAACAACCAACCTGCACGGCCTCTAGTGGTCCTTGCATTAGATACCCTCTAAAAAGTCCCCAGAATTACAAACATCACACAATTGCAGAATCTTTCTGAAGCTGGCAAAATCACACTCTTGTTAGAGCACAAAGCAAATAATAGTCAAATGCCATGGACCATCTGAAGCAGCCCCACAGCTGGGATTAAAACAAAAAGATAGTATTATATTTTTCAGTGTTTTTTTTTTTTTCAAGAAACCAAATTTCTCATTACAAGGTGTGGCCTTGTTGGAGGAAGTGTGTCACTGGGGTCAGGCTTTGGGGTCTCAGATAATCAAGCCAGGCCCGGTGTTACTCTCTCTTCCTACTGCCTACTGAACCAGACACAGATCTCTCGGCTCTTTCTCTAGCACCATGTCTGCCTGCAAGCCACCATGCTTCCTGCCACGATGACAGTGAACTAAACTCTGAACTGTGAGCCAGCCCCAGCTAAATGTTTCTCCTTGTAAGAGTAGCTGTGAGCATGGTGTCTCTTCACAGTGATAGGAACCCTAAGTAAGACACTGGAATTTAGTAACCTTGCGATGTTGTGAGATCATCGCCTTTACCTAATTCCACAGAATTTTACCGCATTGTAGAGAAGTCCCTGTCCCCATAACCCAGCGCTGCCTATTCTACCCTAAAGAAGATGCATAACCTTAGAGGGGATACTTTGTGAGATAGTGAATTTCCCTACACGCAAGCCATCGAGCACAGGATAGATAGTTCTAGGAAGGCGGCAACTGAGAAGTAGGATCAGAACAATGGTCCTTCCAGGTTGACACACAGGGTATGAGTTCTGTGAAGTGGGCCTTTAAGTCCAATTAGATTGCTGTTGGCTATCCCCATAGTATCCATGGCACCATTGCGCCATTACATCCGCCAGGCCAGTCATTAGATATGATCTGAAGACATACTTTACGCATGTGAATTCATCAGTTATTGAATAGATGAATAAAGCCAATGTCTGGCGTGTTTGTGGCAGCCGGGGATGTTTAGCAATATCTGAAGGCAAGCTTGGCTGTCACAACAGCAGGGTGGAGCATAATGCTTGAAATGCGAGGAGTCAAGAGCAGAGATACTGCTAAATGTGCTACGGGGCATCTCTCCCTGTGACAGAGAAGCACTCTGTCAAAATACGCCAGCCCAACCATTCAGACCACAACTCAGGTCAAACCCTCCTGCTCAGAGGACCATAGGCCGTAGGGAGACTTACTTTATGGTTAAATGGACATGATCTCAAATACTTTCTAAATGGGTGATTATAACCATAGATGAGTGCTGCTCTCTACCTTCAGTCTTCTCTGCAGGGGGTGGGGTGGGCGGTTATGGGAGGGGCCATGGTTAGCATAAAACCAAATAACTGTCAAGGTGCTGAAAAAAGAGTACCTGTGGAGTATTCAGTCCTCAGTGCACAGTTTATGTCACCCCTGTCCCAAGACTTAGGGAACATCAAGAGAGATAGGGGCAGAAAGCGTAGAAGAACCAAAGGATAGAGACACGCACTGAGAAACTCCGTCTTCTGCAGAAGCCATCACGGCGGCACTCCTGAACTCACTGTAGCTGTGGCCATCGGCACAAGATCAAATCAACAGCACTGGTCAGCACTCAGCAGACAGCACTAACTGGACTCGGGGAGAAGAGGAGGAAGAGGAGGAAGTTGAATCCTGAATCTAGTCTTTTTTTTTTTTTTTCCGAGACAGGGTTTCTCTGTGTAGTCCTGGCTGTCCTGGAACTCACTCTGTAGACCAGGCTGGCCTCGAACTCAGAAACCCACCTGCCTCTGCCTCCCAAGTGCTGGGACTACAGGTGTGAGCCACCTCGCCTGGCGGAAGTTGAATCTAAACTCCCAAGTCTGAACTCTTGATCCCCTGTTGATGGCTGGCGTGAACTCTTTGGGATGTGAACTCACAATAGAAGTAGGGCACTAAGGCTGGACCTTAGAAGGTCTTCCTCACCTGCTGAACAACGTGGCTGCCATTCTCGCCAGATCAGCTGTGCTTACTTACACAAATCCACCAGAACAGGGGTTCATTGACTGTCGACAGTCCCTCATAGGAAGAGGTGTAGGGAGATCTGCTGAACCCTCATCCAACTGCTCCTGTGAGTCATTCGCACACAGTTTTGCTGAATTGCATGGGGCCTTGGGGTCTTGGGGTGCTACATAGGCTAGGGAAAGTTTACCGAGGGCCCTCCATCTATGAAGCTATGGGGAAGCCGTCATTTGGAGTCAAGCACGCTTTTCTCGTTAGGCAACACTTCCCCCCATGCCCTGCAAGTAAACCCAGCAAGCCACTGCTTCCCTGGAGTGGATTCTACTGTGGTTTGTTCTTGGGACTTGATGAAGAGAGGCTGTGGGGGGTAGGGGGGGACCAGCCCTGAGTGTGAATGTGTATTGCTGACAAGGGCACAACCATTTCAAGGAACCCAACGCCTCAGACAATGTCAGAGCCTTTCCCAGTCAGGCTCAGAGGCTGGACAAAGCTTTTCTCCAGTACGGGTGAGTATACTGACAGCATGTGGGAAAATAGCAGCTTCAGCTCTCCCCACCACCACCACCAGTGACTGCCACCTGGCTCTGCTCTGCCCTCTGTCACAGAAGTACTGCCCACCTAATCAGTCTAGGAGCTTCAGCGTCACCTTTACAGATCCCTTTGAGATTTGGGAGTTCCTACAGAGGCCAGGAAGATGGCCCAATAGGTAAAAGCACTTGCATATTCATGAGAACAGGAATATAGATCCCAGCATCTACATAAGAAGCTGGGCGTGGCCACATAAACACCTGTAATCCCAGCACGGTTGAACCCTGGAGACAAGAGGCTCACTAGGCTTGCTGGCCATCAACCTAGCTCTAAGTTCAATACGGGACCCTGTCTCGAGGAGATAAGGTATTGGAAAACAGAGCAGGATACACACACTCGTCTGGCTTACGAGTGTGTGCGTGCACACACGGGGAAAGGATAGAGAAAGTGAAATGTTATCAGATTTAAATGAAAATCCAAAGGATTTCTGTGCAAGGCAAGAGGAATCAGTAGGAAGGGGAGAGGGACAAGGAGGTGCTATATGGTGAAAGGGAGAGAAAATCTCACATTATCTTTCATGAGCAATATAGACACACACACATGCCACATATATAAAATTATAGATCCCATCTGAAAACAGAAGGGAGGCTTTTCATGGGAAAGAGAGAGAGCATGGAGGGGTGGAAAGGAGGGACCTCTGAGAGAGGACTATGAATAGGCAAATAGAAGCAACATCTAATGATATATAACAGCATAATGTGTGGAAACATCATAATCAAGGCCATGATTCTGTATGTCAAAGAAAAAACTGTTTTAAAATTAATTTAAAGTGTTCCTATTGGTTAGCACACAGCGATCCTTCACAGGACAGCCACACCATCCCACTGTGGAGACATGCCCTTGCGCAAGTAACTCGACTGACATCTGCTTCCCAGCGGCAATGCTCCACCAAGGCTTCTGCATGTGTCACTGAGACTCCCTTCCCTCGTCCCTAACCCTAACCCTAACTCTAACTCTCCTGACATCTGCTTCCCAGCGGCAATGCTCCAGCAAGGCTTCTGCGTGTGTCCCTGAGACTCCCTTCCCTCGTCCCTAACCCTAACCCTAACCCAAACCCTAACCCTAACCCTACCCCTAACCCTAACCCTAACCCTAACCCTAACCCTAACCCTAACCCTAACCAACTCTCCTGACATCTGCTTCCCAGCGGGAATGCTCCAGCAAGGCTTTCGCGTGTGTCACTGAGACTCCCTTCCCTCGTCCCTAACCCCAACCCCAACCCCAACCCCAACCCTACCCTAACCCTAACCCTGACCCCAACCCCAACCCCATCTCCAACCCCAACCCCAACCCTACCCTAACCCTAACCCTAACCCCAACCCCAACCCCATCCTCAACCTCAACCCCAACCCCAACCCCAACCCTAACCCTAACCCTAAACCTAACCCTAAACCTAACCCTAACCCTAACCCTAACCCTAACCCTAACCCTAACCCTAACCCTAACCCTAACCCTTCCCCCGTCCTTCCCACTTCATTCCTGGCCCGTTCCCGAATACACAAACACGCTTGTGACCCTTAGATGTAAGAAGAACCACAGCGGCAGTTCCCCTTGTTTGTACTAACGCACGACAATTATTCTTTTATCTCCACCTCATGCCTCATCAGTAAGCTCTGAAGTCATCACACCCCACGGAGCCATGAACCTCCCTGGAAGACCTGTCTCGGCATTTGCCTAATATCAGCCTCTGACCACCCATCCACCTTATCCAGCCAGAACCAGAGCCCATTTGGAGGGAAGAGGGAGTGTCTTGAAGGCACAGAGGTCTTGTCCACATCGCTCCGTTCGGGTCCTCTGGGCGTGTAAGGCTACCTCCCAGGTTCTCGGTGCCAGCCATCTCATCTAAAACAGGAAAGTGATGTTGGACAGGACGTGATAGATTCAAGAAGCATTTTAAGGTCAGGGGAGATGGCTCAGGGATTAAAGCATTTGCCACAGAAACCCGAAGAATAGAGCTCTGATCCCCAGAAATCCACATAAGTCAATGTTGAATTATTGGGACAGGCCAACCGTAATTCCAGTCTTGGAAGGGATCCCCAGGACAAGCTGATCCCCAGAATAAGATTACCTATCTCAGGCAGCTCTTGGTCCAAGTGAGAGACTGCCTCAGCCAATTAGGTGGAAGAGTTATGGGTAATGATTGGAATTTGTGCTTCCACATTCGTGTATAGAGACAGACACACAAACAAACACACACAGAGACACACACACACACACACACACACACACACACCAACACACACACACACACAATTATTTCTTTTCATTGTGTATGGGGGATGGGGTGCACGTGCAGAAGCCAAAGGACACTGGATGGCAGGTTCTAACACTCTCTGCCTTCTCTGGAGATCTGGTCTACCACTGAAACTCGAGCTAGGCTCTACCCAGCAAGCCCCAACAATCATCCCGTTTCCGCTCCCCACAGCACTGAGGCTACATTCGTGCATGCCCAGTTTTTCACTTGGGTGTGAGGGTTTTGAACTCAAGTCGTCATGATTGTGTAGCAAGCTCTCTTACCCACTGAGCCATCTCTCCAATCCATCCCCCCCCAAAATGCACACTTCCCCCCCCTTTTAAGTTCTTCTTTAATTTTATGTGCATGGGGCCTTTCGCCTGCATGTGTTTGTGCATATGTATATGTACTTCCTGCAGAGACCAGAAGAGGGTGGTGGACCCTCTGGAGTGACAGGCGATTGTGAGCTACCACATGGATGCCGAGAACTGAACACGGGGCCTCTGGGAAGAGCAGCCAGTATTTTTAATCACTGAGCACTCTAGCTCCAAGACATAGACCCTTTATAACAAACCAGAAAAATAGAAATTGAAACAACATGAGTTTGGCTAAAAGGTGTAACAGAATGGAAATCATAGCCATAGCCATGAGGGAAGAGAGTTCCTGGCTGTACTGGCTAGTTTGGTGTGTCAACTTGACACAGGCTGGAGTTATCATAGGAAAAGGAGCTTCACTTGGGGAAGTGCCTCTATGAGATCCACCTGTGGGGCATTTTCTCAATTAGTGGTCAAGTGAAGGAGGGCCCCTTGTGGGTGGTGCCATCTCTGGGCTGGTATTCTTGAGTTCTATAAGAGAGCAGGCTGAGCAAGCCAGGGGAAGCAAGCCAGTAAGGAACATCCCCCCATGGCCTCTGCATCAGCTCCTGCTTCTGACCTGCTTGAGTTCCAGTCCTGACTTCCTTTGGTGATGAACAGCTTTGTGGAAGTGTAAGCTCAATAAACCCTTTCCTCCCCAATTTGCTTCTTGGTCATGATGTTTGTGCAGGAATAGAAACCCTGACTAAGACAAATTGGTACCAGCGTAGTGGGGTATTCCTGTGACAACCTGACCATGTTTTGGGGAGGACTGTGGAAGGACTTTGGAACTTTGGGCTAGATGGTCCATTCAGTGATGAGACCTCTGTGAGATGTTGTGGAGGAGCTTGGAAGATTATGTTGAGAACAGTGCAGAAGATGGAGGCCTGGCTTGTGAAATTTCAGAGGGAAAATTAAAGACTCTTATCAGGGCCATGAAGACTCTGTGGTTCTGGTTAGCTGGGGCTGAAGAATCAGCTGTGAGTAACAAGATACCAGAACCACTAAAGTGAGCCGTTGTGTTACTGGGACTATTGATGCTGGTTAGCTGGAGCTAAGAAATTAGCGGTGAGTAAGAAGAGACCAGCATCACTGAGGTGAAATCTTCTGGGATGTGTTTTCTGAGAGCACAGAGAGTGTGTTCCAGATAGCCAAGGTTGTGCCTCGTGCTGTAGCAGGACTTGGTACTGTGTAAGAGTCACCCAGGTGGTACTGCTTTTGAAGGCATGAAGGCATCATGAAGAACAGCTGAGGCTTGGTACGCTGAGAGACCACGGAAGGCCATTGGTGAAAGTGTACCCTCAGTTGTAATTGATGGCCCAGGACTGAAGGGGTCATGCAAAAGAGCTGAGGCTTGGAGATGCCAGTACTATGCGATGACCACCAAGGAAAGCAGCAGCAGTGGAGTACAGGCAGCTGGAGCCTAGAAGACAAGGTGTGTGCTACAAAGGGCAGAGCTGGAGAAGTGACTCAAGCCCTTGGAGGAGCCCAGAAGATCATGAGTTGGATCCCAGACATTGAACCATTGGAGTTTGAGTTTTGCTTTTGATTGTGACTGTGCCCTGATATTTTTCCCTCTTGAAAGAAGGTATTTTAGTGGAGCCCACAGTTCAGAGACTTGAATTTTTAAAAGACTTTGAATTTTAAGATATTGGATATTTTAAAAAGGATTGAACTTTTAATATGTAAAGACTGTGGGACTTTTAACTTTATTTAGATCTTGGGGATGAATAAGAAAGTAAGGGTTGGCTTAATAGTGATATGTTGGTGTGTCAAGTTGACAAGGGGTCAATTGTACTGGCTAGTTTGGTGTGTCAACTTGACACAGGCTGGAGTTATCATAGGAAAAGGAGCTTCACTTGGGGAAGTGCCTCTATGAGATCCACCTGTGGGGCATTTTCTCAATTAGTGGTCAAGTGAAGGAGGGCCCCTTGTGGGTGGTGCCATCTCTGGGCTGGTATTCTTGAGTTCTATAAGAGAGCAGGCTGAGCAAGCCAGGGGAAGCAAGCCAGTAAGGAACATCCCCCCATGGCCTCTGCATCAGCTCCTGCTTCTGACCTGCTTGAGTTCCAGTCCTGACTTCCTTTGGTGATGAACAGCTTTGTGGAAGTGTAAGCTCAATAAACCCTTTCCTCCCCAATTTGCTTCTTGGTCATGATGTTTGTGCAGGAATAGAAACCCTGACTAAGACACTGGCCAAAGTCAGAAACAAAACTATGTTTGCTGCTGATGTCTTCCAGGTCTCCAGAGCAGAGGATCTTGGGCAGCTTGTGTGGTCTTCTAGACTTTTGGGCTCTTTATTTTCCATTGATCTCACTCAAGGCTGTGGAGCAAGGGAAGTAAGAGCGTTTGAGAGAGCTACTTTCAACATCCATGACATCACTTGATTCTCAAACTTTCCACGGGTTCCCCAGACACACACCCAGGGAAGCACAGTGGTTAGTAGGTTTCAAGTTCTGATATTTAAAATTCTAAAAGAGTATTAAAAAGTTTCCTCTGGTAAGTAAAGGCCAAGTAATAGGAAACATACCCCTAAGAGTGCTTAACTCAAACATAAGGTCCTGTGTTCAAATCTCTAGCACCCACTCAAAAAGCCACAGGTCGTCATGTACCACCTATACCCCAAGTACTGCAGGAAGCGGGAATGAAACGGTCACTGTGGTTTTCTGGCTGCCAGCCTAGTTCCAGGTTCTGTAGAGACCTCTGTCCTCAGAGAGTAAGGCAGAAAGTCTTGGAGTGACAAAGCACTCCAAGTCTCCTCACATGGGCACATGCCACACTCGAACTCACGCACAGAGGTACACCTCTGCTGCCTGAAATTTAAGTATTCTGTGTCCCTTACTAACTACATGTCTTATATGCATAAGCCAGTTGATCATTTTGTATGACAATCACGTATTGGGATGTCACACTGTACCACACGCTTATGCGTAATTACAGGAGTCTGTTAAGAACGCCATGCGTTTCTGGGCAAGGTGAAATATGTGTTCTGTGTTCCTTGCCGTGATGAGATATCAACCTATCTCTACAGACATTTTCAGATGAAATACAAGAAAACAAAGCCATGGGAAAATCAAGCTATTCCACCTAGCCTAGTAGCGCAGGCCTGGGATCCCAGCTGCCTTCGTAGCTGAAGCAAGAGGATTGCACGTCTGGAAGCAGCCCGGGCAGCTCAGCGAAGCTCTGTCTCAACTCGAAAGGTAAAAAGATGTCTTGGGATACAGCCTGAGAGTCAAATGCTTGCCTAGCTTGTACGAAACCCTAGGTTCAGTCCCCAAGACTGAAAAAATAAATCAGTATTTTCATGGCTAAGTATGTAGCTTGGCGAGAGGGCGCTTACCTAGTGTGTGCAAGGTCCTGATTAACAAATTAAAAAAGATAATTAAATGCAGAGGGGAAATAAAGAAGGGAGATGTGACAAGAGGCACAGGCAAGGGAAGGGAAGGGAGGGGAGGGGAGGGGACGGGAGGGGATGGGAGGGGAGGGGATGGGAGGGGAAAGGAGGGGAGGGGAGGGAACAACAACAACAACAACGTCTAGTATTATTACTGCCATTAACCCTGTCAGTACTTTTATTGTAAATACATGTGGTGATAAATACCAGAAGGAATATTTAAAAATAAAATAAAAATTTCCACATGAAGGCCTGAACGCTCACCAGCCACACAGCAGCCCTTCCTGTTGGCTGTCAAGCTAGTGTCTTGCAAAACGTCTATCTGTTCAAGAAGGACGTGAATGCCCAGGGCACTTGGGCGTCCTCCCAGACTATGGCTGACAAAATCTTGCCTAACTAGATGCTACCCTATCTTGCTAGTGTCATGTGTAGGGAGTTGTTTACTCGTCAAGGCAGCCTGGGATGGCAGAAAGCTGCCCCAAGTATTGGAGCAACACTACCCCCTTTCCTCTTTTGTTGCTCCTGATACTGGGAAAGAGTCAGGTCCCGCATCTCTTAGAACCATCCGCTGGGAGCACAGAGTTACAGTCCCCAGCAGAGAAAATACACACAGGCTACAAAGACACAAAAATTGGTTCCAGCACACACAGATATCACAATGGTAGATGTTCGAGTCCCTCGTATAGACAACTCCACAGGACCACTGACATGACCCTATCATCGTATTTATATACAAGGTATAGGCATCTTTCAATGTGCTTTTTTTTTCTTGTAAAAGACATGGTCTTGGGTAGCCCAGGCTGGCCTGAAACTCCATATGTAACTGAAACGGCCTTGAATTTCTAATCCTCTGCCTCTACCTCCCGGTGCTGGGATGAAGTGTGAGCTTCCATCCAGAGTTTTATTCAGTGCTGAGGAAAAACTCAGGGCTCCGTGTATGTTAGGCAAGAGATCTACCAGCCAAGCTACACTCCAGCCCTTCGGAACAGCATTTAAATTGTCCTTTGTGTGTGTGTGTGTGTGTGTGTGTGTGTGTGTGCACCATGGGTGTGTCAGTGCCTGAAGAGGCTAGAAAGTGAGGTTGTATTCCCAGGACCTGGTGTTGCTGATGATTGTGAATGTCCTCGTGTCAGGAGCCTAACTCAAGTCTGTGCAAAAGCAGCAAGCACTCTCAACTGCCGGGCTGTCTCTCCTGCCTCCCTTCAAAACACTTGCAATTACCTGAAGGTTACTTATGACACCTAGTCAAGTGCAAATGGCAGAAAGTGTCGTGCCCTGTCATTAATGGAATAGCAGGAAAGAACAAGGAACTCTGTGAGACTGTTTAGTTTATATAAAACAGCCCAAGGTTGAGCTTATCATCTTGTGCATGCTAAGCTCATGTGCTACCACCGAGCTATAAGTGTGTGTGTGTGTGTGTGTGTGTGTGTGTGTGTGTACTAAACTCATCCTCTACCACCGAGCTGTAAGTTTATATGTCTGTGTGTGTGCATGCTAAATTCATTCTCTACCACTGAGTTTTAAGTGTATACATATGTATGTATATATGTATGCATATGTAAACATGTATGGATGTATGTATAAACGTATGCATATATACATACATGTGTGTACATATGCATACATACATATACATGTGTGTACATGTGTATATACATTTATATGCACGTACATATGCATACATATATGCATACATATATGTGTGTGTGCACATGCTAATTAGAATTGGACAAATGAAACCGAAGGAAAAGAGCCCAATAGGAGGCACAAGAAACAGACTCAGTCATTTGCACGCCCAGGAATCCCATAAAAACACTAAACTAAAAGCCAAAGTACATGCACAAAGGACCTGGTGCAGACCTGTGCGTGCTGCCTCAGGTCCTGTGAGCTTATATGAGCTCTGATCATGTTGGATTTAGAGGGAATTGTTTTCAGCGTGCCCTCCATCTGGCTCTTATGCCGCAGACCTCCGATTTCTTACTTTGAAGCGGGGTCTCAGTTACCCAAACTGACACCTAACATGTGATCCTCCTGCCTCAGTCCCTCAAGTAGCTGGAATTGACGACCTGTGCAGCCAGCTTAGATGCCAATTTCCCCCTTTTTTCTCTTTTTAAAATATCTTTTCATTTTTATTTCTCACCATCATCGTGTGTGTGTGTGTGTGTGTGTGTGTGTGTGTGTGTGTGTACTCGAATGCTCTTGTGTTTGGGAGCACATAATAAGGTGTGCACGAGGCAGTCAGAGGACAACTTTCAAGAGTCAGTTCTCTCCTTATGCCATGTAAGCCCTGGGGACTTGAACCTGTGTCCTTAAGCTTGAGAGCAAGCACCTTTACCAGTTGAACCACTCACTGGTCCTTCCCAAATATTTTCAATCAGCATCTAGTGGGACTCACTGATGCAGAACCCCATAAATAGAGTGGGCTTGTGTATACTCTAACGTGATTACATCAGGCTAACAACACCACCCATCGCTTTATCTGCGTATCACTCGACAACGCAATGCTCTATTATACATTGCCTGTGAGTTGTGCAACAAGTCAGTATGATGTCCTCCTCCTACTTCACGGTGGCTTTGAGATAAAATCTCAGGATACTACTGTTGACTGTGATTGTGAATATCAATCGCTTCCTGATATCAAGCCACTAAGGATGAATTTCAAATATGACACAAGGTGGTATTTGATCCCACCAACCCGCATTACACACAACGTGGGCATGTGCCTGGCTTCTGTCACTAGGCATATTTTCAGGTATCAAAGCCTCAGTCCCGGCCCCCAGCCCTCCTGTACTTTGAGGCAGGGTCTCACTATTTAATCCTAAAACTATCAGGATGCGCAAGACCCCTCCCTCCACAAGGTCATGTAAGTGGTAAGGACGTGAGGGAAGGGACACTCTCCGACCTGTCAAGCCACCTGGGAGTCACTCGGAAGGCTTCTGACTTGCAGTTTTCACGATGTGTCTTCCAGGCTGGGCTGAGCTTTGAGTCATTCCCTCTCCACACTTTTTCCACACTCCTGTAAGTAACCCGAGTAATCTCATTGTTTCAGTTCTCTACCTGGTGACTAAGTGTTTGACGGTGTCACCCAATAATATCCTCTCACCGCCCAGACTCGCTGATTAACACCACCGTCCTCCGACACTTCGTTCCAAGGCCACACGAACGCCAGCATGGGTCTCCAAGGCCACCGAGCTCGCTCCTTTGTTACTGTCCACTCTGGCACCCCTCCTCCCGGGCTGCCTCCCTCACCATGCTCATCCGGAGAGCACCCCATTGCCCTGGGACTCCAAGCATGCGTCAATCCGTGGAGCCCTTAGACAAGACTTTCTCTCACTCAACCATCCTCTGATACCTTTTTAGTGTAATAAATCAGTGGAGGTGTTTGAGGAGCTGTTATTCTAGTCCATGGTGACAACTTCTTCCTTCTCACAGCTCCTGCCACACAGGCCTGGGTCTCATTAGAGGACCCCCTCCTGAGATCTCAGCGCGAGTAAGCTAAGGAGAGGTTAGTTAGGACCCCTCCCTGTCACTCTTCGTTGCAAGGCTTCACTAACACCTCAGCACACGCGGCCACCGGGATGCTTGCATGTGCTGTCTCCGAGGGAACCCCTCAGGCAACTCCCTTACGGGGACGGCCTGTCTAGACTCCCTGCCACCTGCCCTGCACACTGCTCAGTCGTGACTGCAGGCCACTTCTGCCCAACCACACACTCAAGCATGAGTTTGGTAACTTGACATCAGCCGAAAGAGTATTTATACAAGAGAAATTGCCAAATGCTGCAAATGAACATGGTTATTATTTTACTTGCTTTTCCTGGGTTTGGTTTTGTTCATTGTGTGCGTTGTTCTAAATTTTCTCTCTTTCTCTCTCTCTCTCTCTCTCTATATATATATATATATATATATATATATATGTATATGTATATGTATATGTATATATATGTATATATGTATATATATATGTATATGTATATATACATACATACATATATACATATACATATATATACACACGCATATACATATGTATATGTATATATGTCTTTTATTCTCTCTACATATATGTACACACACATGTATACATATATACACATATATGTACACATATATGTGTATATATGTATACATGTGTGTGTATATATATGTATATACACCTTTTTATATTGTCTTTTGGGGGATGTTTTTGGCTTCTGATTTTGGTTTTGTTTTGTTTTGTTTTGTTTTGTTTTGTTTTGTTTTGAGACAGGATCCCACTATGTAGCCCTCAATGTCCTGGAACTCACTCTGTAGACCAGGCTGGTCTTAAACTCGGAGGCCCACCTGCCTCTGCCTCTGCCTCTGCCTCCCAGTTCTGGGATCAAAGGCGTGCACCACCACTGTCTGGCAGGATAGTTTTTTTCAATAGAAATTTCTGGACCAAGTCCTAGGGAACTGTGACTGAAAATAACAGAATGAATGGGGAAAAAAACTGGGGAGAAAACTCAGCGTGGTGGCAGCCATCGGCGCGATAGAGAAGGAGGAACCATAGCGTGGCTCCAGTGTGCAGCCAGCCAGCTTCAGGGCCTGCTCTGCGTGTCTCCCATGGCAGCCGGAGGAAGCAGACGGAGTCACCTCAATTTACACTCGGGAAGCTTGGCTCAATGGGAATAGCCTGTGTTGATGTGCTCTCTCTCGCTCTCTCTCTCTCTCTCTCTCTCTCTCTCTCTCTCACACACACACACACACACATTGTTTGAGACGGAAAGTGACTGGGAGGAGGAATGATGACAGGCAGAATATCTCAAAGTGTTTAATGATCTGGGAACCAATAAATCCACCTCAGGGAACTTCACCTTCCGTGAGCCGGGACAGCAGGTAAAGGCGCTCACTTGCTGGCCTAAGAGAGATCCCCAGGACCCACATGACAGTCACCGAGAACTGACTCCCAGGAGTTTAGGCCCATGCACACCCTCACGTACACATGTGAAAATAAATGTGTGTATATTTTTAATTTTGGAAAGAGAAAAAGCAGAGATCTTGTGTTTAAAGAGGCGTGTGCGAAGTGGCCCATGGTAGCTTTTACTTGTCATGGAGAAAAACGAGAAATTCCTGAAACACGCGTCAGCAGAGGAATGACTAAAGAAATTCCTGACACCCACTCAGTGAAATAAATGTTGTGCAGCTTACAGAGCCCGGAGGTTGCGCCCATCCTGAAATGACCAAGGGAGAAAGGGCGGGAAAGCAGTGCTGCTGTGGACGTGGCAGGCTCGGCCCCACTGGTGTGAGGTCTGAAGCAGTCACAGCTCCATCCGCGCTTCCCCACCAAGGGCCACGCAAAAGAAATGCACGTGTGCATTCACCAAGACTCCCTGGTGTTGTGCACAACTACCTGGTTCACAATCTGAAAAGTTGCACTAGAAATGACCCAAATACCCATCAGCGAGAAATCAGGTAAGAAAAGTGTTTACTCTCCACAAGGTACAGTTACATAGAAAGCATTCGTCCCCAGAGAGAAGTATCACCCCCCCCCAGAGGCTCAAAATTTAGTTTGAGAAGGAGAAAAATAAATCTTACTTTCTATGTCTTTACCTGTGTTCAGGTACACAGAGGTATACACGATATGTACAGATAAAAATATGCATACAGACATATGCAGATGTAGACCACAGAAACAGATAGGTATGATATATAGCAGATTTATATAGATTTATATAGATGGATAGATTGTAAAATAGGGTGATAGATTAATTGCTAGGTGATGGATAGGTGTGTAGATAGATTGCCAGATGATAAATAATAGATTGATGATTGATAAGTATTAGGTGAATGATAGATGATAGATAGATAGATAGATAGATAGATAGACAGATAGATAATTGGCTGAATTTTCATGGTGGGACAATGAGAGAAAATGTCACAAATGGCCTGTTATTGGAGGCCAGCTCAAGCAGCGTGTTCAACCGTAAAAAAGAGATGTTGGGGTTGGTGACTAATGTAAAGAAGCAAGCACACACAATCTCACACACACACACACACACACACAAACACAGACACACAGAGACATAGACACACACATACACACACAGACACACACAGCACACAGACACACACACACAGACACATAAACACAGACACACACAATCACACACACAGACACACACAGACACACAGACACACACAGACACACACAGCACACAGACACACACACAGAAACACGCACACACAGAATCACACACAGACACATAAACACAGACACACATAATCACACACACAGACACACACAGACACACACACATACAGACAGACACACAGACACACACAGACACAGAATCACACACACACACAGAGACACAGACACGCACACAATCACACACACAATCACACACAGACACACACACAGACACACAGACACACAGACACACAGACACACACACAATCACACACAGATACACCCACAATCACACACACAATAACACACAGACACACCCAGAGACACACAGAAACAGAGACACACACACAATCACACACACAGACACACAAACAGACACACAGATACACACAGAGACACACACACAGACACACACAGAAACATAGACACACACACAATAACACACAGACACACACACAGACAGACATTTGGTAGATGAAACAATGCTCCAACAACTTCCTTTTTTCTTTTTCTCCCATAGCTTATATCTCCCAGGAAATTTTTTCAAGCAGTATAAAAACTGCAATGTGATTGCATTCTATTTTAAGTGAATTACAGTAAGTACAAATGAAAAACTGCATGTTCCCCAATACCCTTACATGATTAAATGTTTTACATATTATAGATGAAAAAACAAATTATTCCTAAAGACCCACATACATTCATATTTTTTTGTTTTTTTTATTTTTTTTTTTGTTATATATGTTCTTTATTTACATTTCAAATGATTTCCCCTTTTTGGCTCCCGCTCCCTGAAAGTTCCATAAGCCATCTCCCCTCCCCTGTTCCCCAATCAACCTCCTCCCACTTCCCTGCCCTAGTATTCCCCTACACTGCTGCTTCGAGCCTTTCCACGACCAGGGGCCACTCCTCCCTTTGATGTCCAAAAAGGCCATCCTCTGCTGCCTATGCGTCTGGAGCCATGGGTAACACCATGTGTGATATCTGGTCATGCATTCATTTTTAAGTAATTTGTTATAGATTAACAAAGCATAAGCAAGTAAGTTGTTTTTTTTTTTTTCCTCAGCCAGTTCTCTTACTGGCAGTCTGCAATTTTCAGATATAAAGAAAAGATCGACTACTTTATTATTTATCTCAAAAAGTAATCTTATAAAAAAATCTTAAAAGACTCACAAGTCTAAACTTTCATATGAAAAAAATCAGTCATTTCTACTTTAAATCCTCAGGGTACACAGCTACTCGTTAACAATTAAATTAAATCCTAGAATCAGGAAGCTGAGGGCAGAAATGGGCACACAAGGCTTATCATCGCCTTGATAACTAGTGCGGCTTCAGCGAGAAAGGCATGTGGGCAGGCCGTGGCCGGCTGCCGCTGTCCTTACTCCCCGACTTCTCAAGACGTCCCTCCACCAACTGTCAAGAGGGTGTCTTTCTAAAATTTAAATTGTTCCCCAAGATTTCTTACATCAAAGCCACTAACAAAAACATCGCAACCCAATTATAATAACAATCTACATCCCTAAATTCTTTCTAAGGGTGGTGGTGGAATCATTAATCTGCTCCAGCAACAATGACTGAAAAAGATCAACCACTATTTGTCTAAGTGGCAGTGGTACTACTGCTTACCAGGCTGGCAAGACGGCCCAGTGGGTAAAAGGGAGAGAGAGAGAGAGAGAGAGAGAGAGAGAGAGAGAGAGAGAGAGAGAGAATAAATAAATAAATGTAATAAAAATTAACTAAATTTTAAGAATAAAATTTACAAGAGAATTTAGTATGACATCTCACCTATGTGAAATGCCAAAACGGGGGGGGGGGGATGAATTCTGGTGTTTTATATTAGTATTAGGGAAGTGTAGAGAAAATATGGGGTCTTCTGCCTGGGTAATCCCAAAGCAAACAGAAGTGGGTGAACAGGGATATTCCAACTGCTTTGAGAACCAAAAGAAAATGTCTGCTTTGCTGTTCCACTCTCAGGAGTGAACTCACACAGGCTCGAGTCCGTAAGTGTATGTATAACACTGCGTGTGAACAGGTGTGTGTACACCATCCAAAGGCAAAAATATCCAAAACGGCCTTCATCGGATAGCTTTCGGCACAGCGGTATCCGGTGTTGAGGAGCCGTGGAGACCGAGGCAAGCTTCAGCATCAGGGAATTTCAAAGATACTGTGCTACAGAAGCCAGACGCAGAAGACTGTGTGCAATAGGAACCGATTTCTGTAAAGCAGCCAGAAGACGGCCTATGGAGAGAAGGCTCAGTCATGAGAAACCGAGTTCAGATTCCCTGCACCCATATAAAAAGCAGAGCCCAGCAGCACACATGTATAATCCTCGCCCTGGATGGAGAGGTGAAGTCAGGTGGCCACCAGGCGCTCGCCGGCCAATGTCTAACTCCATCACTGAGCTTGAAGTCCAGCGAGAGACCATGACTCACAAGCTAAGGTGGAAAACGAGAGAGGAAGATACCCAACACTGACCTCTGGGTCCCACACATGTGTATGCATGAGCAAGCACGCACTCACACACACACACAATGTCACATATATGAAAAAGGGTGGGTGGGCAAGATGGCTCAGTGGGACCTGAGTTTGATCCCTTACACCAAAAGAAAGAGAATTCCCACAAGTTGTCTTCTGAGTTCCATATACAGGTTACAGTGTGGGGTGTGGTTTCCAATTTTATATATATATATATATATATATATATATATATATATATATATGTAATAAAAATTACTTTAAAATGCACGGCTGGGGAGATGCCTCAGTGAATCAGAGTTTTTCTATCCGCAAGCATGCGGATCTAAATTCAGATCTCCAGAACCCGTGTAAAAAGCCCTATGGGGCCACATGCTCAGACCTGTAACCCTAGCACTGTTAGAGACAGGAGGATTGCTGGGAATTGCTGCCCGCAAGCATAGTTCCCGGTTCAATGAGAGAGACTGCCTGTCTTCCTGTCTTCGTAAGGCAATGATCACGTGCCCTACGGTGAAGAGTCCCTGGCACTACTCTGTGAGGGTATCAAAGCCAGCAGATTGGGCACACGGAGTGGAAGAGCTGAATAGTGTGAGTCTATCTCATGAAACCTGTCAACAACAACAACAACAACAACTAAGAAGAAGAAGAAGAAGAAGAAGAAGAAGAAGAAGAAGAAGAAGAAGAAGAAGAAGAAGAAGAAGAAGAAGAAAACATGATACTGGGAAAAAACAAAGTGGGGAGAATAAGAGGAAGAGAGGAGAGCTGAGGAAGGGAACATGAAATCTCATGGAGGCAGCTGGATTTGAACGCCGCGGCCGCGTGCTGGCTGGCTGGCTGGCCTTGAGCCGCAACAGCCTTCAGCCTCAGCTTCAAAATGGGAGGGGCAATGCTAATATCTCCTTAGGATTCCTGAGAACTCCTGAGGACTGGAGATCGTAAGAAAGTGAAGCTGCTGTTATCTGATGAGCCGAGCTGACCCCGGGGCGGTGAGCGGTGAGTGAGCGGAGGGTTCTTTCTTGCTGTGTTTCCTTTGGATGTTTTCCCTCAGGTAGGCTGAGCGGTGGTGGGGTGGGGGTGGGGGGGTGTCGGCTGAGCCACACCACCGTTCACATTCATTCATCCCATGGGTGTTTGACTCTGTTTCCACATCTGCCACCAAGGGTGTGGCTCTCTCTCTTGTCACGAGGTTTCTCGGTGACAAAAAAAAAAAAAAAAAAAAAAAAAAAAAAACACTTGAGGACAATAAAGGGACAGAGTTTGCACTGCTCCAGTCACAGACTGGATCTCAGGAGAAACTTGGGGAAACCTCCCTGTGTTCGCCCCTTCTCGGAGAGCAGCACACGTGGCCCTAACAGCTCCTGAATGACAGACAGTCTCTGTACTGTGCCAGGAGCTCGGAGGCAGACAAGCCAGGGCCTGACGCCAAGGAGAAGGAGCACCTGCTTCTGCAGCCGGCGGTGAGGGCTTTGCCAGTCTCCTCTCTCTCTCTCTCTCTCTCTCTCTCTCTCTCTCTCTCTCTCTCCCTCCCTCCCTCCCCTTCCTTCTCTCTCCCTCCCTCCCTTCCCCCCTCTCTCCCTCCCCCACTTCTCTCTCTCTTACTACCCTCTTTCCCCCTTCCCAGACAGAAATGAAGCAATTTCCATTTGTTCTAACAAATTCCTACTCGGGTCTTTTCCCATCTGTTCTTTTATTTGTTTGCTCAACACGTTCTCCTCAACACCTGCCTCTCCACCCACACTGTCAGCCCTGATGGAGACACAGATAAAGGCAGCAGGTTTTGGTCATGGAAACTGAGCTCAACTACCAGTTCAACCACTGGAGCAAGAATCGGGGGAGGC
Source organism: Apodemus agrarius (assembly GCA_964023405.1). Taxonomy (NCBI): domain Eukaryota; kingdom Metazoa; phylum Chordata; class Mammalia; order Rodentia; family Muridae; genus Apodemus; species Apodemus agrarius. The sequence goes on along the minus strand of OZ030026.1, from coordinate 52,278,386 downwards.
TGCTTCCTCTTCGTTATCCTTTTCTTCTTTCCAGTCTGAGAGAGCTAACCAAACGTCATACATAAAGCACGGGACGTTTGCTGTAAAATGTATTTTTACTTGTCCATACACCTGTCTTACTGTCTTCTTTACATGCATAAAATCACGAAGATGTTTAGAGCGACATCCAGTGAGTAGTTTGTAAAAAAGCACACACGTTGCTGTAAGGCAAGTATGGACAGGCAGGGAAGGGAGGGAGCAGCAGAGCCAGGCGGCCAGGAGGGATTGCGAAGCCTGCCTTACTCTGCCTTTACTGCTGGAGTGCCTACAGCTGTTCCTAGATCCTCCCTTTCCAGATGCAAAAACCGAATCTCAGAGAGAGAGAGACATTCTTGGGGTGGTGCTGGGGTCTGCTATGTCTGCGTTCAGAGCTGGGCTCCTGTCACTTCCGTGGTCACAGTATTTGGCTCGTCTTTCCTCATGGTGTGTGTGTGTGTGTGTGTGTGTGTGTGTGTGTGTGTGTGTGTCGTGTGTTTCATAGGAAAGAAAGTTGATGTTCGTTGATGTTCATTCATGTCTGTTGTAGAACTACGTAAGGGCAAGAAGAGGACTGTCTGACCTAACGTCTTCCCAGTGATTAACACACAACAAGCCATCAGGAAACATATGCTTGCTTGGTCAGTGGAGGAGTAGAGATAGATGCAAGTGTGTGGATGGATTGACGTACGGACAGCTGAGAGATTGATGGTTGGTTTATGGGTGAATGGGAGGAAGATTGTTTGACAGCTGATGGGAGAGCATCTAAAGGCATAAGTGCACAATCGGACAGTTGGATATTAAAGTGCATGGGTAGATGGATGGATAGATGGATGGATGGGTGGGTGGATGGGTGGATAGATGGATGGGTAGATGGATGGGTGGGTGGATGGGTGAATGGGTGGGTGGATGGATGGATGGATGGATGGATGAGTGGATGAGTGGATGGGTGGATGGATGGATGAATGAATGGATGGATGGGTAGATGGATGGGTGGATGGATGGATGGATGGATGGATGGATGGATGGATGGATAAGTGGATGAGTGTATGGGTGGATGGATGAATGAATGGATGGATGGGTAGATGGATGGATGGATGGATAGATGGATAGATGGATGGGTGGGTGGATGGGTGGATGGATGGATGGATAGATGGATGGGTGGGTGGGTGGATGGGTGGATGGATGGATGAATGGATGGATGGGTAGATGGATGGATGGGTGGGTGGATGGATGGATGGATGAGTGGATGGATGGATGGATGGATGGATGGATGGATGGGTAACTGTTTAAGTGATAAAAGTGATGAATGGGTAAATAAATAGATGGGTAGACACTTGGCTGGATGGCCATTTTATGTATAGATTGGTAGGTGGGTAGAAGTATGTTTGATGGGGAGAAGGTATAACAGACCTTATGTCACTCCAATCATAAGAAGCACTCCAGTCTCATACAGAAGTGTGAGGGAAGGCCCAGAGCATGCCAGACATCTTTCAGTTTAGCCAGGGTGCAAGACAGGACTCGGAGAGAAGGATGAAAACTCCTGGTAGATGCTCATTCTCAAGGTAGATGGGGAGAGATAGACTGACCTCCTCGGATGAGAAACCACAAGTCTGAAGCCAGCTCTCATGTAGATGGAATTCTCAGTTTAAGCTAACCTTGAGCCTTCCCCAGCCAGACATCCCTTGGTATAACAGAGGAGTGTGTGAGCTGTTTGCCATGATAGTCCTAAGGAGGAAGAGTCTGCCAAACCCGGGCAAGTAAATGTTCTGGAGGAGGAAAAGAGGTTAAGAGAACCCATTTTCCTCATTTGTTTGTTTTTCAAGACAAGGTTTCTCTGTGTAGCCTTGGCTGTCCTGGAACTTGCTCTGTAGATCAGGTAAGATCCACCTGCCTCTGTCTCCTGTGTGCTGGGATTTAAAAGTATGTGCCACCACCACCCAGCAAGAGATGCCATTTATAATGGGCCTAGAATAACATAGCAAAAAGACCCCACAGTATTGTAACTATAGAGAGAACATACTCTAGGGACTATTAGTTCCAGGTCTGACCATATAGTGGCTTTCCTACACAGTCTCAGAAGTCCAAGATAGACAAATCAATCTGCCACCTTACCCCATCGGCCATCCTTTGGAGACTTTCCACCCGTGTTCTCTTGACCTCCAGGGCAAGACACGGGAGCTGAAAGCCAGACATGGAATCAGAGAAGATCAATCCTCAGCCCTTGCAGGAGGTGGGTGAGGGTACAAAATGCATGGAGACCTGGGAAAGGGGTGAAAAACTTAAATGTTGCAGGAAGAATAGAAATGAAGACAAAGATAGACCCAGAAATGGAAACCAACTTGGAAAAGGAGGGAAGGAACTCAGCACATCTGTTCCTTATTCAATTCAACTGCATCCCAGTACCATATCTTTTCTCAGATGGTGTAAGATAGGATCCCAGTTATAGCTTTAGACATTCTGAGACCTCTGCAAGTAAGCAAGAGATGGAGAAATCCTCAGAGTACCCTGAACCTCTCGGCAACTTGTTTGGAGGTTCTACAGCCCTAACACCAGGCTTCGCTGTACCGTGTTTTCCTCTTCCTCTGTCTCTCTTCCTTAGGAAAGATATGATATGTCAGGTGCACGCCTGGCTCTGACGCTGTGTGTCACCAAAGCCCGGGAGGGCTCTGAGGTGGACATGGATGCCTTGAAATGCATGTTCCATTACCTGAAATTTGAAAGCACCATGAAGAAGGATCCCACCGCCCAGGTATTGAACAGCCATCTGCAGGTCAGGAGGGAAGCGGGCTTCACCAAAAAAAAAAAAAAAAAAAAAGGTAGGCTTTGAGGCAGCAGTCTGAGCCGGCTCATTCCTCTCTTCCTCCAAGCAATTTCTGGATGAGCTGGATGACTTTCAGCAGACCATCGAAAACTGGGAAGAGCCCGTCAGCTGCGCCTTCGTGGTGCTCATGGCGCATGGTGAGGAAGGCCTCCTCAAGGGAGAAGATGGGAAGATGGTCCGACTAGAAGACCTTTTTGAGGTCTTGAACAACAAGAACTGCAAGGCTCTGAGAGGCAAGCCGAAGGTGTACATCATCCAGGCCTGCAGAGGAGGTGGGCTCCGGGACACCGTATCCTTGATCTTTGGGGCAAGGGTATTAAGACCGAACTCACTATATATCCCAGGCTGACCTGGAACTCATTATGCAATCCAAGCTGGCCTCGAATTTATGATCGTTCTGCCTCGGTCCCCAAGGGCTGAGAATATAGACGTGCAGCACCGTGCCCAGCTGGGTCCATGCATTATTAAGATTTATTTTATTTTCAGGTGTGTGTGTGTGTGTGTGTGTGTGTGTGTGTGTGTGTGTGTGTGACTGCAGATAACTGAGGCTGCCAGAAAAGGGTGAAGCTCCCTGAAGACACAGGGACTCCGTGGGCCCTGGGAACCAATCTTCGGCCCTCCAAAAGCAGTGAATGCTCTTAACCACTAAGCCATCTCTCTAGCTCAGAGTCTGTGCTTTTCCATCCAGCCCAGTCTAAGACTCTGAGCCCCAGCTGCACCGGGCACACCGCCAGACTGCTCTACGACATCCCTTTGGTTCCATTTTCCTTCCTGACTTTTTCTTTTCCTCCCCCCTGGTTTTAGAGCACAGAGACCCTGGTGAGGAACTAGGTGGAAGTGAGGTTGCTGTGATCAAGAAGGACAATCCCCAAACTATCCCAACCTATACGGATGCCATACAGATCTACTCCACGGTAGAGGGTATGAGCTCTCAGATGTCCTAGGGGGGCCTAGGCTCCTCCCCCCCTGAACCAGTATCCATGACCCCTGAACATTTCCTTCAGGAAGGGACCGTCTTCTGGGGTCCCCTCCAGTCTCTGAAGACTTCTCCAAACTCAATTTTCTGACCTTCCCAGGGTTCCTCTCCTACAGACATGACAGGGAAGGCTCTGGCTTCATCCAGACCCTGGTGGATGTGTTCATGCACAAAAAAGGAGGCATCTTAGAACTGACAGAAGAGGTGAGTCAGAGGAGGGATCTGGGAGCCCCGCCCAGGCTACGCCCTTCCCATCCTTTCCCTGTGCTCTCCTCTCCATACATACATATTGGGACTCCCACGTTCACTGTGTGTGGGAATGATTTTGTTTTGTTAGTTGTTTCTTCATTTTCATGTATTTGTATGTGGTGCGCATCTGTATAGGCACATGCATGTGGGGATGGATGGGTGTGCATGTTTGTACATACATGTGGAGGCCCAGATAGTCTATCAAAATCACTGAGCTATTAATTCAGTGAGAGACCTATTTTACAGATCACCCGACGTATGGCAAACACGGAGGTGATGCAGGAAGGAAAACCAAGGAAAGTGAACCCTGAAGTCCAAAGCACCCTCCGGAAGAAGCTCTATCTGCAATAAAAGAGCAGTGATGGCCTCCCTGCAGATGCACTCTCTGTTGACACCAGTCTTCAAAGATGGTGACTGGATTCTTCACTTACCACAGTCCGCGTCAGTTTCAGAGCAAGGCGGCCAACCAGAGCGCGTTAACCCCGCCTTTCCTCTGGCTGGACGCCCCGACTCTGTTAACCCGGCCTCACATTGCCTTCCCATAGCTAACATTCGGCTCGTTTGCTTCACCAAGCCTTACTCTTCCTCCTATGACGCAACGGAAAATAAAGCCATTCCTATTTCAGAGGTAGTAGCTTTCTGAACAATTCCTATAAACGCCCAACAACCTCCAGCTAAGGTCTTCACTATAGAATCTAGAGACTAGGCTGGAAGAAAGACCAGCCATGTTGTCTTCCAAGGGTTCCTGGCTTTATGGCTGTGTCTGTCGTTATGGAAACTTGCAGCTTAAGATGGATCTTTTCCCAGTCCCTCTTCCCAGGCTTTCCTGGCTTCCTCCTCTTCTTGACCTTTGCCTGGGATTCTTTCCATAGCTTACGCACTCCTCACATCCCTCCGGCTGACTTTAAAATGGCTCCCCCACCTGTCTCTCTTCTCTTGCCCAGTACCTTCAAGGCTCAGCCTGGATGATCCCAACTCTGCCACGGCCAGAATTCGTCCTCATCTCTCTGCATAACCTGTGCGAGAACTCTCTCTAGAACACTCTAAAAGATACAGCGAGCCCTGAGACCAAAGCTACTTAGATATCATATTCGCGTCTCTCACGCTTAGCTTACGATTTGCCACTGTGAAGAAGTCAAGGCAGGGAGTGAAACTGTGAGCGACATCACAGAATCAATATTCTTATTCAGAATCAAAGAACTGGAGCATGAAATAGTCACACCAAAAATACCCAAAGGACCTGAACAGCCCTTCCCTTGCAGCTACTAACCTTATTCCAAAGGGCCTATTCCAGTAAAGAAGATGTCATGTTAGTGGTACTGACCTCTTTGATGATCTCAGCACCTTCTTCAGCCAAAACTTGACTAACACACACAAATTCTTAGTCAAAATATCTACGAGTATTTTTATTTGTTCCTGGTAGAGTCTTTATTCCTCTCCAAAACCCCACGAGCTAGGCCTCAACTACCACAAAACAGCCTACGAGCTTTATTGCCAATTTTCAATAGCTTTTCCAGCCCACTATACCCAAAGCCTTCGAATCCCTCCCACAAAACAGGTCCAAATCATAAAAGCCACGTGGTCAGATCTTTCACAGCAGTGACTCCCACTTCCTTGGGATCAATTTCTATGGAAGAGGTGTCTCTGGAAGCCTAGAGGAGACCCAACGAGCATTTAGAGACCAAAGGCAAACCCTACATCCTTGTTTTTGGTATTTTTATGACTCCATCCAATCAGCCCTCAGATAAATTCATCTCCTTTTCTATGAATTCATCTCCCCTCTGCCTCTGTGCCTTTGCCCAGTTGACCGGTTCTCCGAGCTTAGGTCTCCCACATGCCTGCCCCCTTCCTTTCTTCTCTTTCCCCACGGACTCCACTCCTAATTTTCCTTTTAGCTTGTGCTGCTGCCTCTTACACGACGAAATGCTACAATTACTTTTGATTGGTGTAATGAGAACTGAGTAAAACATCTGCCAAACTTCTGCAAGGAATATGTTAGAATCTTTGCTCTGAGCCTTCCTTGGGGGAACAGTAGGAGGAGTCATGAGTTTGCTTTCTTTTTTCCCCAATAGCTAGATGCATGTGACTTTACCAAGAAAAGAGAATCGGGACCCTTAACCTGACCCTTACATATAAGTAGATGTTAGGATTTCTAACATTATAGGTCACATACCAGATGGCTATATGTTATATGTTTTCCGAGGGAATATATCTAGGCATACCTTGCCAAAGCTACATGTTGAAGAAAATCTTGTTACATAACCTGTGGGTTATAACTCCTTTGGACATTGAATGATCCTTTCACGGGGGTCACATATCAGATAGCCTGGATGGATACCAGATATTTACATTATTATCCATAACAGTAGCAAAATTACAGTTATGAAGCAGCAATGGAATAAGTCAGGGGTCTCCACAACATGAAGAACGGTATTAAAGTGTTGCAGCTGAGAACTATGTTTAACAGACATGCCACTGTTTCTATCCTGGTGCCCCCACCCCTAGCAGATATGACTAATTCCTCTCCTACTAAATTCTGACACTCTCAAAGCTTCTCCTCTCAGCATCCAGGACGTTAGACCTGTCTATTGGTATAGGTATATTGTTCATATTTAAGGAGATTTTAAAATGGAATCTCTTATCTATTCTTTTGACATTTTCAGCCAGGTGGTGGTGCATGCCTTTAATCCCAGCACTTGGGAGACAGAGGCAGATGGATCTCTGTGAGTTCAAAGCCAGCCTGGTCTACAGATCAAGTTCAAGATCAAGCCAGGGCTGCACAGAGAAATCCTGTTTTGAAATACCACACACATACACACACACACACACACACACACACACACACACACACAGAGAGAGAGAGAGAGAGAGAGAGAGAGAGAGAGAGAGAGAGAGAGAGAATACTATACATGTAAACAATGTATCTTGCTTATATATAACTCAACTACCCCTCCCAACTCTCCTGGGATTCCCTCAACATATCCCCCTCTGTGTCCTCTCCTTTTTTGTTAATAATTTACTGAGCCTGGTTAGTGATGCCTGTTGGGATATTGACCCATCTTGTTGGCGTGTCCTCGTGCAGGTGACCATGGCTGTAGCTTTATGAGTACAATGGCCATGCATGTTCAGAAGACTGCATTTCATAGCACTCCTCCCCTTCCTTCAGCTCTTAAATTCTTTCCACACATACCACCTCCCTTTTGGTTTCCCTAGACAGGGCCTCTCTGGGCAGTCTTGGCTGTCCTAGAACTCTGTAGACCAGGCTGGCCTCAAACTCACGGAGATCTCCCTGCCTCTGCCTCTTAGGTGCTGGGATTAAAAACTTGGATCACCACCCTCCAGTTCTCTTTTCACCCCCTTTTATGTGAAGGTCCATGATCTTTGGGGGTGAGGGGTGCTGATTTGGATGTCCCATTTAGGGCTCAGTGGTTTGAAAAGTTCGGAGTAGATGCATTAACCGCTGCCGCTGCAGAATGAGGCTTCTCTGGCTGTGAGAAGCACTGGTCTATGGGTAGAAACATAACTCTTGAAGAAGACAGTTCAACACACAACCAAAGGAGGTTTTCCCAGGTCCTGTGACTTCTCCAGCTGCTGTTTTTGACCAGGTTATAAGTAGCAGGCCTGGGTGCCCTCCTGTGGAGCAGGCCTAATGAGATTTTTTTTAAGGCTTTTCTGTTAGTGATTTGGAGAATAAAACCCAGGGCCCCGTGCATTCTAGGCAACACACTCTATCCCTGAGTTACATTCTTTCTTTCATTGCTTCCGCAGATCATTACCGATCCAGTTTAACCTTCTCACTAAGGTCTGTGTAGGGTCATCTTAGGGGTCCTGATCTGTGCTACAGCCATGACTGTGGTGTGGTTGGGGATTTATCTATAGAATTGTAGAGCAAGTAACCAAGGCAGCTGTGATCATGCAGAGTCAAACAAGTATAGATGACATACACATTCTGCATACCAACTCATAGGTCGAATACCTAGTCATTCTGGAGTCATGCAGGGGTCAAAGAATTATGGCCCACTGCTATATCCAGACCGCAGCCATTTAATAAACAAAGCTTTATGGGCACATGGTCGTCCTTTACATGTTGTCTATGGCTGCCTTCATCCTGCAAGAGGAAACACGGCCCATGGCCTGGAAACTGAAAATACCATCTGACCCTTTACAAAACCAGTTCGGATGTCCTCAGTTGTCTAGCTACTGGCGAGCCCACCAAACTCCAGCAGATGGCTCCAAATCCATGGTCACATAGCCAGTCAGTGGGGTGAACTCAATGGGTCACAAAACAAAAGGAGGGGACCTGAAGGTGAAAAAGACATTTTGCATGGAGAGGCGGAGGTGAGGGAGGGGTGGCAGGCAGTGAAAGCAGTGAGTATTCTGTATATGTGGGAAACTGTCTAAACAAATTTAATTAATAAAATCAGGAGAAGGTTCAAGACAGGGTTTCTCTGTATAGCCCTGGCTGTCCTGGAACTTACTCTGAAGACCAGGCTGGCCTTGAACTCAGAGACTCCCCCCCCCCAACCCCCACCTCACCTCTTGAGTGCTGGGATTAGTTTGCACCACCACCAGCCCACTTTAAAAAACAGCCAAGCACCCCACTTTAAAAAACAGCCAGGTACAGCTGTCTGTCTAGGCTATTTATTATCTAACATGCACAAATACTGGGCTTTATCCCAGCACTGAAAAGTGAATGTTAGAAATATTTAAATAACTAAATGGAGCTATATTTTTATTTGAAATTTATCCTTGCAACCAACCAAGACCGGAGATGTCCACGTGCTCTCTGTTGGTACTATGAGGCATAGACGTTGATACACGAGCCTGCTGCTGCATGACCATGGACCCAGACATGGTCCTCAGTAGTCTTGGTTCTAGTGGCAGGGGAAGAGGGGAGTGGAGGGGAGGAGGGAGGGGGAGGTTGGGGTTTAGGGACTGGGGGGGGTGGTGAGAATGCAGGTGAGCCAGCCCCATGGGTACGAGGAAAGGCTCATACGGCCACTTGCTTATAGTGAATTGGCTTAGATATGGGGGTAATGCTCTCCACCCCCCTACCCTGTCACCCCTCACCACCTGCCAGTCCAGAGAGCTGGTCCCAGGGTCACGAGAGCAGGAAAGCTATCACTGCCCCTCACCAGCTGCAGTGCTCAGGAGAGCAGGCCCTGTACCCCTACTGAACAACACAGTAGAGCTGACCTTGATTGTTTGGATACCCGTGGGCCAGCCTCAGGAGTGAGAGCAGGAGAGCCGCCTCTGCCTCCTGCCGATGACCGACAGCATTGCGCAAGCTCGCCGTGCCAATGCAGGAGAGCGCACCCTGGTGGTGAGGATGCAGAAGAGCAGGTGGGCTGACAAACTCAGCTACCACCCAGACCCAGATCCAGGGCTTTGAGTTGAGCCACCCCAAAATCTATCCCATCTATGAGCTACTGGAGTATATGAAAGGGTCAGTCCGACTGACTGGGTGATGCAGGATCCCCATGACACGGGATGTACTGGCTGGTTCTGTGTGTCAACGGGACACAGGCTGGAGTTATCACAGAGAAAGGAGCTTCAGTTGGGGAAGTGCCTCCATGAGATCCAGCTGTGGGACATTTTCTCAATTAGTGATCAAGGGGGGGAGGGCCCCTTGTGGGTGGGGCCATCTCTGGGCTGGTAGTCTTGGGTTCTATAAGAGAGCAGGCTGAGCAAGTCAGGGGAAGCAAGCCAGTAAGAAACATCCCTCCATGGCCTCTGCATCAGCTCCTGCTTCCTGACCTGCTTGAGTCCCAGTCCTGACTTCCTTTGGTGATGAACAGCTGTGTGGAAGTGTAAGCAGAATAAACCCTTTCCTCCCCAACTTGCTTTTTGGTCATGATGTTTGTGGCAGGAAAAGAAACCCTCACTAAGACACCAGACAACAGGATAACTGGCAGGGGTCCTGGTGAGGATCCAGTATTGATGGTGTAAGCCAGAGGCCTCCAACCGGACCAAGGACTCACTGAAATGAACATCTGCAAAAAAAAGATGTGTGGACAGAAATGTATGCTGTGGGACGCACTGTGACACGCTACAGACTTCTCTGATGAGATGTTTTCTATGCTTTGTCTTCTCTTCTGTGGGGGAGACTACAAGGGCAGAGGGCAGATGTGAAGGTATGGGGAGCTGGGTAGGGTTGGGGTTCGTGATGGAAAACTCACCAAAAAAATCAATAAAAAATAAATAAATATGGATGTAAGCATGAGCAGATGGGTTGATCCCCGGCACCGATGCAAAATAGTCAGGCACGGGCTAAACCAGCATAATCCCTAACTACATTTTAAATGTTTATCCTTATCCCCACAGAGAAGCGCAATTCACACGTCTCACCAAGAAAACTTCTCTTTGCAGCAGATGGAGACCATCATAGAAAACTACGACTAACCAAAGGCAGAGCCGTAAAGCCCAATTATTACATCTACAGCACAACTGCAACTGAGGCCTGGGTATCATTATGAAAGAGGAGGTGGAGAGATTACAAAGGTCAGAGGTAAGAGAAGTTTACTGTGAGTCTCCTAGAAACATCACAAGTTACGCCCATGACGCCTTACCAGCACGACTGCCTAAACGTGACCTAAATCAGGATGACCGAGATAGGCACGCTAATGTAGATGAGGGAAAGCTCTCAAGGCCTCAGATTCTGCACAAACAGCTGCAGGCCACTAAGGACACTGAGAACAAGAGAAATACTTCCCCTGGGACGAGCGCACTAATTAGTGAACCAATACCAAATGGCCAGCCCTGAAACATACAAGAAAAATTATACAGACTAGCAAGCTGAAAATATGTACTTACATGTACACACGTACACGTTACAGCAACAATTAAAGTTCAGCATGGGGGTATGAGTTTGTAATTTCAGGGTTGAAGTGGGAGAGACAGATCCCTGGGTTTGCTGGTCAGCCAGTCTTGTCAGAAGCCACTTTTCAAAACAAACAAAAAAAGTAGATGTCGCCAAGGAATATCTGAGATGGAGCCCCTTTGTACATGAACATACACAGGAACATACACAGGAATACACACTGTATTTACATGTACATACATACATACATACACACAGACACACACACATACACACACACACACACACACACACACACACACCAATATATTTTTTCTACCTAGGAATAATTTGAATTTATGGTATTTAAATTTCATTCACAAACAATCCATTTCCAAAGGCCTCAGGGTTAGCCCCCCAATTCAGCATGAAGTCCAACTTCATTAAACTTTAAAATCATATGCTAATTTTGTGACAGATCAAATAAACTAAAAAAGTTAAAACAATGAAGAACATAGCCTTACCTGAGGACCCAGCCATCCCACTCCTGGGCATATACCCAGAGGCTGCTCCAGCATGTCCCAAGGACACATGCTCCACTATGTTCATAGCAGCCTCATTTATAATAGCCAGAAGCTGGAAAGAACCCAGATGTCCTTCAACAGAGGAATAGATACAGAAACTGTGGTATATATACACAATGGAGTACTACTCAGCTATTAAAAACAATGAATTCATGGAATTCTTAGGCAAATGGATGGAACTAGAAAATATCATCCTGAGTGAGGTAACCCAGTCACAAAAGAACACACATGGTATGCACTCACTGATAAGTGGATATTAGCCCAGAAGCTTGGACACCCAAGATATAATTCACAGACCACATGAAGCTCAAGAAGAAGGAAGAGCAAAGTATGGATACTTTGGTCCTTCTTAGAAGGGGGAACAAAATACTCATGGGAGGAAATATGGAGACAGAGTGTGGAGCAGAGGTTGAAGGAAAGGCCATCCAGAGACTGACCACCCGGGGATCCATCCCATATACAGACACCAAACCCAGACACTATTGTGGATGCCAAGAAATGCATGCTGACAGGAGCCTGATATAGCTGTCTCCTCAGAGGCTCTGCCAGAACCTGACAAATACAAAGGGGAATGCTCAGAGCCAACCATAGGACTGAGAATGGGGTCCCCAATGGAAGAGCTGGAAAAGGAACTGAAGGAGCTGAGGAGGAGTTGCAACCCTATAGGAAGAACAATATCAACCAACCAGACCCCCAGAGCTCCCAGGGACTAAACCACCAACCAAAGAGTACACATGGAGGGACCCATGGCTCCAGCTGCATATGCAGCAGAGGACGGCCTTGTCCGGCATTGGTGGGAGAAGAGGCCCTTGGTCCTGTGAAGGCTCGATGCCCCAGTGTAGAGGAATAGCAGGGCAGGGAGGTAGGAGTGGGCGGGTGGGTGGGGGAGCACCCTCACAGAGCAGGAGGAGGGGAATAGGATAGAGGGTTTCCTGAGGGAAAACCGGGAAAGGGGATAACATTTGAAATGTAAGCAAATAAAATATCAAATAAAAGAAAAAACAATAAAATAAATGAAGCTGTAGGCTGTTTGATTATTGAAATGTGGATTCTCCACTTAATGGCTCCCTGAGTAAATGTCATAAGCCAGTCAGCTTTGGAAGGCCCTGTGTTGTGCAGCGTATCCGGATCGATACTGACAGGTTCATCAGCAGGCAAGGCTGAAGTAGAGGAGCCAGGTTGACAGGGCACCTTACAGCGAATATCATAGCAAATGACCTAGAATCCATACAAGAAATGCACAGAAAACATGAAATAAAGGCAAAAGCCACTTTACCTGTGAGAAAAATCTCTTCTCACAGATGTCCAGAGTTTAGTCACTAGAAAGGAAGCTCAAACCCCAAGTTCATTCCTAAATTCAACAGGAGACCCGAGAAAACCGATGGCGCTTCCAGCTTTGAGAAATGCACACAAAAACTAGTCCACCTTCATTCTAATGACTTGGTTATTGGGGGAGGAAAGCATCTCATCTGTTTATGAAGTTGCCCTCACAGTGATCAATTAGAAGAAATGAGGTCACCATCAACCCAGCCAGTTCATTAAACTAATCCCTTATTGATGAGGGCCCGCTTGGAGTCCACACCCATGGCCTTACACCAAGACCCATGTGGCCAAGGTGTTTCCTCTTAGCTTCTGACAGTGAGAGGCACTAGAGGGAGCAAAGAGCAGGAGACGGGGGGATGGGACAAGGAAGGAGTTGTCCATTTCTACAGCAGGCGCCTTGACCTGCTGAGCCTTCTCTCAGGCCTGCAATTTCTGTTTCTGACACGGTGGCACCAGCTGCTGAACCAATCGATCCCTGAGAGAGACGTTCAGAGCCACACAGCCGCCTCATTTTCATCTCCGAAACTTCTAGGATCTCACATCAGCTTCTCCTTTCACTTCCAGACCTGAGCTGCTCGGCAGATCTCACAAGAACAATCTGCTAAAACGCAGTGCTGTAAGTGATGGTGTAGCAGAGCCCTGGCCTCACATAGACAACAAGGCCATAGCTTACCTTTGGAGCACTGTCGATAGAATGAAAAAGAGAGGCAGGGAGGAGGGAGAAACAGAGGGAGGGGGAGGGAGGGAGAAGGGAGAGACAGAGGGAAGGGGGAGGACGGAGAGATGCCTCAGCAGATAAGAGCACTTGCTGTTCTTGAGAGGACCTGGGTTGGATTAAAACTCATAACCATCCTTAAATCTAGTTCCAGGGACTCCAGTGCCATCTTCTGACCTCTGTGGGTCAGACATGCACAGTAGTGCACATAGATACCTGCAAGCAAAACATTCATACACATACAAAAAATTTTGGAGGCTGGGTGTGGTGGCATATAATCCTCTAGTCCCAGCACTCAGGAGGCAGAGATAGGAGTTTAAGGCCAGCCTGGTCTACACAGCAAGGTCCAGGCAAGCCAAGGCCACATAGAGAGACCTTGTCCGTCCCCCGCCCCCCCCAAAAAAAACTGGAATGACAACAACAAAATTTCATCTTGCATGCACACCAAACCCTGACACTACTACTGAGGCCATACTGCGCTGCAGACAGGAGCCTGGCGTGGCTGTCCTCTGAGAGGCTCTGAGAGCAGCTGACTGAGACAGATGCAGGTACTTACAGCAACCATTGGATTGAGGTCAGGGACCCAGATGGAAAAGTTAGGGGAAGGACTGAGATAGCTGAGGGGGGATCGCAACCTCATCAGAAGAACAAGTGTCAACTAACCCTCAGAGCACCCAGAGACTAAACCAAAACCCAAGAAGTACACACGGGCTGGTCCATGGCTCATGTGTAGCAGATGACTGCCTTGTCTGGCTTCAGTGGGAGAGAATGTGATGAATCCTGTGGAAACTTGACGCCCAGGGAAAAGGGATGTTGGTGGGGGGGTGGGTTGGCAGGTGGGAGAACACCCTCACAGAGGGGGGAGGGAAGGAGGGGGGAGGGGTGAAGAACTCAGGGAAGGAGGACCAGGAAGAGAGGCAACATTTGGGATGTAAATAAATAAAATAGTTTAATAATAATAAAGAAGATTTTTTTAAACATGTGTATAAACAATATAAACAGAAAAAATATTAGGGGGAAAATTAGTGCAATCCTAGCATTTCTTTTTTTTTTTTTTAACATTTATGTATTGGGTGGATGTGGATATCCTGTGTGTGGCAGTCAGAGGACAACTGTGAGAGCCAGTTCTCTCCTATCATAACTATGAGTCCAAGAGAATGATCTCGGGTCATCCAGCTTGGGGACAAGAGCCTTTCGTTCCTGAGCCATCTCACTAGCCCAGCATCGCCTTCTTGCCTTTCTAATCCTCTCTGGATTGTCTAACAGACGCCTATGCTCAAGTCTCTCTTTTAAGATACCTTGAGTTCTTCTCCAACCTGAATGACCCTTAGAAGCATGCTACAAGCCAGACACAAAGCCTGACTCCAGAAAGTACCCAGAAAGGCAAGTTCAGAGCCAGGCAATGGCTTCAAGGTTATCAAAAGCGAAGGGCTGGGGAGAATTGGGAGTCACTGTTCAATTATTTAAAAGTTTCTATTTGGGGAGCTCCAAAGCACTTGCTCCTCTTGGACCTGAGTTAGGTTCCCAGCACACACAGTGGAAGACACATGTCTTAGTGAGGGTTTGTATTCCTGCACACACATCATGACCAAGAAACAAGTTGGGGAGGAAAGGGTTTATTCAGCTTACACCTTCCATATTGCTGTTAATCACCAAAGGAAGTCAGGACTGGAACTCAAGCAGGTCAGGAGGCAGGAGCTGATGCAGAGGTCATAGAGGGATGTTCCTTACTGGCTTGCTTCCCCTGGCTTGCTCAGCCTGCTCTCTTAGAGAACCCAAGACTACCAGCCCAGGGATAGCCCCACCCACAAGGGGCCCTCCCCCCCACTTGATCACTAATTGAGAAAATGCCCCACAGCTGGATCTCATGGAGGCACTTTGCCAACTGAAGCTCCTTTGTCTGTGATGACTCCAGCCTGTGTCACATTGACACACAAAACCAGCCAGTACAACATACAACCACCTATAACAACAGTTCTACGTTGTGTGTGAGAAAATTGTTTGTTTGGTTTTTTGAAATCAAATGTAACTATCCCTGACACTTACATATAGTAGTTGTATTGTAGGTGGTACTGAGCTCCACAACTCTACATCCTGATTGGTTCTGGTTTTCTGTAATGGTCTCTATGGATAACCTTGCTGGAGGGTGAGGACTACATTCATCTATGGGTAGAAAGGCAAGTATCCAGATGCAGGTGGAGATAATTCTGGTTTAATAAGGCAATGTCCAAGGTTCATGACTTTACCAACCCCAGGTAGTTGACTAGGTTTTCAGTTCCAGAGACACCTCTTGGTGAGAGGATCTTATGTCCAATATGAGAGCCGTTGGATACCAAATAGAGATCATGACACTAGTGCACCTTAGGGCTATTGTGCCTAGCTGATCGCTGTGATGATTCACAGGAGTTGTAGCTGGGTAAGGCTGTTGATTACTCCTCTCCTCTGAAACCTTGAGTGGCACCTGCTGGTATCGTGAAAAGCTAGTCCTCGAGGAGGAGACTTTCAGGTCAGTTCTAGCTCAAGAGACTCTGTGCCCTGTGTCCAAAATGCATGGTGTCCTCAGCAGTAGAGACATATCTTCCACCACCTCTGGAGGGAAAAAAACAAGGACCACGGCAACAGCCTACAATGTTTGGGGAGTCTCTTGAACAACCATGACCCATACAATTCAAAAGAGGAATTCTCATGGCCGGTGTTGGGGTTTTTGTTAGACAGTCTTTAGCTCTTGAGAGAGAACATTGCCAACCCAGATGAGAAAACTTAAACTATAATGTGTATTTATCTACTGACTTATGTTTATTACAGATATTCTTGGGAGATGGTTAAAAGTGTGATTTCGTGTGACTTTTTCAGACATCCTTAGCGTTACTCTACATTCCTTCCTCATTCTTCGGTGTTTATCTCCCTCCCCAGCCCCGACTCGAGCTCCCCATTTTCCCCTTCCCCCTTCAGATCATTTGCCCTCTACTATTCCCTTCTCTACTGCCCCTCCCCCCCTACCCTAAAAAAAAAAAAACGGTCATTTTCCTTTGCTAGTTTTTTATAGTACTCTGGGTGACATACTCACATAAGAAGATTTGGAGCTAGGAAAGTCAGACGAGGAGGAGCGTGCAACGCTTGTCTTTCTGAATCTGGGTCTTTTGGAGTTCCATCCATTTACCTGAAAAATCCATGATTACATTCTTCTTTACATCTGTATAGTATCCCATGGTGTGTGTGTATGTACCACATTTTCATTATCTACTTCTCAGCTGAAGGACATTTAAGTTGTTTCTATTTTCTAGAACAGCAATGGACATGGCTGACCAAATGTCTGTGACGTAGGATAATGAGTAGAGTAGCTAGGTCATGCCGTCCCTTTATTTTAACTATTTGAGGAGTCTCCACACTGATTTCCAGACCTGGACACCAACAGTAAAGAGGGTTTCCCTTTTCCTCGCATCTCCTCCAGCATTTGTTGTCCTTAGGTTTATTGATCTTTGTCCTTCTGCCTGGGGTATGATGAAATTTCAATGCAAATGTTTTAATCTACATTTCCCTAATTGCAGGGGACAATGAACATTTTTTTTTTGAGATATTGCTTAGCAGTTTCCTCCTCCTCCTCTCCCACTCCTCCTCCTCCCCCTCCCCCTCCTCCTCTTCTTCCCAGAATTCTTTGTTCAGGTCCAGACCCACATTTTAAATAGATTATTTGTTTCTCTGATCACTTTGTTTTCTGAGTTTTCATACATTCTGAATACGAATCCTCAGTCAGACGTACATCTGCCAAGGCCTAGTTTCCATTCCATGAGCTAGCTCTTCACCTGATTCCTTCTTTAGCTGCACAGAAGCTTAATACACACTCCTTTTTCTCTTTCTCCCCCACCCCCGCCTCCCCACTCCACCCCCAAATTTGGAGATGGAATCCAGGACCTCACACACATGCTGGGCGACTGCCCTACCAATGAACCACGCCCTGAACTTGCTCCTTGTGATTTCTTGAAGCCTTCAAGCTCCTCTCTTGTGGATCAGTCATAAATTATAGAATAGGTTATTGTGTTTTGTTTCCTATGTCTAATCCTAATTGCCCCAGGGTTTAATCATCCTTAATTACAAAGCAGAATAATAGACCCAGAGAATCCAATCTATGCAAATGAATTTGTCATTTGCCAGAAACTTCTGATTAGCAGGTCCTGGCTTTTGTAATTAGTTAGGCTGAACTTGGGAAGAACTCAGATGTTTGGTCCTGGTGCTTAGGGTTCCAGTGAGATTGTATCGAGATAAACTGGCACTCAGCCTAAGGAAATTAATCCCCAAAAATATGTGTAAGTATTACATTAACGAAAGTAGAAAGCAAACATACAAACTAGCCTAGTTCTTCGTTGTTTTTTTTGCTTTCCAACAAACTGCTTTATAAAGGTTTTAATTGTCAAGGGATGCCTGTGTCTGCCCATGGGTATCCCGTGGTTTTGTATGTGAGTGTGCTGTGTGGAGGTGGTATATTCACACGTGTGTGGGAATGTGGAGTGAGCTTGTTTAGGTAGCTGCTCCTTGGGGCAGATTCCGGGTGAGGACGGATGACGCAATTGACTTTGTGCCTCCCCGGCCCATGTTTCCCACCCAGCATTTACCCACTAATACCTCAATAGAGCAGGGTGAATTCAGCACCGATGGGAACACTCAGCAAATGATCCTTCCTCTCAACCCACAGAATTAAAGAGTATTTCACACCCACCCAGGAGGCATGCTCCAACAGCTCGTGCAATCGCCACCTGTTTCCAGACAAGATTTCTATATCACAGTGCCCGCCGTTTTGTATTTTATATTAACTCTTCATCCCCTGGGCTGGTATTCCAGGGTATTTGTCTTTATTTCTTTTTTTATATTTATTTTTTTATTTTTAATCATGCGTATGCCTATGTGTCCGTTTGTGGGTATGTGTACTGTGTGCTGGTGCTCATACAGACCCAACGACAGCATCATAGTCCCTGGAACTAGAGTTACAGGTAGTTGTAAGCCATGATATAGGGGTGCTGGGAACTGAACTCAGCTCCTCTACAAAAGGAACTACCATTCTTAACTGCTGCTTTCCACGCCCAGATCATTCTTTAAAAACGATCTCATGGCATTGTCCGTAAACACAGAATCTTATTTGGTAACACAAAGAATGAAGAACTGGTACAGGTTATAACATGAGCGAAACTTGAAAGACTGGAAATTTCCAGTTGCATTAAGCCACGTTGTGCCAGGCACAGTGGTACGCGCCTGTAAGACCAGTTACTCAAGAAGCTAAGGCACAGGCTCTCCCACCAAGCCACAGACACAGCCTCTCACTGGGGGGTTCTGGCAGGAGCTTTACCTCTGAGCCACGCCCCCAGCCCTGCTCATATTTCTTGTGCGTGCGTGTGTGTGTGTGTGTGTGTGTGTGTGTGTGTGTGTGTGTATTTCTGCAGAAATAGAACTGCTAGGTCAAAGGGGAAAGGCCTTTGCATGTCTGATATATTTGTCCACTCATTCTTGCTTTAAGACAGTTTGTTTTACCTCTACCAAATGCCAGGTGTGTTTGAGGTGCTGAAAATAACGTGATTTAAAAAGTGCCAGGGAGGTGGCTCGAGAGGTTAAGACGGTTGTTCCTTTTGCAGAGTACCTGGTCTCTTCTCTCAGCACCCTCACGGCAGGTCACGAGCACAGATAACTCAGTGTCCAGTGGATTCCATGCCTTCTTCTGGGCTCCCGGGTACTCACATGCAAGTAAAATACCCATGCACACAAAATAAATACAAGTAAATCTGTTTTTTTAAGTGCCAGATCTAGAGGAGTGAGATGTCTCAACAGGTAAAGGCGTTTGCCACCAAACCTGATAACCTGGGTTGGGTCCCAGGACCTACATGGTAAAATGAGACAAGTTGTCCTCTGACCTCCATACACAAGAGACGCCCGCACTACTATGAATGAATGAATGAATGAATGAATGAATGAATGAATAAATAAATAAATAAATAAATAAATAAATAAAATTTAAGGCTTAGGTCTTACCGGACTTACATTCCAGTAGAGATATAATTGCTAAATTCGTAGCAGTACAGTGTGACTAAGATAGTAGTAGTGGAACGGAGGAAAGTTAAGCATTGTGGGGAGTGGAGGATGACGGGAGAAGGAGGCTATTCTTATTGTGGTGAAATACACACCCGTGCTGCAGTTTATTATTGTAACTGAAATGCACAGTTCAGAGGCATCTACAATTGTGTGCAGTCGCCATCTCCAAGCAGTTCAGTCCAGAACAGTTCATCAGCCCCGCAGAAGAAGGTCCTCCGTAGGTGTGAGGAACTGACGCTGGTTTTGCTTTGTTTGGTATTGGTGGCTGTTCTCCTCTTTTGACAAGTTCCTCTCATTACATGTTTCCTTACTGTTCTGTGCATCCAGAGACGAGCACACACGGTACAGTGAAAGTACAGACGTCAGAGGATGCGCAGAAACAAACCATCTCTCCGGCCTCGTTCTAGTCTGTTTTCATGGTCCTAGGGATAGAAACCGCCTTACACACGGGAGGCAGAGCTCTGCGCCACTGGGCCGCACTCCCGGATCAGGAAAATGGCACCTGAGTCTAGAGCTGAAAGACTGAAAACCCTGGGAAGACTGATGAAGGCAGGAAGACCTGCCCAGGCCACCTACTGAGATCCTGTTTCAAGATAAATAAACTGAGTCCGCAATCTTTGCACGGGCTCCTTGTCCACGTTCCTCTGATGAGAACGGGAAATAGAAGCTAGTCGGAAAGGGTGAAGACCGCCAAAGCTGTGACTCAGACAACGTCCTTGCTCTGCCTGCTGGTTCTTTGTCATCTCCTAAATGAGCATCTGTTAGAGACTCTCTGTGCACCTGATGTCTGAGACTGGAGCATGGACATGGACACCCTCCTGGGCCTTCTGGACCGTCCAACTTATTCCCTCTCCACACCTCACCCAAGGCCTCCTGAAAGTCCTTTTAGAAGAGCCCAGATCAAAATACCCTGTTTCTGGGACCCCTGTTACTACCATGCAGGAGCCTAGTGCTTTCTTGCTGTCTTTCTCCCTCGTAAGCTCCCTCCTAGGAATCTATAATAAATTTCACCTTCTGTGACCCATAAATTTCATTTCTTAAATGTATAAGACAAGAGCCCAAAAGTTTTGGGGGTGACTTTGGTGGTCAATGAGTTTTCCAGGGCTAGCTCCTTTAGAAAACTTAAGGGCCTGAAGTGTACATTTTACGTTTTAAAGCAGACCTGGCCTCCAGGTTCTCCCAGCATCCCTCAGTCCCTGTGTGGTATGTCTTGTCCCTAACCCTGAACTCTCCAGCCCAGAGACTGGGTTGCCCTTCCCCCCAGAGGCTCTTCCCTATGTAATCCAAACAATTTGGTCCCCCAGAAGTTCTCCTTTCTCTCTCTCTGTCTTTCTCCTGTGTGTGTGTGTGTGTGTGTGTGTGTGTGTGTGTGTGTGTGTGTGTCTGTCTGTCTGTCTATCTCTCTTTCTCTGTCTCTCTCTCTCTCTCTCACATACACACACACACACACACACACACACACACACACACACCTCCATCTCCTCTTTCTCCTTTCCCATGGTGACTCCAGTGGCCTCCTTCCTTGAGGTCAGAGAATTCGCCCACCCCTGAACAGTTTCCCGATGAACCTGCATTTAATACAATCTAATCTGACCTAAATTGGCTTATCTCACTGGAAGCAGAGAGACAAGAGTTTCTCTAAATAAGGCAAGAATAAAATATCAAGCCACCCTATTGATTGTTTGTCGTTTTTGTTTTGTTTTGTTTTGTTTTTTGAGACAGGGTTTCTCTGTGTAGCCCTGGCTGTCCTGGAACTCACTCTGTAGACCAGGCTGGCCTCGACCTCAGAAATCCACCTGCCTCTGCCTCCCAAGTGCTGGGATTAAAGGCGTGTGCCACCACTGCCTGGCAAGCCACCCTATTGAAAGGACTCAAATACAGCGCTCAAGGTGACCACTGAGCACTGAGGCAGATGGTTGGGGGTAAGAAGTATATTAGAAGAGATTTTAAAGCCATGGGCGGACAGACTGCTCAGGGATCAGGGCAATAAACTACGATGGGGGCTTTAGGAAGAATGGGGCCTTTTAAATAAGAGAGTAAAGACCCTTCTTTTTACACTAAGAAAGGGGAAAACTTTTCACAACAGGAGCCTACAGTGGGCTGTCTAATTCCCTCGAAGGCAGTCGGGTTGAAGGGTTGGGGCAGGGGTATCATGGCCCGAGGCAGTCCTTTGATGTGTAAAGTCTGGAGACCTCAGTTGAGAAATCCAGGTACCGAGGAAGTCTGTTAGGAAATTGAAGTCCTCAAGTAGACTCTCCATAGTGTTAGAAAAGAAAGAAAAAGTAGTTTCAATGTTACACAAAGGAATGTACAAAAACAAAAAGAAGTATTCACAAGGCCACGTCTTGTTTAAGGGTAGAGCAGAACCCAAGCTGAGCTTAACAGTGCAGGGCTCCAGTCTTTTGTCCTTGCTGGTTGTGGTGACTGCATTTTACTCCTTTGGTGACGACCCAAGTTAACTGTCATGATTGGCCAATCCAGGAGAAGGGGAAAGGGTAGAGAGGGTCTCGTTACTATCTTACCAGACTAGCTATCTTTAACTTTTAAAAATAAAAAATTAAAATGCCTGCCGGCATCTATGCCTGGGAAGAGGGGAGGTGCGTGTACTGAATTCTAACACCAACAAGGATCAATAATGCTCTGAGAGGGAGGCCAGCCGGGTAGACTGTGTTGTTTATGGCTTTGAAAAAAAAAAAAAAAAAAAAAAAGCAAGAAGCCACAACTAGCCTGTCCTGAAGAAAGGGACTTCAGGCTAACGTCAGAGGAAGCTTGGATTGGAAGGCACTCCCGGTGGGGAACCACAGAGCCCTCTCCTCTTGTACGCCCTCTCACACAAAGTTGCATGGGCAGAATTCATGCTACAGTCTTGATGAGGACAGGGTCCAAGCTAGCCCACAAAAGGTCTGCAGTGGCCAGCTCCTGCAGTTCTTGGCTGGGGTTTATTAGCTAACAGTAAAGCGCCTGGTAGTGATATAAACTACTTTTAGAGTTCTCTGCTGGGTCAGAGGCTATCAAACCGCTTTCTCTGCCTTTGATTTTTGGATTGATTTTGCAGTACTGTGAGAGGAGGAGGAAGGAACCCCAGGCTTCACGCATCCTGGGCAAATGTTCCGTCACCCTGCTGTCTTCTTTCCATCTACCTAGGAATCCGACAGAGAAGGAGAAATGTGTGTGGTGGTTGGTTCAGAGAGCTTGACTTTAATCCTGGCACAGGATCAGTGAGTTCGGGTCTATCTAGTGAGTTCCCAAGCTAGCCAAGACTAGACAGTGGGGGAGAGGGGGAAGTTGGGGGGGAGGAGACAGGGAGGGAGAGGAGAGGAGTAGGAGACAGAGTGTGCTGGGCGGGCGTGTGAAGCGGCCGATGAAGCAGCAGTTATGAAGAGCACGTGACATCAGAGCAGACAGCATCAAGTTAGCTGGGAGAAAGCAATATGCTCTCTGAGCTCCTGACCAAACTCTTAGACCTTCAGCAAACCTCTTTTGGGGGCCAGGGAAAGGGCTCAGTGGAAGGGATTTACTGCCAAGACTGAGGACCTGCATATGGTCCCCAGGGCACAGACACACACACACACACACACACACACACACACACACACACACTGTAAAATAAAAAAAAATCTATTTTAAAACAGCAGAAATGTATACATTTTCCCGGGTTTGCCATGGGCACTAGAATGCAGTGGCTGTAGCTTCAGGACAGACAATTCGTTCCTAGGGGCAGAGGGGCAGGGCAGGGAGGGGTGGGGAGGGGCGGGGAGGGGGCGGGAGGGGCGGGGAGGGGCGGGGAATAGACCACTCTGCAGCGTGCTTGTATTGCTATGCGATGAACTATGTGGGTTCCGTGAATGTTTATTTTGCTTCTTACATTTTATATATTAATTTTGGGGACGCACATACATACAACTGCACATGTGTGGAGGTCACATGCAGGGTTTCAAACATTTCTTGAAAATTGCTTTTAAACTGGGAAGTGAATAGATCATATTGGGTCATGGAAGCCGTTATCCCTGCAACTCCAGTACCAGCACCTATGGCTATTCCCAAAGCGACCGAGAGTGGCAGGACCTGACCTGCCTCTTATGTCGGGCAGCTATCAAATCTACAAGTAGAACTGGCAGGGGCTCGTTTCCCTGGATTACTCCAATTGGAAAAGGAGTACCAACGTGCAAACTCCTGGCCAGCTGGCGGGTAGGCGATGGGGGCAGAGGGGGGGCTGCCACCATTGTCCCTAAACCCAAGGACTCCATTGCTAACTTTCTAGAAAATATCTATATATTAATCCATCCTCAGTTTTATGATAAAAAAAAGTCCTGTTTTTATTATACAGAATTGAGACGAAGACTGAGGGAACAATTACAGATTATTCATCGCTCCCTCGGGGCCCACAAGAGGCTATATATACCCTCGCATTCTGAAACTCGGTCCACCCCCACCCCACCCCCAGCAGGTTTTTTTTCCCCTGTCATCAGGGGTCCCAGGCATCTTGAGTTTAAGATGTGGGGGTGTCTCCAACAAATATCAGAGGGGAGGTTTTAGCCACGTGCAAGTTTGGGAATGGCCCAGTCATTGAGCTGCTTAAGGTAAATTAAAATATAAGGTGCTGTGTGTTGTGTGTGTGTGTGTGTGTGTGTGTGTGTGTGTGTGTCTTTCATTTGGGAACCCAGAACATTAGGGCAGGCAGCAAGGAACATGTGCCACCACCACTTTGAGCAGAGAGAAACAACCGCGTTCAGAAATGCCTAGGGTGTGGGGAAAAGGCAGGTCACAAGATTCAGTGAGGTTTATGGAATATTGTCCCTTAGCAGGTTAACTTATAAAAGATAGAAAAAAATACTACTATTTTTCTCTCTTTATAATGCTCTCTTTTTTTAATTAAAACTCAGCCAGCATACCCTGACATTCTCAGGTCTCTAATAACAGGAAATTATTGTTATAAGTGGGAATTATTTGGTGAGAGTATTCTCTGTGAGCTTCTGGATAAGGCCTCTGTCACAAGGAATAATTTATATAGTTGTGTCTTCAGAATGGCATAAAGAGAGCCAGACTTCTTAGGGATAATGCCCTTGCTAGACAACTGACCTGGCCCAGCTCGAAGGAATCCTCTGACCAGAAGATTCTACTCTCCACCATCCTCTACCGCCAAGCCCCACTACAACAAGGACCGACACCCCCCTTTTTTCTGTTTTGTTTGCTTTAAATTCAGAATCGAGAATGTAGAATTGAAAATCCTGCTAATATTAATTCATGAGTGAGTTAGGTTAAAAAAAAAATTAAGGAGTTTATTTTAGCTCCCGGTGACCAGCTTCAGACCAAAATGGTTGGAAAGTCGCAAGGCGAGAGCTTCAAACAGCTGGTCGTAGAACAAACACAAAAAATTGTTTCGTTTTGCTTTGCTTTGCTTTGAGAGGTTTTAATTGATTGGTGTTTTGTTGTGAGAAACTGAGTAAATCTTACAGCAGCAGACTGAGCCTCAGAACTCGCCTCCTTAATAAAACTGGTGTGCAGGTTTTGGGGGTTGAGAGATAATAGACGTAAACACCCCAAGCAGAGTGATAAGTTATTTCTCCACCAGTAAAACGAGGCAACCGAGCCAGATTAGATTATGGTGAACGGAGGTTTATCGGGACGCTGCTCTGAGACAGGCAGCTGGAGCCAAGGAAGGAGGCCAGGGACGGCACCGTGGGAAGGAGAGAGAGGAGAGGGGCAGAGAGAGAGAGACGAGAAAGAGGAGAGAGAGAAAGCAAAGCAAGGAGACCAAAGTGTCTGGATTAGATAGGGAGGAGCCTCTGGGGGGAAGGGCAGCCCAGCCCCTGGGCTGGAGAGTTCAGGGTTGGGGGCAGGGTGTGCCAGGTAGGGACTGAAGGATGCTGGGAGAACTTGGAGGCCAGGTCTTCTGTAGGATGTAAAATAGGCACCCTTTTCCTGGGGTCCAAAACCAAACACGTAGTATGCACCCAATAATTAGACCAGATGACTAGTCCCTCACAAGAAAACCGAGACCAGTGCTAATCCACAGAGAACAGAGAACATAAAACGTCAGCCCAGCCCCTTTCAGCTCTGTCACACTAGTGATTCAGCGAGCAACCCCACCCTGACTCCCCTAACCCTGACTCCCCTAACCCCACTCTGCTTGCGTGTGTGTGTGTGTGTGTGTGTGTGTGTGTGTGTGTGTGGTCACACGGGCCAACTCGAGGCTGTCCTCGGGTTAGCATGCAACATGTTTAGATTATCATCATTTCACAAGCAGAGTTCTCTGAATATCTGTGGTGTTTTTGTTTGTTTACATTTTTATTAATGTCTCTGTGTATACACACGCCACCCAGGACGACTTGCAGGAGTCTGTTCTACCCTCCCACACGTGGGATTGTGGGCGCCGAACTCAGATACCCACTGGAATCTCACCAGCCCCATCTTGGCTGCCACGCTCCCTGTTTACGTGTGCGTGGTATTTCTGGAAGTCTAGCCCATGGATCTTGCATCTCCGTATGCCATCGGGAGATTTGTCCGCGTGCTCTCATTGGAAACAGAGCTGGGGATGCCACTGTGCACCTGCTGAGGCAGGAGGGACACAGGAACCCTGGTTTTGAAGGAAAGGAAACAATTCCACCATGATACATTATTATTATTATTATTATTATTATTATTACTCAGTGTAAACTTACATTTATATTGTTAGAGAAATTTATGCATGCATATTTTTGGCAATCAGGCATCCTCTACGGCCAGCCTGGTGACAACAAGGCCATCAGGCAACCTCCACTGACTGCAGTCTCTATAAAGAGCCACGTTTTCCCTCCCCGACCTGTAACTGTAATTTTTTTCAATATTTATATGAGTACACTGTAGCTGTCCTCAGACACACCAGAAGAGGGCATCAGACCCCATCGCAGATGGTTGTGAGCCACCATGTGGTTGCTGGGAATTGAACTCAGGACCTCTGGAAGAGCAGTCAATGCTCTTAACCTCTGAGCCGTCTCTCCAGACCCCTCAAATCCTGTTTTTAATGATGGTTTCTAAATGCTTTAATGTCCCTAGTAGTCCACCACCTACCAGAGGTAGTGGGAAAGAAAGGATATGGGGGACAGCGGACCTGTTTAGAAGGTCCTTTGGAGCAATTCAGCCAGGCCAGGGAAGGTCTGGGAAGTGGGTTCAAGGGGGACACTGAGAGAGACTCCTGGGATCATGGAGTTTATTAGAAGAATTATTAATGACATGGACAGGCAGACAGACAACAGCATGGCAGGGACTCTGAGGACAACTCAGACCCCAGCACTGTTGGTATTCTGTCCAAGCTCCACCCCACAGTTACATAGCCAGGTATGCCCCGCCCCATATGCCTGGCCCACTATAAGAGGGGCTGCCCGCCCCTCCTCACTCTCTTTTTCCTCTCTCGTCCTCTCTGCACTCTCACCTCTCTGCCCCTCTTGGGCTCCCCTCCCCCCTCTCCACGTGGTCATGGCTGGCCTCCACTCCTCTCTACTCTCTCTCTCTCTCTACTCTCTCTCTCTCTCTCTCTCTCTCTCTCTCTCTCTCTCTCTCTACTATACCATTGACTCTCATCCTCTTCCCTAAATAAACTATTCTATACCATGTTGGAGTGTGTGTGGTCCTTCAGGGGGAGGGGATGCCTAGGCATGGGCCCGCTTAGGTACCCCCACTCCCCCACACCGCCATGCCACACTCACTAATACCCTTTCTCTCTTTTATATCCCATCAATGGTGCTGAAACCCAGGAACAACAACAACTACATTAATAAACAACACTAAACCAACAAGCACCAGACACAAATGACACACCAGGGGCCCTAAAAAGAGGAATCAGGGAACACATGACAGAAATGTTGGTCCTTCCTATAACCGTGTGGATGGGGGAGGTTTCACAGATGCCCGTAGCCGAGCTCTCTAACTCCCAGACAGGAAGCAGGGAAATGGGTAGGGCCTAGGCCGAGTGGCCACACCTACCACCTTTGGCGTAAGTTCCCTTACCCAGACATAAGACGCTGGCATCTGGAAATCTGTAAGCCAGGGGTTCAGTGTCTCAGTAGGGTGCCTGTGTCATCTGTGAAAGGAAATGGAGGCTGTAGGGATTGTGTCCCAAGTAGCAATCTGAGCCTTCCTTTGTTACCTGTCTCTCAAGTTTTCCAGAGCCTCCCAAAATAGCCCCAACGAGTTGATGCCCACACATTTCATACCCAAGGCATGGCGAGGAGCCAGTGGCTGCTTAGGTAGCCTTTTTATTTCTTTTTTCTTTCTCATCCTCCAATGTCCCCCAAAGAAACCAAAGGGCTTTGCGTCATAGGCCACTTAGCCACAGAAGCAAGGGTAAGGGCCCAAAACTCAATGAAAGAAGACCCCAGACTCAGATAGAATGCAACGACAAAGAGCATTCATTCTGCAGAAACATCCAGCATGCAGGATCAACCATTTTTCAAAATGATGTCCCCAGACAGGCATGAAGGTCTTCTTATAGGGAACAGGGCGAACTCTCTGGAAGGACTAGGTAATCTAAGATTTCATGGGTGGGTGGGTGCTAGGGGCTGGCAGGTGGTCAGTGGTCTGCATGACCCATTTTTGTAGTAATACCCAGGCTGTTCTTTGGGAAGGGGTTTTATGACCTTAAGTCTGGATTTTATGGTCTGTTTCTGAATCTGGCTTGTAGCGGTAATTAGCTAATACCACTTTGGCTCCCAGTGGGTCACAGGCTTGCACCCGCCGCCCCCCCACACACACATACACACAGCAGTTAATTTTTGGCATGTTGTGACTAGCTCAAAGGGTGGATACTCCTAAACCTCCCCCTGCTATCCCAGGCCCAATCAGGGAAGTGGCCAGTGGCCACTTGCCGATATTCTTACATGGCTGGTTGGCTTTTTCTCCTACAGCTCTTATGTCCCATCTTTCTCACCCAAATCATGGAGATTCCCTGTCTTCCTTTCCCCAGTTCGTAGCCCACACAAATCTAAATAAAGGTCCCTTTTCGGTCTATCTGCCTAGCCACTGGCCGTTGGCTTATTATTGATCCATCAAAAACCAATCGGAGACAAGGACCCTCTAGCATTTGAACACATAGATTCCCGATTTGGAGGGCTGGATTAATTCAAAGCATTGAAACCAATCCCACTGCTGGTGCCTTATGGTCTTCTTTTCAAAATCAGGCCTGGTCCTTAAACGGGAACAAATGGGACTTATGTTGTTGTCCTTTCACACGTATCTAATGCAGCGCATGTACGGTATCATGGGAAACACTACAACACTTATCTTTTCTCTCTAGCCTCCCCAAAGAAGACCCAGACCAAATAGATTGAGACGTTGATATTCTCTCTAAAACCCTGCCATCAGAGACTAGGAGCGAGGTTCACCAGAAGAGAATTTTCCTGGTATGTTTAGGGCACTAGGTTTTATCCCTAACATCACACATACAAAACATGTGCATTAATTCAACAAACTCCAACTGCAACAGTTTTTAAATGAGGTGACAAATAAAGTGTTAGTTTTCTGTGAGACTGGATGACAGCTCATCTCTGTCCTCCAGTGAAAGGAAACCTGGTTAGCCGAAATTACACAGACTGCAGAGTTAATGGTCATCCCCATTAATGGATAAAGAAAACGCAGCACGAGCCGGGCGGTGGTGGCGCACGCCTGTAATCCCAGCACTTGGGAGGCAGAGGCAGGTGGATTTCTGAGTTCGAGGCCAGCCTGGTCTACAGAGTGAGTTCCAGACAGCCAGGGCTACACAGAGAAACCCTGTCTCGGGAAAAAAAAAAAAAAAAAAAAAAAAACAATGCAGCACAGGGGCTGACAAGATGGAGAAGCGGGAAAGGCCCTTGCTGCCAAGCCTGGTGAACTGAGTTCAATCCCTGGACCCACATCGCAGAAGGAAGAACTGAGTCCTGCAAACTGTTCTCTGACATATACACATGTGCTATGGCATAAAAACACAAATAATATTTTTTAAAGAGAACTGTATGGGGGGAAAAGACACTTGAGTAATGAAAGATGGTATTTTTTGTATTAGTTTTCCCAAAGTAGATATGTGAGTTAAACTTTCTGTGGATTGAAGTAACAAGAAACATTTCTGCATTCCAAAAGAATCCAACATGTGTCCACGATTGCGAAACTAAGGCTTGCCTTTAATTCCGTTGACCATCACTGAAATCTATTTGGTTTTGGACCCCAGGACAAGGGACTGAGGTGTATATTTTACATATCAAGGCAGGCCTAGCCTCCAGGTTCTCCCAGCATCCCTCAGTCCCTACATGGCATACCCTGCCCCCAACCTGAACTTTCCAGCCCAGAAGCTGGGCTGCCCTTCCCCCAGAGGCTCTTCCCCATATAATTCAAACAGTTTGGTCTCTCTCCCCTTCTCTTCTTCTTCTTCTCTTCTCTCTGCTGACATCCCTTTCTCTCTTTCTTTCCACCAACCCCTTTATCTCTCCCCATGGTGACTTCCCTGGCCTCAGTCCTTGGAGCCAGAGAACTCACTTACCCAAGGGCAGCTTCTCAATAAACCTGCATTAATAGAATCGAATCTGACTTGAATTGGCTCATTTCACCCACCGAGAAATAACTCATCTCAAGCAAAGCTAGATCTGACTAGTCACTGACTATATCTGTCTCCCTCAGTTCTTTTCAAAGCTATATCGAATCCTTCCATGATGCTGCTATTCAACAGGTAAACTGTGTTATTATACTCAGAATAAAGTATGGGTTTACAAAAAACGTGTCTATCGAATTCTATCCAGATAGGAAAATAATGTAATCCCATGGTAGGTGAGCTGGGAGGGATCGTGTTATTATTTTATACATTGTGCCTATAGTGAGCCACAGAAAGACAAAGAGTGTCTATTCTCATTGGTGTGGAACTTAAAAGGAGTCGATGTCATGGAAGTTGAGTGTAAAATAATGGATGCCTCCTGAGCTGGTAAGAAAGATGGGGACAAGTAAGTGAGCAGGGACAGTAGCATTGTCAGATGGAGGAGTTGGCAGGGGGTGGCGCTATACAACTGCCATGGCAGCCCTTGTCAGCCTAACGCAGGAGAATCTCGAGGTTCAAGGCCACCCGGGACTACCTAGCAAAAGTCGGGAACATTGGGGAAGAGAAGGGTAGAAGGATGTCTTCCAGCACACCGTGCTACAGTTTCATGGCCGTCCATGAGAGCAACTCATCATATATTGCGAGTAAATAGGAGATATTTAAGATATCCTCCCCACAGAGATGGCAGATGTTTGAAGGGCTAATTGCCCCAGCATTTCACAATGCACACCTACACTGAAAGATGACGTCACATCTCGTAACTATTCACGATTATCACGAGGCAATCGCTTTAGAGATGGCTCCTATGGCTGTAACAGGGTGAGAATGCCAACCTTGGGCTCTGTACTCAAGGTTGCCAAAAGAGAGTTGGTGGGAGTCCAGGTTCAGATACAGGCGAGATCAGGATGTTCAGACAGATACGGTGATTGGGAGCTCATTAGCAATTAATGAGATGAAGCCCTTAAACCAGTCCTTCTGGGTTTCAAACTGGAGTCTTTTCCTGCTGGGATGAAGAAGAGGGCCACAGAGGTGAGAGTCAAACTTCACTGCTGAAAAGCCTACCAGGATCAACAATTCCAAGACTCACCTTAGCACCAGGAAATGTATGTTTACTGCTGTGACGATTGAGTGAACGCTGAGCAGATCCTCTTTTTTTAAAGATGGCATATTCTTTAGTATTAGTATTAGTATTAGTATTAGTATTAGTATTAGTATTAGTATTAGTATTAGTATTAGTATTAGTAGTGTTTTTTTCATGGCAGCATTGAAAAGCTCTTATGCACCAGTGAAAACCTTCTCAATAGGTAATTCTATTGTTATTAAACTGTAAGACATTTCTCCTTTTTTAATGATTTGTACACACTGGGGTTTTTTGTTTGTTTGTTTGTTTAATCATTTATTTATATATTTTACACTCCAGATTTTATTCCCCTCCTGGTCCACCCTCTGACTGCTCCACATCCCATACCTCCTCCCCACCCCCATGTCTCCACGAGGATGTCCCCACCACCCCCCACCGCACCAGACCTCTAAACTCCCTAGGGCCTCCAGTCTCTTGAGGGTTGGTGCATCATCTCTGATTAAACTCAGACCCAGCAGTCCTCTGCTGTATTGTATATGTGTTGGGGGTCTCATATCATCTGGTGTATGCTGCCTGGTTGGTGGTCCAGTATTTGAGAGATCTCCGGGATTCAGGTTAATTGAGACTGACCGTCCTCCTACAGGGTGGCCCTCCTCCTCAGCTTCTTCCAGCCTTTCCCTAATTGAACCACAGGGGTCAGCAGCTTCTGTCCACTGGTTGGGTGCAAATATCTGCATCTGACTCTTTGAGCTGCTTGTTGGGTCTTATGGAGTGTGGTCATGCTAGGTCCCTTTTTGTGAGCACTCCATCGCCTCAGTGATAGTGTCAGGCCTTGGGACCTCCCCTTGCATTGTCTCTCACTTTGGCCCTGTCCCTGGACCTTCTTTTCCTCAGGCTCCTCTCCATTCCCAATCCTGCAGTCCTTTTAGACAGAAGCAATTGTAGGTCAGAGTTCTGACTGTGGGATGGCAACCCCACCCCACACTTGATGCCTTGTCTTTCTGCTGGAGGTGGGTTCTACACGTTCCCTCTCCCCACCGTAGGGCATTTCATCTAAGGTCCCTCTCCTTGAGTCCTGGGAGTCTCTCACCTCCCAGGCCTCTGGTGCATTCTGGAGGGTCCCCCCAACCTCCTACCTCCAGAGGCTGCCTGCTTCCATTCTTTCTGCTGGTCCTCGGGGCTTCAGTCCTTTGACCCGAGCCAATACCAGAGCCAGGTTCCCCTCTCCCACCCCCATCCACTTTCCCTCCCAGGTCCCTCCCTCCCTCCCCACTTGTGATTGCTTTCTTCTCCCTCCCAAGTGGGACTGAGGCATCCTCACTTGGGCACTTCCGCTTGTTGATCTTTCTGAGTTCTGTGAACTGTATCTTGGGTATTCTATACTTTTGTTGTCTAATATCCACTTATTAGTGAGTACATGCCTTGCATGTCCTTTTGGGTCTGAGCTACCTCACTCAGGATGATGTTTTCTAGTTCCATCCATTTGCTGCAAAACTCAGGATGTCCTTGTTCTTAATAGCTGAGTAGAATTCCACTGTGTAAATGAACCTCACTTTCTGAATCCATTCTTCTGTCGTGGGACATCTGGGTTGTTTCCAGCTTCTGGCTATCACAAATAAGGCTGCTATGAAGATAGTGAAACACATGCCTTCTGTGGCATGGTGGGGCATCTTTTGGGTCTATTCCCAAGAGTAGGATTGCTGGGTCGTCAGGTAGATCCATTTCCAATTTTCCGAGGAACCTCCAGATTGGTTTCCAGATTGTAACCAGATTGCAATCGCACCAGCAGTGGAGGAGTGTTCCTCTTTCTCCACATCCTTGCCAACATGTGCTGTCACCTGAGGTTTTGATCTTAGCCATTCTGATTGATGTAAGGTGTAATCTCAGGATCGTTTTGATTTGCATTTCTCCGATCATTAAGGACTATGAACATTTCTTTAGGTGTTTCTCAGCCATTCAAGATTCCATTGTTGTGAATTCTCAGTTTAGTTCTATACCCATTTTTGATTGGGTTGTTTGGTGTTTTGATGGTTAGCTTCTTGAGTTCTTTATATGTTTTGGATATTAGCCCTCTACTGTATGTGGGGTTAGTTGAGATTTTTTTTTCCCAATCTGTAGGTTGCCGATTTGTCTTATTGACTATGTCCTTTGTCTTACAGAAGCTTTTCAGTTTTATGATATCCCATTTATCAATTCTTTTTTGTTTTTTGTGTTTTTTTGTTTTTTCGAGACAGTGTTTCTCTGTATAGTCCTGGCTGTCCTGGAACTCACTCTGGAGACCAGGCTGGCCTTAAACTCAGAAATCCACCTGCCTCTGCCTCCCAAGTGCTGGGATTACAGGCGTGTGCCACCACTGCCCAGCTAGCCATTTATCAATTCTTGATCTTAGAATGTGAGCCATTGGAGTTCTGTTTAGGAAGTTTCCCCCTAAGCCAATGAGCTCATGGCCCTTTCCCACTTTCTCTTCTATTAGATTCAGTGTGTCTGGTTTTATGTTGAGGTCCTAGATTCTCTTGGACTTGAGCTTTGTGCAAGGTGACCAATATGGATCTATTTTCATTTTCCTACATACAGCCAGCCAGTTAGATCAGAACCATTTATCAAAGATGCTATCTTTTTTCCACTGTATATTTTTGGCTTTTTTTTGTCAAAGATCACGTGTCTGTAAGTGTGTGGTTTTATTTCTGGGTCTTCAATTCTATTCCATTGATCAATGTGTCTGTCTCTGTACCAATACCATACAGTTTTTGTCACTATTGCTAGAGGTCAGGGATGGTGATTCCCCCAGCCATTCTTTTATTGATAAGAACTGTTTTCACTATTCTGGGGTTTTTGCCTTTCCAGATGGAGCAAATCCTCTTAAGGCATTGCCATGGTGGCACTGCCAGCTTGCTGTGCAGATGACCTTGTACTCAGGAGCCTGCTGCCTCCATATCCAAAATTCTGGAATCACAGGCATGCAAGGGCCACAGCAGTTTTCTGTGCTTCTCAGGATCCAATCCAGGGCCTGGAGCATGCTGGGTGAGCACGCTACCAACTGAGATAAATCACCAGCCCTATAAGACAAGACATTTGAAAAAGAAAAGAGCATATATTTGACTCAAGAATGAGTGGAAAGCTGGCCCAATGTGATGGTTGTGGTTAGGAAATGTCATTAAAGATTGCCTAAGCGCCGGGTGGTGGTGGCACACGTCTTTCATCCCAGCACTTGGGAGGCAGAAGCAGGGAGATTTCTGAGTTCGAGGCCAGCCTGGTCTACAGAGTGAGTTCTAGGACAGCCAGGGCTATACAGAGAAACTCTGTCTCAAAAAACCTAATAAAAAAAATTGCCTAAGTGAAGACTAGGGAATGTATCTCAGTAGAAGAGCTCTTGCCTACCATAATCAAGATCAAGTTTCATCCATAGCAGCCCCCAGCACACATACACATATACAACAAAGCATTACCACTAAGACAGAAATGTGCCGTCTTGACTCGACATGAAACTTATCTGAGGAAGTCTGACAGCTGCTGAGGGCTCGGCAGAATGGAGTGCACCTTGAGTCCCAGCACTTAGGAGGCAACAGCAAGCAGATTGCTATGCGTCTGATGTCATCCTGGTTCTTATCCTGCACTGGGATAGCAAAGGCTACCTAATGAGATCCTGTCTTCGGGCTTAAAAAAAAAAAAAAGGAAAAGGGAAAAAGAAAAAAAAAAACTGCTGATCCCACAGAAATAGCACAGCTTGGATGGTTTTTAAAAAAAAAAAAAAAAAAGTGGTTCTTGGGGCTGGAGAGATGGCTCAGTGCTCAAGAGCATTCACTACTCTTCTAGAAGTCCCGAGTTCAATTCCCAGCAACCATATAGTGCCTCATGGTCATCTGTAATGGGATCCAGTGCCCTTTACTGGTGTGTCTGAAGACAGAGGCAGTGCACTATGATATATAAAATAAATAAATCTTTAAAAAATGTTTATCTAAAGTTTTTTTTTTTTTTTTAAAAATGGTTCTTTTCAATACATTATAACAGAATTACCTGGGGCCAGCAAGATGGCTCAGCAGTGATGTCCCTTGCTGCCAAGTTTAGTGACCTGAGTTTGATCCCTGACTGGTGTGGCAGAAGAAACCCAATACCCAAACCTGCACTAACCTCAACATGCTTACCGTTGCACATGCAATAGAAGTACATGAAATTAATAAACATAATCGTTTAAATGATAAGTAGAATTGCCATATAATTCAGCAATTCTGTGCCTAGCCATATACCCAAAAGAATCAAAACACTGATGTTTTAGTGAACATGTTGTTGTATATACTGTTTCCTCGGAATATTATTCACCTTAGATAAGGAGTGGAAACAAAATACTGTAAACCGTTCAATGGACTGTTATGAGACCATAAAATGATGGACCACAGATACACACTACAACAGAAGGACCTTGAAAGCAGTGCTCCTAGTCGAAGGCCAGACAACCAGGTGCAGTGCAGTGGTACACACCTGTCATCCCAGCACTCAAGAGGGTGAGGATGGAGGATTACAGGTTCAAAGCCAGGCTGGGCTACAGAGTAAGATCCTGTCTCACGAAAACAAATGTGTGAAGTGCATGATCCCAAAGAAGAGAGGCTTAAATCGTGAAGCAAACAAGTGAGGAGAGGCTCAAATGGCTTCTAGCTTTTCGTCTAACGGATCCACCATTGTTATTTGAAAGAAGAGGGAAAAGGAGGATGAGGGGGAAAGGAAAGGGGAGAGGAGGAAGGAAGAGAGAGAGAAGAGAAAACCGAAGAGGAAGAGAAAGCAAAGGGCTGGAGAGATGACTCAGCGGGTAAGAGCACCAGCTGCTCTTCCGAAGGTCATGAGTTCAAATCCCAGCACCCATATGGTGGCTCACAACCATCCATAAAGAGATCTGACGCCCTCTTCTGGTGTCTGAAGACAGCTACAGTGTACTTACATATGATAAATAAATCTTTAAATAAATAAATATCTTTTGGGGAAAAAAGAAGAGAAAGCAGATCATGGACTACGGGGGGAAGGGAGAAGGAAAAGGAGGGAGAGAAATAACAGAAAAAAATAACAACGCCCGGTGTTCACATATGCGCACAAGGGGGTGCTCCTATTACCAGTAGGACTGTAGCTTGTTACTGAACACTGGGAAAAATAAGACGACAATTATCTGTTTGAAATTCCACCTTGACTCTCCGGAGAGGCGGCACAGTGCTTAAGAGTTTCTCTTCCAGAGGACCGGGATTACATCCCAAGCACATAGGGCGGGTCATGACTGTCTGTAATTCCAAAGCCGTAGAGGGACCTTACGCTTCCAGGACGCACAAGGCGTGCGCGTAGTGTACAGACAAGAATGCCGGCAGAGCACCCCTACACATACAATACACGAATACACAAAGATGCAAAACAGGAAATCCCACATCTGGGAGCCCATCCTCGACAAATATGTTTACTGAAGAATTGATTACAGAGGCAACGAAAACAAACTGGAAATACCCTGCGTGGTGACACACAAGGTGGAAAAGCTTCACAATCAGAGTACATTCGCCTCACAGGGCATTATGCAGCTATTAAAATTAATGAGTTAAATATCTACATATCTGCTCACCGTGACCCACACACATCCAAATAAACAAACAAATGAGCGAGCTTTGCAAAAACCTTGACACTACGCTCTCAGATATGAAGAAAGATTTGGACGCAAAGTCCATAATGATAATATTAATTATCTGAAAATAGACATTAAGCACCTAATGAAAGGAGATGGGAGTCATAGGACTCAGTGGGGAAAACGCTTGCTGAGTGTCCTTGGGTTAGTATTGCTATGATGAAATGTATGATCAAAAGCAACGTGGGGAGGAAAGTGTACTTGGCCCACACTTCCACATCACTGTTCATCACTAAAGGACATCAGGGCAGGAGCCTGGAGGCAGGAGCTGCCGCAGAAGGCATGAGGAATGTTGCTTACTGGCTTGTTCCTCATGACTTGCTCAACATGCTTTCTGAAAGAACCCTGAACCACCAGGCCAGGGTGAGCCCACCAACAACGGGCTGAGCTTTTCCCCATCAACCACTAATTAAAGAGATGCCCTACAGGCTCTCCTGCGCCTTGATCGTACGGAGGCATCTTCTCCGCTGAGGTTCCCTCCTCTCGGATGACTTTAGCTTGTATCAAGTTGACATAAAAATATCCAGTACACGAAGCAAGATCCCATATAAAGGTGGAAGGGGAGAGGTTACCCTCTGGTCTCCCCCATGTGCAAACGGCACGTGTGCACACAGACAGTAACAATAACAATAAAAATAAATTTGTAGAAAGTAAACATGAGTGGCATCAAAACAGAAAATGCTTGCAGCTGAGTAGTGTGTACGCAGAGGCCCAGCAGCTCAGGAAGTTGGAGCAGGAAATTCACTTGAGACTAAGCAAAGTAGCAAGACTTTGTACCAGAAAATAGGGTCGGGGCCGGGCGTGGTGGCGCACACCTGTAATCCCAGCACTTGGGAGGCAGAGGCAGGCGGATTTCTGAGTTCAAGGCCAGCCTGGTCTACAGAGTGAGTTCCAGGACAGCCAGGACTACACAGAAAAACCCTGTCTCGAAAAACAAAAGCAAAAACAAAAACAAAAAAAACAAAAAAAAAAACAGAAAATAGGGTCGGGGAGATGGCTCCCAGGGCAAACATCTCAAAAACCTGATGGCCTGAGCTCAATTCACAGAACCCATGTCAAAAACTGGATACTAGCTCGACCTTCTAGCATGGAGCAGGCAGGGGTTTAGAGGCCCCATCCTACCTGAATCCTCTTGACAATTGATGGCTCTTGGGGAAAGGAAAGCCAGTTTTCTTTTAAGAATGTGGCCTCTGGTAAGGCAACCACAATCCAGTATTTGGACATTTCAAATAGAAGTTGTGGGCCTAGGGAGGTCTAAGGTAGGGGGTAGAGATGATTGATCTAAGAGGAGTCAGGGACTGAGATGGGGAAATGTGAATAAAATGCATTGAACGAAATTCTCAGAGAATGAATACAATTATTTGTCGCAAGATACTACAGTGTGTACAAAATTCCTATAGGGCCATGAGCGCCATAGACTGGAGGACGTGAGGAGTGCTGGCAGGCTTGCTTGATGGGACTACAGACCACAGCACCAGGAACAAGATGGATCTTGCCTCAGCAAAGTGGAAGGGAGGATCCCGTCCTCAAATGACCTTCGCATTGTGGTAGGTGCAGACGCGTAGTGAGATATACATTCGATATCCTTTCAAACATGCTGAACTTTTTCCAGACCTTGCAGGAAGATTAATAATACGTCTTGAGAGCATTTAAGACACAGGCGAGTATCCCTACTGTGCGCTCACCAATGTAGCCAACCTTACCGTGCTCTAGATTTCCCATGCTTTTACAACCTAAGCTCAATGCATAGCTTTAACTCAAGCTATA
The DNA here is from genome assembly GCA_964023405.1 of Apodemus agrarius. Taxonomy (NCBI): domain Eukaryota; kingdom Metazoa; phylum Chordata; class Mammalia; order Rodentia; family Muridae; genus Apodemus; species Apodemus agrarius. The sequence continues at coordinate 52,239,794 of OZ030026.1, read as the reverse complement.
TATACCTCCATACCTCTGACCCAGAATAGTCAAGTGTGTGTGTGTGTGTGTGTGTGTGTGTGTGTGTGTAGTGTGTGTGTGTGTGTGTGTGTGTGCTGTAATCATTTACTGGGAGCAGCCAACAGGTTGAAAGCAACCTTAAAGAACAAACTTCTTAAATGTTGGAGGCAATGTAAGGATACAGGTTGATAATGACTGTGTACTGTTGTAAGTGCTTATTCTAGGTCATTTGGGGTCAATAAAGAAATGTCTTCCTTTGAGAAACTCTGTTAAAGATCTCTGTAAAGAATTCATTGTTCTATTTTGCAATAAATCTCCAACACCAATAAGCCCATGCAAAAACACACAACTCAGTTACAATATTTAGAAGCCACACACCTAGATTGGGCAGATTTACCACTACACTACCCGATTCCCCAACTATGAGATCCCTTGCTACTTGCAGCTTCTCCGGGACATGTGCTTCTGCTCCATTTTCCTTCCACCACCTCTTCCTCTGTCCTTCTTCTCTCTCCTTCCCTTCCCCCACTCCCTAAAACTTCCAGCTCCGCCTTTCCCTGCCACTGCCCTATCCCAGGCTCTAGCCTTCATTTGACCCGTTAAAATGTGCAGAAGGTTCTTATGAAATCACGCGCGTGTGATCCACTCCTGCCTCAGAGGGCTGCCCCTCTTGAGGAAGAAGAATAAACATCAGAATACAAACAGCACCAGGGCAACCCACAACTGTTCTACGATGGAGCAGAGATTGAGGGGGTGGCCAACAAATAACTGACCAACTTTATACCCATCCCATGGGCACGCACCAGCCCCTGACACTGTTATTCTCTGTTATACTTGCAGACAGGAGCCCAGCATGATTGTCCTCCTACCCGGCAGCTGACAGAAAGAGATCCAGAGACCCACAGCCAAACATTGGACGGACTCTTGGCAACTCTTATGGATGAGTCGGGGGAAGGTTGAGGTTCCCAAAGGGGATAAGAACTCCACAGGAAGACCAACAGAGTCAACCACCCTGGACCCTTGGGTGTTCTTCAAGAATAACCAACCAAAGAGCATACATTGAGATGGACCTGCATTATCAGATGTGCAGCAAGGCGAGTTCCCCAGCATCTGGAGCAGGGACTGTCCCTAAAGCTGTTGCCTATATGTGGAATCTATTCTTCTGGCCGGGCTGCCTTGTCTGACCTCAGAGGGAGAGAATGTGCCTAGCCCTGCAAAGACTTGATGTGGCTGGGGTAATACCCAGAGGGAGGCTCCGCCCTCTCAGAGGGAAAGTGGAGGGGCAGAGGGGGAAGGTACTCTGTGAGGGGAGAGGGAGGGCAGTGGCCATGATCTAAAGTTAATGAATAAAGTTTAAGAAGAACGTATTCCTTTCCCACATCATGCTTTCTGTGCTAGTAAATAAAGACAAAACAAAGCCCTGTCTTAGGGACAGGCACATGCCAAGCACAAACGATGCGCCAGCACCACAGAAAAGCAGTAGAGAGAGATCAAATGCACACGATGAACAGGCAAGGTAATCACAGACTATAAACAGAGAAAAGTGGAGAATTCAAATTTGGGCTGATTCTCGGTCAAACTGTACCAAGGAGAAATTAATCTCTCCACCCCACCACCCCTCTTCAATTCTTAATAATGACAATAATGAACAGGTACAGAGATGAGGAGGGAGAGAGAAATAAATGTGATTTTAAAATTAGAGAAAACCACTTCAGGGGGTTGAAGAGTGAATATAGCTATTCTGTAAGATCTGAGTTTGGGTCCAAGCACCCTCACGGGGACCTCACAACTCCACTCCAAGGGATCCAGTGCCCTGAATCTTCTGGGATCGTCTGGCCTCTTCAGGCACCGGCACCCGCATGCAAAAGCCTATACACAAACACATGTCATGATGATGATGATGATGATGATGATGATGATGATGATGATGATTATGACGACGACGATAACGACAACACCTTCTGGAGAGATTATGAACAAGTCACATCCTGGATGTTTACTAGTTGGGATATGATTCATAATGAAGTAATTATTATATAAATAAGCCCAGACCACTGAGGAACCATTTTGAAGCATCTTTTATGATACAATAATTAATCCTTAGTTGGCCTCGCATAGTTAAACAGTCTTCTTGTGGGTCTTTAAGCCACAATCTTTTTCTCACCTCCTAAAACCAACCATGAGGCTACATGGCACTCCATGTTCTATCAGTCCCACGGGATTACTGTGAAGACAATTTAGGTGACATCGGCATCAACGCTGGGGTCACAAGGGCAATGCCTATCTCATATTTGTTGCTTTTGTTCTCTCTTTGACATCCTTGGTCATGAGTCAAGCTCTTTTCTGGTGTGTTGGGGGGTATCCAGGACTCACTGTGGTGGTAGAACTGGTTTCTGATGATCTCGAGTAGCCTTGGCTTCTGTTGCTTATGTTCTGCTCTTCTGTCTGTATCTGTCATTTCGCCAGCACCTGCTCTTGCAGAACCAGTGCTTTGCCACTTAAACCCATGCAGCGTGGCACATGCAAGACATGCACGACTGTCAAACAGTGCTTATCTCACTCACCACGCATCTCACTTAAAGTGCTATCTCACTTGTCTTTAAAGGACACAAGTTAGGAGTCTGGAGATGCAATTCAATTGGAAAAAAACATTTGTCTAGTATAATGAAACTATAGGTCTGATACCCAACATCTTAAAACACTGGGTAGGAGGATGCCTTAGTGAGGGTTGCTATTGCTGTGATAAAACAGAGTAACTAAAAACAACTTGAGGTAGAAAAAGATGTATCTTGTTTATTCTTTCAGGTAACAGTCCACCACTGAGGGAAGCAGGGGCAGGAACTCAGTGGGGGAGAAACTTAGAGGCTGGAACTGAAGCCAAGGCCAAGTGGGAATGCCCCTGGCTGCCTTCCTCCTCGTGGCTGGCTCAGCCCACCCTTTTAGATGACTCAGAACCACCTTCCCAGGGATAGCAGTGTTCTGCTACCCTCTCAACCCCAACCACCACCCCCGGACCCATTGGCTAAGCCCTCCCACATGGACCATTTATCAAGAAGAAATGCCGACCTGGCAGCCTACAGGCCAATCTGACAGAGGCGTTTTCTTAACTGAGCGTCCTCTACTCACATCACTAACGTGTCAAGTTGGCAAGCAAAACAACCAAGACAGAAGGACCAGCAAGAAGGCTCAGCAGGCAAAGGTACTTAACCACAAAAACCGACAGCCTGGCAGGGGATCGGCCTGGAGAACATGGAGGAGGACAGGCATGGGAGCTGAGCAGAGGAAACCAAACAGACATTCATAAATAAATAAATAAATAAATAAATAAGCAAGCAAGCATATCCAAATACTGTCAGGAGAGCGCTGGTCTCCCAGGAGTGCCAGCACACCTGTGAGCACAGATAAAACCACCACTTCTGCTCAAATTCCTGGCCCAAGACAGACCCACCCAGAGCCATCAGGACACAGGAACCAAGAAACAGCAGGTGACAGAATCCTTCCTTCCAGTTTCTGTCTCCACCCCGGGGCTGACCCTGTGCCATAGCTGTCCATACCCAAATTCCTCCTGGAGAGAACTGGTCTCCCAGGAGAACTGGCACACAGGCTTGCAGAAGGGACAAGCCACAGTCAGAGACAGCAAGACTAGCTAACACCAGAGATAACCAGATGGCGAGAAGGAAGGGCAAGAACATAAGCAACAGAAACCAAGGCTACTCGAAATCATCAGAACCCAGTTCTACCACCACAGTGAGCCCTGGATACCCCCCAACACACCAGAAAAGCAAGTCTCTGATTTAAAATCACATCTCATGATGATGATGATGATGATGATGATGATGATGATGATGATGGAGGAGGACTTTAAGAAGGATATAAATAACCCCCTTAAAGAAATACAGGAGAACACAGGTAAACAGCTAGAAGCCCTTAAAGAGGAAACACACACACACAAAAAAAAAATCCCTTAAAGAATTACAGGAAAACACAACCAAACAGGTGAAGGAATTGAACAAAACCATCCAGGATCTAAAAATGGAAATAGAAACAATGAAGAAATCACAAATGGAGACAACCTGGAGATAGAAAACCTAGGAAAGAGATCAGGAGTCATAGATGCAAGCAAGCATCACCAACAGAAAATATTAACACAACAGTCAAAGAAAATGCAAAATGCAAAAGACTCCTAACCCAAAACATCCAGGAAATCCAGGATACAATGAGAAGACCAAACATAAGAATTATAGATATAGAAGAGAGTGAAGATTTCCAATTTAAAGGACTGGTAAATATCTTCAACAAAATTATAGAAGAAAACTTCTGTAACCTAAAGAAAGAGATGCCCACAAACATACAAGAAGCCTACAGAACTCCAAATAGATTGGACCAGAAAAGAAATTCCTCCCAAAACATAATAGTCAAAACACCAAATGCACAAAACAAAGAAAGAATATTAAAAGCAGTAATGTGGAAAAGGTCAAGAAACATATAAAACATATAAAAGCAGAATTACACCAGACTTCTCACCAAAGACTATGAAAGCTAGAAGATCCTGGGCAGATGTTATACAGACCCTAAGAGAACACAAATGCCAGCCCAGGCTACTATACCCAGCAAAACTCTCAATTACCATAGATGGAGAAACCAAGATATTCCATGACAAAAACAAATTTACATAATATCTTTCCACAAATCCAGCACTACAAGGGATAATAGATAGAAAACACCAACACAAGGAGGAAACTACACCATAGAAAAAGCAAGAAAGTAATCTTTCAACAAACCCAAAAGAAGATAATCACATGAACATAAAAATAACATCAAAAATAACTGGAAGCAGCAATCACTATCCCTTAATTTCTCTTAACCTCAAAGGACTCAATTCCCAAATAAAAAAACATAGACTAACAGATTGGATACGTAAACAGGACCCAGCATTTTGCTGCATACAGGAAACTACCTCAGAGTAAAGGGCTGGAAAACAATTTTCCAAGCAAATGGTCCCAAGAAACAAGCTGGAGTAGCCATTCTAATATCAAATAAAATCAACTTTCAACCAAAAGTTATCAAAAAGGATAAGGAAGGACACTTTATACTTATCAAAGGAAAAATCTACCAAGAAGAACTCTCAGTTCTGAACATCTATGCTCCAAATGCAAGAGCAACCACATTCATAAAAGAGACTTTACTAAAGCTCAAAGTACACATTGCACCTCACACAATAAAAATAGAAGAATTCAACACCCCACTCTCATCAACGGACAAATCATAGAAACACAAACTAAACAGAGACACATTGAAACTAACAGAAGCTATGGACCAAATGGATTTAACAAATATCTATAGAACATTTTATCCTAAATCAAAAGAATATACCTTCTTCTCAGCACCTTCTCCAAACTTGACCATATAATCAGTCACAAAACAGATCTCAACAGATACAAGAAGACTGAAATAATCCCATGCATCCTATCAGATCACCACGGACTAAGGCTGGTCTTCAATAGTAACAAAAACAACAGAAAGATATACATACAACACCCTAATCAATGATAACTTGGTCAAGGAAGAAATAAAGAAAGAAATTAAAGACTTTTTAGAATTTAATGAAAATAAAGACACAGCATACCCAAACTTATGGGATACAATGAAAGCAGTGCTAAGAGGAAAACTCAAGCTCTGAGTGCCTCCAAAAAGAAAATGGATAGAGCATTCACTACCAGATTAACAACACACCTAAAAGCTCTAGAACAAAAAGAAGCAAATATACCCAAGAGAAATAAACAGCAGGAAATAATCAAACTCAGGGCTGAAATCAATCAAATAGAAACACAAAGAACTATACAAAGGATCAACCAAACCAGGAATTGATTCTTTGAGAAAATCAACAAGATAGATGAACCCTTGGCCAGACTAACCAGAGGGCACAGAGGCAGTATCCAAATTAACAGGATCAGAAATGAAAAGGGAGATATAACAACAAAAATTGAGGAAATTCAAAAAATCATCAGATCCTACTACAAAAGCCTATATTCAACAAAACTGGAAAATCTGAAAATGGACAATTTTCTAGACAGATACCAAATACCTAAGTTAGATCAGGATCAGATAAACCATCTAAACAGTCCCATAACCCCTAAAGAAATAGAAGCAGTCATTAAACGTCTTCCAACCAAAACCAGCCCAGGACCAGATGGGTGTAGTGCAGAATTTTATCAGACCTTCAAAGAAGATCTAACACCAATACTCTTCAAACTATTCCACAAAATAGAAACAGAAGAAACACTACCCAATTTGTTCCGTAAAGCCACAGTTACACTGCATATTCTCCCTTGGAGATGGAACGGTTTCTGTCTAATCAGGAACCTGTCACAATTTCCTTTCATAGAGGACTTCATAAGAGATGTTTTTCTACTTCTATCATGTTTAATATTCCAAATAGATTTTGAAAACTAGCCAAGTGCATATTACTTTTAGCTTCAGAAGATATTGTGTATATTAAGAGGCATTAACTATTATAAATTATTTCGATGACTTAAAAATGTCAATACTAAGTTGCACATTTTAAAATACATTGTATTAGTTTAATAAAAATTGAAATGATAAATAAATAAATAAATAAATAAATAAGAAAAAACCCTGACAGCCCAAGTTTGAGTCTCAGGGCCCACAGAAGGAAAGGAAGGAACTAACTCTCTTGAGTTATTCTCTGACAGTCACCCTCAGGCAATGGCTCCCATGCGCCTTGGCCCATCCCACATACACACATTAAATAAATAAATGTAAAAAACTCATTTTTAACTGGGCATGGTGATATACACCTCTAATCCCAGTACCTAGGAGGTACAGGCAGGAGAATCAGGAGTTTAAAGTCATTCACAGCTACATATCAAGTTCAAGTCCATTCTGGGATTATAGAAAAAAAACACTGGTCGAAAGGAAGAAAGAAAGAAAGAAAGAAAGAAAGAAAGAAAGAAAGAAAGCAGAGAGGAAGGAAGGAAGGAAGGAAGGAAGGAGGAAGGAAGGAAGGAAGGAAGGAAGGAAGGAAGGAAGGAAGGAAGGGAGAGAGAGAAAGAAACAAAGAAAGAGAGAGAGGAAAGGAAAGGAAAGGAGAGGAGAGGAGAGGAGAGGAGAGGAGAGGAGAGGAGAGGAGAGGAGAGGAGAGGAGAGGAGAGGAAAGGAAAGGAAAGGAAAGGAAAGGAAAGGAAAGGAAAGGAAAGGAAAGGAAAGGAAAGGAAAGGAAAGGAAAGGAAAGGAAAGGAAAAGAGGGAGGGAGCGAGGAGGGAGGCAGAGAGGGAGAAGAAGCTGGGGTGTGACTCTGTGGTGGTAAAGTTCTTGCCTCTCATATATGGGTCCTTAATTTCATCTCCTCATCTGGAGATTTTACAAATTTATTGAGTTTAAACATCTAGAAATGTTCATAATTACCTGAAGAATACCTTTAAGTTCACCTTCCCAATCTAGGTGTCAGAGGTAAGCAGAAGGTCAAACCACCCCTCATATCTTTTCGTTTGTGTCAGCATTGGTGTCGTTGATTCATATTGACCGTCTGCTTGGGGAAGAGGAGGGCGCTGTGTTCCACAACATGGTAGCCGGCGTCCTTGAACACGTTGGTCGTTCTCAGAGCTCTGACCACTGGAAGTGCCGACGCATGGTCTGGTGAAATGGCTCAGTGCAAAGCATGCTTGCTGCCAGGCCTGACGCTGTGAGTTAGATGTAGAGAGAGAGAACGGACTCCTACGACTTGTCTTCTGACGACAGAGGCACCATCACACGCGCATGCGCACACATGAAGAATAAATAAAGTGTAAGTTTTAAAATGGCAGGGGGAGGCCACCTGTAGACTGGATGGGGGAAGAGGTGAGGATCAAACTTTATGCCAGGACACACGTACAACATTTAGGGTCTGCCGTTGAAGGACACTTGTGCAAACGGCAGAGTCACACAGAACAGGGTCCCCAGTGCAGTAGTTCTCCAAACAAGCCAGCTCTCTGTGCCTTCTGAAGCCCTCTAAGTGACAGGCTGATATTCCAGGAACTACTCTAGGGCAAACACAAGTCACCAGCTGAAGACAGTTACAAATGTGTGACAGGGAATTGGGTTTCACCCAGCAGCCCAGAGGAATCTTACATTGCACTGCAAAAAAACAAAACAAAACAAAACAAAACAAAACAAAACAAAACAAAACAAAAAAACCTCCAACCCAAACCCAGACTCTGAAACACCGCAGAGCAGCAAGCCGGGCTGGACCTGTCTTGGGTGTGGTGATCAGGAAAAGAATTCCGACAACCTTCCTGAGCTTCCTTTCAGCGTCTCTTCCACCTCCACGAGCCTGCTCTTGTAGCGGCTTCCTCAACCCCCGCTGCTCTCACTGCACCTTGGGCGTGCAGGTCGTTATCTGCTTGTGTTCTTTCTCCTCCTCTGTTGTTTTCTTTGTTTGGACAGTTGGGTTGGGACATCTTTTGCTTTTCTTTCTCTTTTTGGAGGCAGGGTTTCATGGAGCCCAGGAAGACTTAAACTACCCTCCTAACCAAACACTTCAATTTTTCTGTTTTTTTTTTATTTAATTTTAATTTTTAAAGTTAACTTAAAACATAATAGGTTTCTATGTGGGATTTTCCTACATATTTCTTTTCTTTTTTTTTTTTAAGAATTTTTTTTGTTGTTTTTTTGTTTTTGGTTTTTGGTTTTTCGAGACAGGGTTTCTCTGTGTAGTCCTGGCTGTCCTGGAATTCGCTCTGTAGCCCAGGCTGGCTTCGAACTCAGAAATCCGCCTGCCTCTGCCTCCCAAGTGCTGGGATTACAGGTGTGTGCCACCACACCCGGATTCCTACATATTTCATTGTGGTTAGTCCTCCTCCTCCTCCTCCTCCTCCTCCTCCTCCTCCTCCTCCTCCTCCTCCTTCTCCTTCTCCTTCTCCTTCTCCTCCTCCTCTTCTCCTCCTTCTCCTTCCCCTTCCCCTTCCCCTTCCCCTTCTCCTTCTCCTTCTCCTTCTCCTCCTCCTTCCTTCTCCTTCTCCTCCTTCTCCTTCTTCTCCTCCCCTCCCCTCCCTCTCCTCTCACTCTTCCCTCATCCTGCTGTCTCTTTCCCAGACTACTCTCCCCCCACCCTTGCTTCCCCTCCCCCCTCCACTGTTTTATTGCTATTTCCACCCCTCCTCCCTTAGAGCCTTTTCTCCCCAGTCACAGCGGTTCCCTTCATCTCCATATTTATCTATGTAATGTGTGTGTAGGGGAGGGGCGGGCAGAGGACAGCCTGTGGGGGTCGGTTCTCTCCCTCAAAGGGATGGATTGAACCCAGGTCCTCAGACTTGGCACCTTTACCCGCGGAGCCTTCTTGCCCGCCCGCCCGTCTGGGCAGCTTTCTAGTTTCCTCCCTTTCCCAAGTCTCTTCCCATCTTGTCTTCTATCATTTACATCCTAACCCCGCTTCAGCAACCCCTATACATTTCTAAAGATATTGTTCTTTGAAGGAGGGGAAATAAGAATCAATAATGAGACAGACAGACGCCTACCTAACGGAGTAGAGGAGAGTACAGATAAGTGTCTATCCTCGCTGCAAAGAGATGATACTGACGTTTTGGGAGAGCGTGGTAAAGGGCGTATTGTTTCGAGGTGTGGTCCCTCTTCGTAGCCCAAGTTGACCAGATCATGGTGCTCCTGCACTAGGCCTCTAGTTGTGAGGTTATGACTGTTCACGCTCACGCTGGGTCGTACGTGCTTACTGCAAGAGAAGTAGAGGGAACCGGGCACCTAACACATTCTGGGTAAATGTCTATTAAAGGCCATGAATGTGGCCACTGAGAAATAAAAACAAATAACAGTCAGACTTTATTGGCCGTGCATGGCTGTGAGAAAGAATTGCTTGGGGTTTTGTTGTTGTTGTTGTTGTTGTTGTTGTTGTTATTTACTTGTTTGTTTTGCTTTGCTTTGTACGGAGACAGTCTGTACTGAGGCTAGCCTAGAGTTCTCACGTAACCGAGCATGGTCTTGAGTTCCTCCAATTTCCTGCCTCCACCCCCTGAGTTCTGTGACTTACAGGATTGCACCAGCACAAGCAGTTTCTGCACCGCTCAGGGCTGAATGCAGGACTCGGGGCATGCTTGTCAAGCGCTCTACCAACAAAGATAAGGTGGTTCTTGGTGGTCTGGGCTGGGGTCAGACGCTTGCATGTTCTTGGCTTCTTTCCCAAGAACTGATAATAAGGGTTCACACGGACTTGCAGAAGAATCAAGAAAACTACTCAGAGACTGACAGTGAGACATAGTAGTGAGAATACTCAAGCGCCCCAGTTACTGTGTCGGGGCGTCCTTCTATGGGCTTCAAGGGGAGTCTGCTTCATAAGGGGAGCAGTTTGGGCAGCTCTCTATTTTGATTGACGGATCAGGTTATAGCGTCATTTCCCTGGCACACATGTCTCATCCTATACTGCATTTGATTTTAATGTGTGTCCAAGTACGCGTACGCTCAACACGGCGAACACAGAGTCTCTTAAACTTTACTTGAGGATATAGTTTCGCCTTAATGTGAATGCACCCAAAACACGTTCAGTGTGGATTGGCCCTTCTATCATTCAAAGCCAGAAATGGTGAGAATAAACCTGATTGTCAGCAGGGGCTGGAAAACTTTCAGCGTTGTTCAAAGATGTGAGGAGGAGTATACTGGTGTGTGTTGGGGGGGGTATTGAGGGGATGCTGAGGCCGTTTGGTGCAGTTTGGAGAGGGATATGTGTGCATAAGGCATGCAGGGGAAGGGACTCAGCTGTCGAGTCCATGTTGGGTGGGTTACATAACCCCAAATCAGATGGAGAGCCCAAGCGAAACGGTCTCCTGGGCTTGCCTGCCTGGTTCTCCTCTCATCAACTGAATGGTATCACTTTAATTATTCCCAAACCTGATTTTTGCAATTAAATCTTATTTGCAAGCAAACAGAAGTCCTTTTTCACAGTAATGAGGATGAAACCCAGAGTCAACTATAAGTTAGACAGGGACTCCACCACTGAGCTATTCCTCCAGCCACTAACACAATTCTTAAAATTATGCACATGATATTTTAAAATCTACACACACTCTAGAGGGACTAAGATAAGTAACTAATGCACAACATCAATACTTTCTATGCATTTTTCCTTTTAAAATTTACTTTTACTTTTATTTCTCCGTGTGTGTGTGTGTGTGTGTGTGTGTGTGTGTGTGTGTGTGAGTGAGTGAATGCAGGTGCCAGCAGAGGCCAGAAGAGGGCATCAAAACTCCTGGAGATGGAATTACAGGCAGTTGTAAGCCACCCCCCATGGTTGAGGGAACTAAACTCTGCTCCTCTGCAAAAGTAGGAGATGTTCTTAACCACCAAGTCATCTCTCTAGCCCCAGCATCTTTTAAGAATATGATATGTGCCATTAACTGCAGTTACCATGTTATGGAACAGATCTCTCCAATTTATGCATGACTTGAAATTTAAATCTCTTGACCAGTTGCAACCCATACCCTTGCCAAACTCTGTTAATCACCATTCTACTCTCTGCTTCTATTGATATAACATTTTGCTGAATGCCATATATAATTGAGATTTTGTGGCATTTTTGGTTCATTAGCATAACTTTTTCTGGGTTCATATATATTGTGGTGAATGGCAAACTTTCCTTCTTTTTACAGCTGAATAGTGTTCCACTGTGTACCTGCATACACACAATTTTTACACACACTGTTTTTGTGATGCTGATGATCAATCAAATCCAGGACTTCTTGCATGAGAGACACACACTGTATGACTGAACTACATCCCACAGAGAATGTAGTCAATTCTCTATATATTTATGTATTCTACACCTAACATTTATATTCAAATTGTTCCTTTTTTTAAAGATTTTATTTCATTTTTTTGACGTGTGTGCGCGTGTGTCTGTGTGTCCATGTGTCTGTTTGTACATGTGAGTGCAGAGGCCAAAAAAGGAGGGTCAGATCCTCTGTTGCTGGAATTATTAGCAGTTGTTAGCGTCCCCAGTGTGGGTGGCTAGGAACCAAACTCATGTCCTCTACAAGACCTTGTCTTAGTCAGTGTTCTGGTGTTATGAAGAGATACCATGACCACAGCAACTCTTAGGAAGGAGAGCATTTGATTAGGGTTCGTTTGCAGTTTCGAGGGTCTAGTCCATTATCAACATGACTGGAAGCAGAGTGGGGAAGCACTGTAGAAATGGTGCTGAGAAGGGGCTGAGAATTCTACATCCCAGACCTGCAGGAAGCGGGAAGAGAGAGACACCGGGCCTGGCTTGAACATTTGAAAGCTCAAAGCCCACCCCCTATGACACACTTCCTCCAATAAAGCCAATCTCCATGCCTACTCCAAAAAGGCCCCACCTCCCAATCCAGGTCAAGTATTCCTGCTCCCTAATGACCAAGCATTCTAATATATGAACCTAAGGGTTCTTATTTCTATTGAAACCACCACAGCACTCTTCCCCAGGTTCTTGTTTTGTTTTTCCAGGCAAGGTTTCTCAGTGTACATTTGGCTGTCCTGGAACTTGTTCTGTAGACCAAGCTGGCCTTGAACTCAGAGATCTGTCTACCTTACTCTGCATCCCAAGTGCTGGGATTAAAGGTATGTGCAACCACACCCAGCTGAATAACAAGTACCTTAGACAGACACTTCTCCAGCTTTTAAAGTATTTCTTGTTAGTACCAAGTTAAAAGATGAGGATGAAGGAAGAGGGTGAGAGGTCTGGGGGAGAAGAAAGCAAAAGGAGATTCCAGGTTCCTTTTACTGTAGACGTTTAGAGTTGAGATTTGGTATATATCAGCTTTTAGTCACTACCCCAAAATATCTGAATATAGTCAACTTAAAAGGAGGAAAGGTGCTGGGCGATGGTGGCCCACGCCTTTAATCCCAGCACTTGGGAGGCAGAGGCAGGTGGATCTCTGAGTTCAAGGCCAGCCTGGTCTACAAAGTGAGTTCCAGGACAGCCAGAGCTACACAGAGAAACCCTGTCTCAAAAAACCAGAGAGAGAGAGAGAGAGAGAGAGAGAGAGAGAGAGAGAGAGAGAGAGAGAGAGAGGAAAGGTTTATTCTGGCTCAAGGTTTCAAAGGTCTCAGGTTAAGGTCCATTGGCTCTGTTCCATCGTAGTAGGATAGCATGCCAGAGGTCTGTTCAGTGGTCAGACGGCCACCTAATGTGAGCGCTAGGAGTCAAATATAGGTCTGCTGGAGAACAGCAAGTCTTCTTAACCGCCAAGCCACCTCTCCAGCCCCAGAAACCACCTTCTACCACCTCCCACAGGCTGCCCATCTGACCTTTTGCCATATGGGTATTTGTGGAACGTTCCAGATCTGAACCATAGGCAAAGAAAGGTCAACATCCAAGTTGAACAGGCACCAAAGTTAGGAATTTCCTAATCAGACTCAGATAGCTTGAGAATTCGAAAACCGCTGGATGTAGCTTAAAGACGTGTATTCAAAGGAGTAGATGGGTTTACACATCATCTTAAAGGCTTCCACAGGGCTAGAGCCCCATCTCTGACTCCAGCTCTACACTGCTGGCCCCTCCTTCTGTCTCCGTAGACACAAGCTCTTCTATGGCAACAGAAAACCAAACAACAGTCTTGGAATTCCATCTCATGGGACTCTCGGAGGATCCAGACATACAGACCATCCTCTTCGGACTGTTCCTGTCCATGTATCTGGTCACTGTCTTTGGAAACCTGCTCATCTTCCTAGCCATCCTATCAGACTCTCACCTGCACACACCCATGTACTTCTTCCTCTGCAACCTGTCCCTGGTTGACATCTTTTTTTGCTCCACTACGGTTCCCAAGATGCTGGTGAACATCCAGACCCAGAGCAACGCTATCCCTTTCACAGGTTGTCTTGTCCAGATGTATGCCTTTCACCTCTTTGGGACTATAGACAGCTTCCTCCTAGCAGTGATGGCCATTGACCGGCTGGTGGCCATTGCCTATCCACTCCGATACTCGGTGCTCATGTGCCCACGTGTCTGTGCACTCATGGTGGGGGGCACGTGGGTTATTACTAATCTCCAGTCCTTGGTTCACACTTGTCTCATGGCCCGACTGAGCTTCTGTGCAAGATCAGAAATCCCTCACTTCTTCTGTGACCTTATGCCCCTCCTGAAACTCTCCTGCTCGGACACGCACACCAACGAGCTGGTGATCTTTGCTTTTGGCATCGTCATGGGCATCAGCCCACTGTCCTGCATCCTCGTCTCCTACATCTGCATTGTCAGGGCAGTCTTCCGGATCCCTTCTGCTCAGGGCAAGTGGAAAGCCTTCTCTACCTGTGGCTCACACCTCACTGTGGTGTCACTCTTCTACGGGACCATCTTTACGGGATACTTGCTGCCGGCATCCCCTAGCTCCTCCCAGAAAGACAAGGCAGCTGCCTTAATGTTTGGGGTGGTTATCCCTACACTGAACCCCTTTATCTACAGTCTAAGGAACAAGGACATGAAGACAGCCCTGAGGAAGCTTGGCAGCAAAGCAGTCTCGTTCCAGTCCTAGTGCAGAACAGTAACTGGACGGCCACTGGATCTTTAGGACAGCTACTAGGTGCTTGGGATACAGAGATGAACCCCAATCCTGTCCTCAAGTTGTACAAAGTCTAGCAAGGCATAGAGCCACCTAATAAAACCTTATAGTAGAATGAGGTAAACATGTCACAAAGAAATGGAGGATTTCTGTAAGCACCTGGTGATCGTACAGAGAACCCAAGTTCCATGTCTCAGCCTCCTGAGTGCTGGAGTGTCAGGGCAAACCACCCGGATGGGGAAGTTTATGGTTTGTTTTTGTTTCTTTTTGTTTTGTTTTGTGGGGTTTTTTTGGGGGGGGGTTGTGGCAGTCATAGAAAACCTCTATGGTTCATTTGGGAAGTGAATGACTTGCAGAGACCATGTCTGAATATGTCAGTTCATGACCCTTCCTGTATGCAGAAGAACACATGAAGGATTAGAAAGTCTTTAGCCTGCTCTTGGGACTGCTTTCTTCCTCCTGGGAGGCCTCACCCACCCTGAGACGAGGGTCTGTACCTCATCCTACTATCTCCTTATGCCATGTTTGGCTGATATCCCTGGGAGCCTGCTCTTCTCTTAAAGAAAGCTAAGGAGGGCCGGGCAGTGGTGGCGCATGCCTGTAATCCCAGCACTTGGGAGGCAGAGGCAGGTGGATTTCTGAGTTCGAGGCCAGCCTGGTCTACAGAGTGAGTTCCAGGACAGCCAGGGCTACACAGAGAAACCCTGTCTCGAAAAAACCAAAAAAAAAAAAAAAAAAAAAAAAAAAAAAAGAAAAGAAAAAAGAAAGCTAAGGAGGAATGGATCTGGGAGAGAGCAAAGGGGAAGGAATGGAGTGAGGACTGAAAATTTTCAGTCAGGATGTATTTATGATAAAAAGAATACATTATTTAAATTTTTTCACCAATATGCTTGCTGGGTATCCACATAAAAACAAGCAAACCAGAAAATACTATGGTGAAAGCTAGGCTTCACCATAGGCTAAGTACAAAGCCCACTGTGTCACCAGTCATTACATTGATTGCTTGATCGATCATTTTGAGACAGTGTGTCTCTCTGTGCAGTGCTGGCTGGACCTAAACACACCATGCTCAGTAGGCTAGCCTTGAAGTCATAGAAATCTGCCTGCCAAGCGCTAAGGTTAAAGGTGCAAACCACCATGCCAGGCAAGTTATCAAATTATCCTGCAAGATAGATCAACAGTGTTGCCCTTGCTGCTAGGGAAACTGAGATTTGAAAGTTGATGCTACTATTATTATAACTGAGATCAAAACTCTGGGCCCCCTAGTCTTGACAAGGACACAGTTTTGCTCTAAAAGTATCATAGAGCAGGGTCCTCAAGCTGCAGTTCACAGGGCAAATCCAGTCCACAGCCTGGCTTTGTACAGCTGGCAAGCCGGGGGTGGCTTTTACATTTCTCTATGTTTAGTTTGGTTTTTATGTCTGTTATTTTAGGTTTTGTTTTATTTATTTATTTATTTATTTATTTATTTATTTATTTATTGGTTTTTCGAGACAGGGTTTCTCTGTGTAGCCTTGGCTGTCCTGGAACTCACTCTGTAGACTAGGCTGGCCTCGAACTCAGAAGTCCACCTGCCTCTGCCTCCCAAGTGCTGGGATTACAGGCGTGTGCCACCACCGGCCGGCGGTTTTGTTTTAAGATTTATTTTATTACTTTGCCAGGCATCAGTGGTACACACCCTTAATCCTAGCACTCGGGTGACAGAGGCAGGCAGATTTCTGTGAGTGCAAAGCCAGCTTGTTTACATAGTGAGTTCCGGGAGCTACATATTCAGACCCTATCTCAAACAACGACGACAAAGATTTATTTTTAATTATGTGTATGGTGACAGGGATATAACGCCCTCAGTCCAGAAGAGGGTGCTGGATTCCCTGGCGCTAGAGGCAACACAGGTGCTTACAAGTCATCTCATAAGGTAAGGGCTGGGGACCGAACCCAGATCCTCTGCAAGAGCAGAAAGCACCCCTAACTCTCTCCAATAGCTTGTGTCTATTCTTGACACAAACTAACCTCCAACCTCTGAGCCTTCTTCCTCTGCTGCCTGGGTGCTAGGACTACAGGCGTGGACCATTATCCTCCACACTCATTTTGTCTATTTGGTTGTTTTGGTTGGTGATGGTGATGATGGTGGTGGTGGTGGTGGTGGTGGTGTGATATATATATATATATATATATATATATATATATATATATGTGTGTGTGTGTGTGTGTGTGTGTGTGTGTGTGAGTGTATATATATGTGTGTGTGTATATATACATGTATATATTTATACATATATACACATATGTATACATGTACACATATATACATGTACACATATATACATGTATACATTTATATGTATATATACATATATACATGTATACATTTATATGTATATATACATATATACATATATATCGTTGTGTATACATCCATGTGTGCAGTTGTGTATATGAAGGGAAGAGGGCAAAAAGAAGTATCTTCCTCTCTCTCTCCACTTTATTTCTCATTTCAGGGTCTCTCCCTTGAGCTGGAACTCACCAATTACCCACGTTGGCTGGCCAGGGAGCTCCAGGAATGTGTCTCCCCTCTCTCCCTCTGCTGTGCTCCCCGCCTCCCCCCAGTGCCAGTGTTACAGACTCAACCCCTTGCCCAGCTATTGTTGAAACGTTTAATCCCATCCCAGGGTTTCTACACACACACACACACACACACACACACACACACCCGCATTGTTCATTTAGTTCCCAGATAAAAGACACAACCTTTATATTTACGATAAGCCTTAAATGGCACAAGAGCTGGGCAGATATGTGCAATTAGAATCTGCTTTCCTATTGATAACTCCGAGATATAACTTACTATGTTTCATCTGGGCTGCTCTTAACTCCGGTTGGCCAGCCTTCAGGACCATGTTTTCATGGCTCACCTAACCCATGGTGGTTTCTCTCTCTCTCTCTTTTTTTTTTGTTGTTTTTTTGTTTTTTTGTTTTTGTTTGTTTGTTTTTGTTTTTTGTGTTTTTTGTGTTTTTTTTTTCAAGACAGGATTTCTCTGTGTAGCCCTGGCTGTCCTGGAACCCACTCTGTAGACCAGGCTGGCCTCGAACTCTGAAATCCACCTGCCTCTGCCTCCCAAGTGCCGGGATTAAAGGCGTGTGCCACCACTGCCCGGCGGCTTCAAGTGCAACTTACGGGACACATGGTGAGGGGGGAACTGGGAAAGGAGAAAGCCTTTGGGATGTAAACAAAGAATATAGAAAATAATTTTTTTAAAAAAAACTACAGATATATATATTAAAAAAAAGACACAAAGTGCAGAGGACTGGGAAAACCCATAGGTGTTCTGCCCTTTACATCATCAGGATCTAATTCCCATGTGTGTATGTCAGAATTTGGTCAGCACTGATGTAACAGTAGAGAGCGCCTGTCAACATTTAAAGAGTGCTCTGAAAAAAAAAAAAAAAGAGTGCTCTGAGGGTCAAGAGTCCAAGATGGCCGCAAACTGGGCCTGACCTTGGAGTGGGCAGGGAACAAGAGCTGCCTCGTGGTCTTCCGTAGGAGAGGAGCGGGGAAGCCATCCTAGACGGTGGCGCCACCCTTACGTCCAAGGTCCATTCCAGAAGGCCTGAGCCCACGGCAGAGAAACAATCCTTGTGTAATAAAGCACAGTTGAGGTTCAATAAAGGGAGTTTGAGATAGAGAGGCGCTCAGAAGCTAACGAAAACAAGGGTGTGGGCTCCTCTAACAAAAGTTATAGAAAGTAAGGCATACTCAAATGCATACGGGTATGTGCTCTTTAAGGGATGATCACCCAGTGTGCTCCAGTGCAGTTCACGGTTGGCTGCAGGGTTGGCCTGACATGGTTTAGACAGGCAGTAAGTATCATTGCTTCAGGAAAGAACTCAACTGCCTACACCCCTGAGGGCGTGGCTCTGCGCCCGGCATCCTGGGAAATCAAGTGGCCAATGCGTCCAACCTGCTCACCTCTGGCCCTCCTCTCCGTTGGGCGTTATGTCTAAGTACTCATCTCCGGTCACGCTGGCACGCACTGACCGTAGATCGGTGCGTCGGAGGGCAACGTCCCAGACTTCAAAGAGAACAAAACGTTAATAAACGTGGCCCTAGAAAACGCACACTACCCTTTCGATACAGCAGGAGACGCACCCAATCGGGCTGCACCCCAGGTCTTCTCAGAAGGCTTGACCAGTTCCGTATAAACAGTGCCTTGCCGACCATGGAAACCTGGCTTCCGTATGAACGCCTCAAGGCACTCAGCCAGTACTTACGCGCCATCTCTTATCCAAACCAAACCCGGGCTGGGGTACCTTGGGCTATTTATAAAGATGCCTGCAGGCGAGTAAGATGTTGGCGGCCAACCCCACACTGTCCTGGGTATGTCTGCCTTCTCGCTGTCCTGCTAACCTGCTTTGACCTGTCTGTGCCTTGCGTTGGTTGCACACGAGTGGCAGGGTCAGCTCTCCGGTGCTCTCACGCTCAGGGTCGATTCACCCTTGCCCCTGTTACCAGGGCCAGTTCTGCTGTACCGCTCAGGTGAGGGGCAGGGACAGTTATATACACACAGGCCCTGGTCACCCACATGGTCCCCTGTAGCTTCTCTGACCAGGGGCATCCACAGGTGGCAATATGAGCCATTGATATCGACACCGACTCCTGCCAACATGGAGTCACAACTCAGACATGGCCCTCAATGGCAGCTTGGGTTAGGACCTCACCAAGGCTCCCGGTGGGGGGCGTGGCCACCCATCGCAGGCTCCTCCTCTCCCTTCTTGAGTCTCCAGTCCCAGCACTCTTCGTCACGCTCAAGCGGCCCCACTTCTCCTGCTCTCCCATCTGACCACCACAGACTCACACATTTGGTCACGCCTTCTGCAGGCTGGCCATGACATCCTCCATTCCTGCTGTACCGTGCTGGGGCAGACAGGTGTCTATGGCCCACCTGTGCTACGCGCCGGAGGGCAGGTCTACGGGTGGCCGCATGGCGGCCCGAAGGTCTCTCTGTCCTCCTCCTCCTCCTGTGCTGTGCTGCCTAGACTTGATTTGATTTGATCTTTAGGAGTCCTGGGTAGGAGACAGCTTTGGACACCAAGCCGGGCATCAAGTTCTGACGAACAAAGGACGGCCATCTGCTCCGCCCTCGACTAAGACCACCACCCCCACCAAGGTGTCTCTTCGCCCATTGCCAGGGGGTGTGTGTTTGTTTTTAAACTTTATTCTTCTCTCAGGAAAATAATTTTTAATATTTATTAATTAACTTTTATATTTGTTTACTTATTTTCCTTTGAAGACAAGCTCTCACTATATGGCCCTGGTCACCCTGGAACTTACTCTGTAGGCCAGGCTGGCCTTGAACTCACAGATATCTGCTTGCCTCTGCCTCCCGGGTGCTGAGATTAAAGGCGTGCGTGGGATTTTTTTTCTTTCTTCTTTCTTTCTTTCTTTTTTTTTTTTTTAAGATTTTTATTTGTTCAGATGTTTTGCCACCATGTAAATGCACTACATGCAGTATCTATAGCAGCCAAAAGAGGGTGCTGCAACCCCAGGACCTGGAGTTATAAATCACCATGTACAAGATGAACATGGCACCTGGGCCTTTCCCAAGAGCACCAAGCACTTTTCACTTCTGAGTTGCCTCTCCAGCCCCTGTTTTGTTGTTGTTGTTGTTGTTGTTGTTGTTGTTTTGTTTTTGGTTTTGGTTTTGGTTTGTTTGGTTGTTTTTTTTTTCTTTCTTTTTTTGGTTTTTTTTTTTGGGGGGGGGGGTTAAAAAGAAAATATTCTTGAGCCAGACGGTGGTGCACACCTTTAATCCCAGCACTTGGGAAGCAGAGGCAGGTGGATTTCTGAGTTCGAAGCCAGCCTGGTCTACAGAGTGAGTTCCAGGACAGCCAGGGCTATACAGAGAAACCCTGTCTCAAAGAAAAAGAAAGAAAGAAAGAAAGAAAGAAAGAAAGAAAGAAAGAAAGAAAGAAAGAAAGAGAGAGAGGGGGGGGGAAGGAAGGAAGGAAGGAAGGAAGGAAGGAAGGAAGGAATTTAAAAAGAAAGAAAGAAAATATCCAATAAAAGAAAAAAGGAAAAAAGAAAGAGAAATAAGATTAAAAAGAGAAAAAGGGCGTGGATTTAGAACAGGAGTGAAAAGGTGTGAATTGGATCTGAGCAGAGGTAAGGAACAGCATGGGCGTGGGGAGGTGTGACTGCTCAAAACACACTGAATGCACGTACAAATGTCTCCAATAACCAAGAAAAATATATTTAATTTAAAAAATGATGCCTGCACAATGAAAGTGTCACACGCACAATTTCTATATTCTACTGTTAAAGACTAGTGACAAGGTTCAGTCTGCTTGTGTTCGATACAGATGGTACTTTATTCTCATCTCCCTCTGGAGGGTCACCTTGGCTGATGCAGAACCCTCAGGTACAGAAGAACAACAGTAAACCATCTCTGTAATGATGCCCTGGGTACCTGGCCTGGAGAGCTCATAGATGCTTATTCCATGTCCCTACAGGTTAGCATTAAAACCAGATGTTGTGTCAAAGAAATAACTTACCAAGAACTGGATCATAAATCATGTGGAATTTGTAGTGACTAAGAACAATTCACATGTAGTTTTCTTTGAATCAAATTGAGAACTGGCTTTTAAAAAACAAAACAAAAACCCCTGTCTCACTATATAGACTTGGCAGATCTCAAACTCAACCTCCCTGCTTCTGCCTCTTAATGGCTACAATAACGGGCATGTTCCACCACCCTGAGTCCTGGTTCCTTATATTTTGTTTTTGCTTTGCCTTGCTTTGTTTTCATCGTAAGGAAGAAAATCGAAACAAGAGTATTTCTTCCCCAATGATATACAATTCTAATTCTGAAACCACAGAGTTTCACCCAAACATGACCGTAACTGTTTGTTTATACACGACCTTCTTCAGCCTCCTGGAGCAAAACTGAGCTATCTCAGCGATCTTAAACGCAAAGTCTGAAATGTTGCCTAGGGTCTGAAGCACAAGCCGTCCTCCATCTTACTTACAGTAAAGACAGCTAGCTTCACTCCTGTTTATGATTAAACCTCTATTTCTCAAGGATTGGGTCACAGCCCCGCCTTTATCCTTAACCACACATAGTTCTATATTGTTTGTTCCGGGAGTGATATTTCATGGCCATTCTCAGTCCTCAACTTGACTATATGTGGAATGAACTACAATCTAGAAAGGGAGGGCACACCGTGATCTGGATCTTGAGGCTGGAAGACACGGGCTTTTCTGATTTGGATCCTGAGGTGGGATGGCACGCGCCTTTAGCACAGAGCTCGAAGCACACCTTTAGTCCGGCCACACCTTCTGCTGGAGGCCTACTAAGGCTCCTCCATTCTTCACCTGCCTGCCCTCGCCTGGCCAGTGCATCCAGTTCGTCACTGGCATCCTGTTTCTTCAGGACCTACAGAAGGGCCTTGTGGAACTGAGCAGTTTCTTGATTCTCGAGATTTCATTCACAGCTAGCAGATTATTTGGACTGCAGCCTGTAAGTCATTCCAATATTCCATATATACACATATATGCTATATATATATATATTATATATTATATATATCCTCTTTCTATGCATAATATGCATATATCATATATCGGAAGAGAAAGGAATACATTCCGTGAGTTCGGCGACTCTAGAGAACCCTAATACAAATGGCAGTCATGCCTTTGTTTCAGAAAGTTGCTTATAACCATCTTGCAACCCTACCTTTGTTCCAAAAGGTTATATGATAACCTGTGACTACCTCGTTATGTCCATCTTGCCACCATGTCTTTGTCTTAGGAGGTCGTTAGGACTAACTTGTTATGCTCCGGTAACTCTGCCTGTTTTCCCCACCAAATGCCCCACTTGAAAATCCCAACTCCTGATCTACCAAAGTTTTGTCTCCCTTAGATCCAATGCTGCCTCTCAAACCTTGCCTTAGAGGGAGGCAGCCCATAGACATAAATGAAAAACCTTAATTTTGGCCGTGACGATTTGGGTCGGTGGTCTTCCTCCTCTCGTCTTTGGGATTACCTAGGACGCTGTGTTGTACAGCAGTTTCCTTGGAGCTGAAACATTGCCTTCAAGAGTCTCCTGAAACTCTGGAAGTAAACAAACCTCACAAAACTGAAAAGCTGAAGTTTACAAGGTTCACCGGGACTCCTCCACCAGGTTATGGACTCCTAAACAACTGCTGTGGGAGGAGATGCTTACCAGAGCTGCTCTCAAGGAAGGCCCAGAACCTTCTCCAGCTGCCTGCAATCACGCAGAAGGCCCCGGGTTGTGACCTCACTAAATGGTGGACTTCTCAGTGATGCAGCTGCTCTGAGTCATTGCTGCTTATCTTAGTAGCCCCTCGCCTATATTACTGTAAATAAAACTCTTCAGTTCTCCAAGGTGCTGCAGTGTTACTTTGTTCTGTTGTGGGTTCTCTATCTTCAGGGTGTGTGTGTGTGTGTGTGTGTGTGTGTGTGTGTGTGTTGGTGTTTCTCCCCCAGGAAATGCCTCCCAGTACAGTCCACCAATTTCTACAAAAAAAAAAAAAAAAAAAAAAAAAAAAAAGTAGAGAACTTGGATACAGTTCAGAAACAAAGCACTTCCCTGTAAGAACGTTCTTTTTTTCCTCTTAGAGATAGTAAACCCCAAAAGAGCCCATATTTCTTAACCCTTCCCCTTTATATTTATACCAGCTAGCCAATCTCACCAGCTTGGGAAACTGAGCTCCAGTCAGGACAATTGGACGCAGTCACCATCTAAGCCAGTAATATAAGAGCCATTTTAACCAATGTGTTTGCCAACCCAGTTTGAGTTCTAGTGAACTCTTATTTTGCAAAAAGAAATCGTCCTTTGTTTGACAGTGAGATTGTTTTTTCTCCAACACTTCTTGGCATGCGCAAACCCCTGGGCTTAATCCCAATGCTGAAAGAAAAAAAAAGAAAGAGAAAAAAGAGTGCCTAAATCCAAAGTGTCCATCAAGACAAGCATCATCAAGGCAGCTCGTCAAGAACAAAGCCTCAGCCTCCGGCCCAGACCCCTAGATTGTAACTTCAACATCCCTGGAGGGATTTGGGTTGAACACCCCTGGGTCTGCTGAGGGTCCTGTAGAAAATTGAGAAGCATATTTTGTGGGTGGGCATGCAGATTGGGGTCGGTTGGTTCATCTGTTGCTTTTTTGGTTTGGAGTTATTTTTTCCTTTGAATTAGGACACAGCTATGGCGCCTAGGCAGACCTAGGCGAACTCCAGGCCCTCCTACCATGCCCTCCCAAGTGCTGGCATTATACATGTGTACTACCAAGCCTCGCTTGGGTTTTGGGTTTTGTTTTCTGATTTTATTTTTGTTTTGAGACATCGCTATGTTGCGCAAAATTGCCTGGAACTACAAGGCCCAGCCTTATCTCTGACGCCTAGGTAAGAGGGATACAAAGCCACCGTTGTGTCCTGTTCAGGAATGGTGTTTGTTTGTTTCAAGGGTTTTTTTTTTTTTTTACACCTTAAAATTACATTTATTTATTTATTTATTTATTTATTTATTTATTTATTTATCGTGTGTATTTGCATTCATGGCTCTGTGTTTACAGGAGCGGGAACTGATGTGGAAGTCAGAGGATAGCTTGTTGGAAGCTGTTCTCTCCTTCCACCATGTGGTTGTCAGGAATCAAGTTCTGGTCCTCAGAGTTGGCAGGAAGTACCTCTGCCCACAGAGCCAGCTAATACGGTGGTTCTCAACCTTCCAATGTTTCGACCCTTTAATACAGTTCCTCCTGTTGTGGTGACCCCACCCCCGCAACCAAAAAGTATTTTGTTACTACTTCATAACTGTAATCTTGTTACTGTTACAAATTACGATGTAAATATCTGTTTTCTGATTAACTTAGGTGACCTCTGTGAAAGGGTTGCCCAAACCTTCAAACTAGTTGACCCCTGGGTTGAGAATCACTCATCTAATCAGATGAGGTTCAACTGAAGCTGCCAGTTGGACAGAGTGGCTATCAGGTAGCAATGGTGTAATTTACAAACCACATTTGAAGTTACACTGGCTGATCTCAATTAGTCTGGCTGCAATGTATCTTTGGGAGGGAACACATGTAACCTTAGCTTGTGGAGGAAAAGTATAAGGTATCCAGAGAAGTAAGAGAGACCTGAGGGGCACAGGACACGGGAGTTGGGTTGCTGGGCACTGCAGGGTAGAACCCCTTGTCCCTGGGATTGCTCCAGAGCAGAGGGGATTGTAACAAGATGTCAGCACTCACGGGCAGTCTTGGGCTTTAGAACAAACCCATTGGTGAGTCACATCCTAGCTTAGACATCAACAGATTTCTCTGCCAAGAACTTAATGCCCATTATTTTTTTTTTAAGATTTATTTATTCTATGTAAGTACACTGTAGTTGTCTTTAGACACACCAGAAGAGGGCATCAGATCTCATTACAGATGGTTGTGAGGCACCCTGTGGTTGCTGGAATTGAACTCAGGACCTTCAGAAGAGTAGTCAATGCTCTTAATTGCTGAGCCATCTCTCCAGCCCCCTGAATGCCTGTTATTGTCTCCTTACAGACCACATGGTTTCCAGGGCAATGATCCTGCCCTGCGATTGAACTGTTAAGGCAGCCATAAACAATACATCAGGGAAATGGTTAGTGAGATTACTGACAATGAAACCTGAATTTCATATCACGTGGGATGGATTATATTAATTGCCAACTTGACAGGATCTAGAAGCACCTAGGAAAAAGAGACTCTGGGCATGCCCATGAGAGACTATCTAAAGATGAGATATTGCCAAAGCCTGTGAGTGGTTTTCTTGATTAGGATAATCAAAGAGGGACAATTCACACTAAATGTGGGTAAATGTATTCCATGGACCGGGGTCCTGGACTGAGTAAAAAAGATGTCTGCATCTGGTCTGGACATGCAGATTCTGGAATGGATCAGAGCATTAGAACCAATCTCCAACAAAAGGAGAAAACGAGCTGAATACCAACTCATGACTTTCTGCTTCCTGATTGCAGATGCACTGTGACCCGCTGCCGCCCACTAGCGCCTGTGGTCATGACCTTCTCACCATGATGGACTGTACCCTTGAACTGGGATCCAAGAGAACCCTTCCTTTTTAAAGTTGCTTAATAAACTTCTTTAAGTAAGTTGTTATTTTATCACAGCAACAGGAAAATGTGACTAATTCAACATTGTAATCACAGCAATGTAATCATCTGGTTATTTTGTTTGTTTTTTGGTTTTGGTTTTGGTTTTGGAGATGAGGTTTCTTTGTATAGTCTTGGATGTCCTAGAACTTGCTCTGTAGATAAGGCTGGCCTCAAGGTTTTAGGTCAGCCTTCCTCTGCCTCCCAAGTGCTAGGATTAAAGGCATGTGCCACCACCACCTGGCCAAAAAGTTTGTGGGTTGTTTGTTCTTTAATTAAGCTGTTCTAACTCAAGGGCTGGATTTATCTTGTAAAGGGTCTGGGGTCATTTAGAGATTCACCAGTCTGATCATGAATATATTTCAACAAAGAGAGGCTTTTATTCACATATTGGCATTAGGGCTACACCCCACACTCAGGATTCCCAAATGTAATGCCAAGTCACATTAGTCAGGAGTTTACATAAGCAAGCACTAAAACCTAGGTACTTGCAAACACGCATCCTTCAATCAGAAAGTTGCATTCCTTTTTGCACACAGATGTCGTGCAGGTCCTGGTTATCTCCCGTAAAACAAGTGTTTGTTTACAGAAGCAGTGACAGTGGTTAACCTTGTTACCCATTATCTTGAACAAACAGCAGTTTTGTTCAAATTATACAAGACCAAACAACTAGAGAACTAACACTTAACATATGGACATCCAGTTTTGCTTTGCAGTTCTCTCAAGCACAGTAATTTTTATAATAAAGTCAAAAAATTTTTATTATAAATTTTTAACATAAAGTCAGCCGTCAACATAACAGCTGTGACAATCTGGAGAGCTATCATTTGTCAGTTATGGGGTAGATGTATGGCTTCTCTTGGTGAGATGTAAGCGTCTCTTCACCATAGAGAGGGCATAACCACAGACCAAAGAAACGATTCTACCTAAGTCTGGCTTAGTGAGCTGTATTAGTCTGGGTTCTCTAGAGTCACAGAACGTATGGGCAGTCTCTATGTAGTTAGGGAATTTGTCGATGACTTACAGTCTGTAGTCCAACTCCCCAACAGTAGTCAGCAGCAGCTGTGGATGGAAGTCCAAGGATCTTGCAGTTGCTCAGTCCCACGAGGCAAGCCGGCAAGGAAGAATCCATCTTCCTTCTTTCAATGTCCTTATATATGTCTCCAGTGGAGGGTGTAGCCCAGATTAAAGGTGTGTGTCTCCATGCCTTTAATCCCAGATGATCTTGAACTGGAATCCATAGCCACTATGCTTCAAGATCTCCATGCTAAGTCCAGGTCAGAAACTTATATCTCTGAGCCTCCCGATTAGGATCACAGGCGAGCCTTCCAATTCTAGATCGTAGTTCATTCCAGATACAGTCAAGCTGACAACCAGGAAGAGCCACTACATGAGCCAATAAGTTCATGAGGGTTTCTCACAAAAGCACGGTGACTCAAAAGCAGTTACATCACTCAAAATCCCATTCTAACTTGGTGACAGCTCACAAAATTTGTATCCCTGTAGCTCCCAGCACAGGCTTCAGGAAACTGTGCCGGTGCTGATCAGAACCCCTCTACCTGCACAAATGCTTCTGTTATAGAACCCAAGGGACTCGGTCTCCTAAACCTTGTAACTATCAGGAGCTTTCAGAGTCCTGCGTTTACCTCCAGGGCCTCGTATGTTTCTGTGTACTTCCTGAGCTCTGTAAATGTTTCTATTCCGAGGAATAGCCACACAAGAAACAGAAGTGACAAAAAGCAGAAATCAAAGGTGGGAAACACTGTAGAAGAAAGACCGGCAGTACAGCTGGCAGGAACAAACACAGAGAATGTGCCGGGACATCTATTTGTGCTGTTTCCACCTCCGACTGCCCGCCAGAGTTAATACCCTCTTGAATTTAAGATCTTAACACAGATACTACTTCCTGTGACCTGCATCTCATACTGCAGTCATTTCGGTCTGATTTGGTCACCGGGCGCTTATTGTCATCACTGCGGTGGTTTAAATAAAGTGTCATCAAATGCCCACGTGGTAAAGAGTTGCTCCCCTAATTGTTATGTAGCAATACCATACTAAGTGAAAAGTCCTACTTGGAGCTTTCTAACACTCAGGAAGCAAACAATTTACAAGTCCCTGAAACTTACAAAATTCACAATGCCCCCTACCCTCAGACCATATGTACACAGTAAGCAGTGACCTGTCTTGCTGCCTACAGGCAGCGCAGAGAGCTCCAGGGTTGTAGCTCTCTTAAATCATCACACATGCCGGGATGGGCTTTGCCTCTGAGTCACCCATGCACCTTATAAGAAGCCCCATCAGGCCACCATCAGACGGGATGGACCAGAAGCAGGTATCCAGAAGGGTACCTTGAGCTGGAGAGACGGCTCAGCAGTTAAGAGCACTGACTGTTCTTCCAGAGGTTCAGAGTTCAAATCCCAGCAACCACATGGTGGCTCACAACCATCTGAAATGAGATCTGATGACCTCTTCTGGTGTGTCTGAAGATGGCTACAGTGTACTCATATATAATAAATAAAATCTTTAAAAAAAAAAAAGTGTACCTTGAGGGCAGGCTGATAGAGCAGAAGCAGCCACGGAGACACCAGATGGGCAAGTGATGGGCATGCCTGTGGTTTTAACAGGTGGAAGGGTTAGTACCACTCAGAACCTGCCTAGTCTAGGCTTATAGCTTGTAAATAAAATACCAGGTTTCTGTGTCTTTATTCAGGAAATAGACCAGATAAGAGTGGTGGGGAGGAAACAACATAAAATTAGTATATGTCTTAGTCAAGGTTTCTATTCCTGCACAAACATCATGACCAAGAAGCAAGTTGGAGAGGAAAGGGTTTATTGAGCTTACACTTCCACACAGCTGTTCATCACTAAAGGAAGTCAGGACAGGAACTCGAGCAGGTCAGGAAGCAGGAGCTGATACAGAGGCCATGGAGGGATGTTTCTTACTGGCTTGCTTCCCCTGGCTTGCTCAACTCTTATAGAATCCAGGAATACCAGCCCAGGGATGGCACCACCCACAAGGGGCCCTCCCCCCTTGATCAGTAATTGAGAAAATGCCCCACAGCTGGATCTCATGGAGGCACTTCCCCAACCGAAGCTCCTTTCTCTGTGATGACTCCAGCCTGTGTCACGCTGACACACAGAACCAGCCAGTACAGCATATAACAACAGAAGACTACCACATGCATTTATTTGTATAACTATTCTATGTCAATTTGACAGTGATCTGACAGAGCAGATCCCATTGTATTATCTTTTTTTTAATGTGTTTTGATTCTTAATGAACATGACATCATGCACCCCCAGTCCCACTCATCTCTCCATCGCATCTGACCTCTGCTCTGCAACCTTACACACACACACACACACACACACACACACACACAGAAAACAAATTGAGATAGAAAGAATATTGCCCTGGAAGTTATAGTGTGTCACTGTCACTACTGGATCCTCACCAGGACTCCTCTCCAGTATCCTGTTGTTGCCTTGAGTCATGGAGAGCCTGCAGCTTAGGACATGAAGGACTGGCCATTCACAAGTTCCAGCAGATCACAGCCGGGACAGATGTTGGGGTGGAAGGGAGTCTGGATCCTTCAAAGTCTCTGGCTTCCTCTCTGTTTCTCTCTCTCTCTCTCTCTCTCTCTCTCTCTCTCTCTCTCTCTCTCTCTGTGTGTGTGTGTGTGTGTGTGTGTGTGTGTGTGTCTCTATCTCTCTGTCTGTGTGTCTGTGTCTGTGTCTGTGTCTCTGTCTCTGTCTCTCTCTCTCTCTCTCTCTCTCTCTCTCTCTCTCACCAAGTGAAGATCAGTGAAGAAGACCAAGGAGCCTTGCAAAACCAGCTACACAAGCAAGCCTCCGTCACTGTCCCCTGAGTCCTATTCATACTCCCTCCAAACATCACGTGCCCTCCACAGGTCTTGCCTCAGCACGTGACTCTGTCTTAGCAAAACTCCACGTGAGTCGGAATCAACTGACATCACTCTGCCAACTGGCTGGAACCTGCAGAAACGGCAGGAAGCCACCAGCATCCCACCAGAAGGGTGTTTTTTTTTTGTTTTGTTTTGTTTTGTTTTGTTTTGTTTTGTTTTTGGTGTGTGTGTGTTTCTCTCTCTATGGAGTCATGACAAACGGCACTCAGTTATGCAGTGTAAAGTGAGCCACTACATGTGTGTCATTAGTGAAGAATCCTTCATCCTGTTCACACGCTCGCTTCAGCAAACACTCCTTCACGGGTTTGCCCCAGCAGAATAGCATCCAGCACACAGACTTCCCAAAGAATAAGTTTCCACTTCAGGCTGTGTTGGGATACAGTGGAATCTTTAAGAGGCATAGCCTATTGGGAGAGAATTAAGTTTTAGGGGCAACACTCTTGTAAGTAATGCTGGTCTACTAGGGAAAATTGCTTCACAATTGTTACAGATAAGGGAGTCTGGATCCTTCGAAGCCTCTGGCTTCCTCTCTGTGTGTGTGTGTGTGTGTGTGTGTGTGTGTGTGTGTGTGTCTGTCTGTCTGTCTGTCTGTCTGTCTGTCTGTTCTATCTGTCTCTCTGTCTCTTTCTGTCTCTGTCTCTGTCTCTGTCTCTCTCTCTCTCTCTCACACACACACACACACACACACACACACACACACACACCATGAAACCACCTGCAGGCTGTGACCCAGACAAGTAAGCCTTAATCATAGATAGCCTGAAGAGTAACATCACTCAAACATGAGCTCTCAGCCAAAAGAAACAGCAAAGAAAAATCCCCCAAAACTGTGAACTCAAATACACTTACTGTCCCAAGACTGCATGCCAGATCAAAGACATGAATGATTCCAATTCGTTGATGTGGAACACACACACACACACACACACACACACACACACACACCCCACCCTATTCATCATGAAGTTGGTAGCCATTTATGTGGGCTACCTCTGTACCTGATAGCTCAGGGCTATCCCGTGGAGGGAGAGACCTAAAAATAATAGACAAGCGGATGAGAGTGGCCAGGAAATCATGTCCAGCACACTCTGAGAAGAACTCACTAAAGCTTCATCTGGAGCAGGTGGATGTCCACTTTTCTGTCCACAGAATGGGGGAAATATTTTAATCTGCACAAACCTGTAGTTTGAAGTCCCACAAGGCCTGTTTGATAACACAACAGAGGGAGTCACAGAACTTCACAATTTATTCTTTCACAGTGCTAGGATCAAACCAAGGGTCTTGTCTATATGAGGCAAACACTCTGCTATTGAACTACATCTGTTGTGTCCTGGAGGAAAAACTCATTCAGACTCACCAGGGAAGCCCCTTTCTAGTGATTGTCACTGCTTATATACTCCTGAGGAGGCCTGGTGAAGTCTTGTAAATTTCAAGAACTTCCTGAGCCATGTGTGTTTACTTCCTAACTTACCTAACCTGACTCCAGAAAAACTTTAATTTGGAAAAAAAGAGGAGCTACAGCCAACCCAAACTGAAGCCATAGTAAACAAAGCCCATGGCCAGAGAGATAGGCAGGGCTCTCCTGATACAGAGCTGACAGCTGACATGCTTGAGCCTCCGGGCCAGAGGAGCTGCTATCTGCAGTAGCCCTTCCCCAACACCTCTCATCCCAACACACACACACACACACACACACACACACACACACACACCTAACCTTGTAGAAGGAAATACCTAGCTGAAGGAAGCTGTAGGCTGCCTTCGAAGGTCAAAGTACTAACCAGGGATGGACGGAAACTTTCTTTGTAGTTTCTCTGCCTCTGCAGAGACAAAGACCTGCGGATCTGATCATGAACTTCTCACAACTTTTAGCTAGCTCAGGGTTCTGCCCCTCACCAACCAGGACAGATTAGTCCCATTTCTTTCATCTTATTTGTATACCCACATTTGTACCTAGCTGACGTTTCTTGAAACTTGGACATTTGAAACTGCAAAACCAGAGCAGCTGCAGAAACCAATAGAGGCAGGAAAGAAGAAAGCCCCTGCACCCAGCCCCAGAGATTCTAGCTCTTTTCAGAGGAAGAAGCCTGAAGACTTCAAGGTTAGACTTACCTGGACAGACTAGTCAGCGACTCTAATGCCTGAGGCTTCTGCCTCAAGCCGACTTCAGTGACTCAGTCAGTGACAGCTGGCAGGAAGATTGGTTCCTGACTCAGCCCTCAAGACCTAGCCGGCAGAAGGGAGTTCTTTCCTGCAGCTGCTTCCAGCCTCCAAGACCCACCCACCATTCCTGAGATCCATGACTCCAGACTTCTAGTTCTCCCTGAAACTTTGGAAGTCTGTGGCCTCCGCTTTAAGAAAGCCTGTCAGTGACCTGCAGACTATCTTTGAAAAACAAAAAACAAAAAACAAAACAAAACAAAAACAAAAAAACAACAAAAACAACAACAAAAACAACAACCCTGCTCTTCATTGGTGCCACCAAGTGTTCAACCCTGTTTCATTTAAATCCTGAGTGCTTAAAGTTTAACCTCATTGTGGGTAATCCCAAAGGGACGATAAAGCACCTCCTTCCACTTGTACTCTTAGAGGTGTGTGGGACAAGAACTTCACCGGAAATGGGGAAAAGTCTCTGCCAACGCGTCGATGGGACCGGAGAATCCATGCAGGCTGTGGTGCTGGTAATCCACACCTTCCGGGTGGGTGGGGTGAGCAGCTGTGAAAAGGTACTGCGCAGGAATGTGCCTTAACGTGATCTGTGTTCTAAGTCCACCCTGGGCACTGAATGTGCCAGGAGTGTGCGGCCTGAGTGTGAAGCAGGCTTTACTTCTTAAAGTGGCCAAGACACTATTTCTTGCCCCCGGGGTTAATCAGAGATTAACTCTTGAGTTACCGACGATGCCTCCATGTTACATTAAAAGCAAATGCTCTTCTTATTCTCCTCCTCCTCCTCCTCCTCCTCTTCTTCTTTGAGTCATTTAACCAAGAACGAATACAGAGTTGAATTCTCTACTTCATACTTTACTTCTGTACTCTATCTGTCGCATGAGTCTACATTTATGCCTGTATCGGTATCTGTTCCTCTCTGTCCACCTGTTTTGACTCTGGGTTGTATGAGCTCTGTGTGTGTGTGTGTGTGTGTGTGTGTGTGTGTGTGTGTGTGTAAGAGAAGGGGTGTGTTTTGCTCTGTGTGTATTGAACAGCACAGAATGGGATACTTTCCAGAAGTCTTTAACAGAGTTTTACAAGGGATTAAGTGGCTTGCTCCATCTGTTCCTAACTGACACAGATAACAAGCGTACTGTTTATCATCTAATTTCCATAAATGGATACGTTCAACTTTTTTTTTTTTTTTTTTTTTTTGGTAGATTGTAGAAAGTCGCTTTCAGCTTCTGTATTTGCTGCCTTCGTGCGCATTACCTGAGTCCGGGGCATGGACGAGTACCTGATTTAAGATTACAGTTCTGCATTACGTTAGGTTGTAAAAGTTGATTACATGGGAACCCAAGACAAGCAACGGTGACTGCTACCTTGTTCTCTCACAGGAAAGTAAAACAAACAGAATGAACCCACAGGAGGATAGCGGTCATGAGGAACTGCAAGGTATGTTATTAACTGTGGCTGTGAGGTCCGGCAAACATTCCAGTCTCTTAGAATGGGCTAGATCTTCTCCGACTATTGCGTCACGGCAGTCTCTCCTCCTGCACGTGCCTGGACGAGCAACGCTGGGTATGCCTTCCTTCTACTACTCTGCACTGTTAACTTTTAGACTCCTGCATACCCACCAATTACCCCAAAACTCCTGAACTTGGAGGAAGCCAAGGACACCTAGGTGTCCACAGAGCTGCCTGGTCCACTGTGACTGGCAACCAGACCTGAGCTTGAGTTGTGCCACGCTTCCCATGTTGAGAGTTTTGTCCTCCGTGTGGCACTGTTCATGGGCTGGTCACGGTGAAAGGGGCCTGTCATTGGGAGTCGGCCTCCCGGAAGATAGTTCTGTGAGACCAAATTAGTTCTTGCGAAAGTTGTTATTGTGGGGGCTGGAGAGAGAGCTCGAGCAGTTAAAATTGCTTGCTGCTTTTCCAGAAGACTCAGATTCTGTTCCCAACACCCATAGGTGGCTCACAATCGCCTGCCTAAGGTCAAGATCCAAAAGAATCAGATTCCCCTGCTGTTTTTTTCGTACACACGGAAGCACACACATACACATAATAAAAAGTAAAGTTGTAAGAATGAGCCCAAACCTAAGAATTTTTTTCCTCCCTGTCTTAAGGAGCTGCTATGACATCATCACTGTGCAACGGACCTTCGGAGCCATGACCTCGCTCTACTTTAGAAAGTTGTCCAGCCTTAGATATTTCAGTACTAATTAAAAAATAATACAACCTCCGATTCCACCGCTTACTCTCGAGATACAGCTATCCTCGCTGAGTTCTCGCTAAGGAGAGATAAAGTGGGCCGTATCATCTCCAGTCTCTACCGGGTCCACATTCCTGACAGCGAGCAACCTCACGGCTGGCTGGCTGACATCGCTAAACTTGAGGATCATTTGTTACACAGCAATAGTAACTTGAGTTGGGGAGTGAGAGAATTGGGCATTTGGGGTGCCCGAGGGATCCTGAGCGAGGTACTGGGTGATGTGGGGGACCGCTGCGCGGGAGGAAAGACAGGAGCTCATATATACCTTGGCTGCGGTTTGGGGAGCCGACAGAATTTGCTGCATGCCCTCACACACGAGGATGGCTCTGGAGGCCCAGCCTATGCCATGACATTCCTAATTGAAGAGTGGCCGATCAGCCTAGCACCCCGATCATGTCCCCTCCGGGCCCCAGACAACTACATCTCCCAGCATCGCCTGCTCGGGCCGCGGGAAGGGAAAAGAAAAAAAAAAAAAAAGTTAAGGCCAAGCATTCCCGGAATGCGCTTCCTGCTGGCGCGGGCCGGGGGGCGGGCGGGCCGGGCCGGGCGGGGCGGGCGGCCGCAGCCCCGGGGCGCTCACTCGGCCGGGCCGCGGCCCAAGCATGGCCGAGCCGCTGCTCAGGAAGACCTTCTCCCGCCTGCGGGGTCGGGAGAAACTTCCCCGGAAAAAGTCAGACGCCAAGGACCGCGGTGAGTGTGGGGGCTCTCGGAAAGGAGGAGATGGGAGCCCCGCTCAGCCTCAGATCCCCAGGTCCCCGGTAGGGTACGCAGCGGAACTTGGTGGGTGAGCCGGGAGGGAGCTCTGATGCAAGACAGGAATATGGACCGGATCTTTGTAAGGCGAGGGGCACGGACCGTTAGGTGCAGCTGGCCTGAGATGCCAGCCCCTGGGATCCTTGCAAGGCCCGGCAGGGGGGCCTCGCCCCTGACAGGAAATGGGGCCTCGACGGGGCGCCCAGAGTGTGGCGGGGCAGGGAGGTGGGGGGAGGACAGCTGTGCGGCATCGACATGGCCTGTCTGGGTGGTGGGCACCCACCGAGCCCTGGAGGATGAGAGGTGGGGGACACACTCCTGTACCCAACAGAGGTCGTGCGGGGTTACATCTATTATTGCAGTCTTTCCCCCGCCTCCGTGCCACCATCCTCCGGAGGCTGCAACCGCACCTACTGTGGGCAGCCCCCAAGAAACCGTGCTCTGTATTAAGACAGGGAAACTGAGGCACGTGGTTGTTGGGTGATTTGTCCCGTGCCTCTGAACTGTCTTTAAACAATCCTCTGGACTATGCTACTGATGACAGAGAGCGGAAACAGAGGGGTAGAGGGGTGGAAATAGGAGATCCTTAAATCTGGGGCTCCACAGACAGCAAGACGGGACCTTAAAGGGAGGGAAGCTATATGGGTAGGGAGCCTAGGAAGGAACCAGTTAGAGGGGGGAGACCACTATACCGAGGGCCCGGCCCTTCCTCCCAGGCCGTTCCCAGGGAGTCCCAAGGGTCCCAGGGCCAGAGAAGGGATCCGGGTGCCCATACATAAACACACACAGGAAATCAACCATGATGTCAGAGAGAGACTAGAGCCAAGATAAAGGGGGCGGGAGAAATCGGGCACCGACTGTAGAAATCTGGCCTGGGCTGAGGGGCAAGAGCCAAGAGGACTTGGGGCAGAATTTGGGAAACGGGAGAAGGGTGCTGAATGGAAAAGAAGCCCCCACTCTCTGTCACGTTTCCTGTCAGCTTCCCAGCAGCATCTCCGAGGGCCTTGAGCGGGGGCTACAAATCCTATTGTCTAAAATTGCTTCTCACGCTGAGCTCCCTCAAGCCGGGAGGGGGGTCGGGGATATGATATTGAATCTCCTCATAAACAGGACATGGAGCGTCAGGAAAATGACTTGCTCAAGGCCGCTCCATGAGAACGGACATGCATAAGATTCTAGGATTAATGAAATGTCTGGAGGAGGAGGAGAGACAGAGCCAAAATGACCTGAGGTTGTTCCAAGGACATTTGACCTGAACTCTTGATTCTGGTTCACAGTCCCTTTTGGAATACTAGGGGCCGGGGCCGGGGACCTCCAGACTAGGACTGCAAAGGTATTAGCTAGCTGCTAGGACTAAACAAAACAGCTGGTTCCAAGCGGGACAGTGTCTCCAGGCCTGCAAAGAGCTTCCTTGCTGTGGATTAGCTGTGTGAAGGGAGGGCTGGAGCCAGTCAGCTGGACTGCTGTCCTGGACCCCTGGGGCCTTGAGAGTGGAGTCTTACCTTCTCCATTCTTCACCAGGCCGCCCGGCCCAGCGCCCAGAGCCCAAGCCCCCAGAACCAGAACCTCGAATCCTCGAAGGGTCTCAGGCTGGAGCAGAGGGACCACCCCCCAGCCCCGAGGCGCCTCGGAGCCCCGCCCGGGGGGCCTACCTCCAAAGCCTGGAACCCAGCAGCCGCCGATGGGTGCTAGGAGGGACCAAACCACCGGAGGAGATATCCTTGGGGCCTAGGACACCTAGCAGTGGGGAGTCTGCTGGGGAGATTTGGTACAACCCCATCCCTGAAGAGGACCCCAGACCACCAGCGCCTGAACCCTTGGCATCACAGTTAGCCTCCTCTGAGCCCGAAGGCCCAGTCATCCAAGGTAGGCACCAAGTGTTATTCACGTTCCCATGAGCAAGCATGCTCAAGCCTCAAACCCTAGACTCCAGGTGTCCCCAAGCCTTCTTATACCCCGCCCCGCAGGGACCACAAGATTCACACTCCAAGCCCAGGCCCTGGACTCTGAAGTTTGCTCTCCTTACAGGTGCAGCCCCTACCGGCCCCCCTACCAAAACCTCCCGAACTAAGTCCCCGGGCCCTGCCAGGCGCCTCTCAATGAAGATGAAAAAGCTGCCGGAGCTGCGCCGCCGCCTGAGCCTAAGGAGCACGCGCACTGGCCGGGAACGAGAGAGGACCGCCCCAGCAGGCTCTGTCATCAGCCGCTACCACCTGGACAGCAGTGTGGGGACTCCTGGGCAGGCATCAGTGGCTGGAGGGACTAGAAGTCCAAGGGGTGGGTACCTCAGCGATGGTGACTCGCCGGAGCGTCCTGGGGGGCCACCATCACCCACTGCCTTCCGGCCCTATGAAGTGGGCCCATCGGCCCGGGCTCCTCCAGCCGCGCTCTGGGGGCGTCTCAGCCTGCACCTGTATGGGCTAGGGGGTCTACGACCAACTCCGGGGGCCACCCCTCGAGATCTCTGCTGCCTTCTCCAAGTGGATGGGGTAGCTCGGGCCCGCACAGGGCCACTTCGAGGCGGACCAGACTTCCTAAGGCTGGACCACACCTTCCACCTGGAGCTCGAGGCTGCTCGGCTGCTGCGGGCCTTGGTACTTGCATGGGACCCTGGTGTGAGGCGGCACCGGCCCTGCGCCCAGGGCACTGTGCTACTGCCAACCGTCTTTCGAGGTAAGACTTGAGACTTTCAGGGAGGAAGAGCGAGATACAAAGATCCACCTGAGGACATCCTGTTCTCCCATGCTGCCCAGGGCGGCTGGGCTTCACGAGTGAGGGGTGTCCTAGATAAGGGGAATCGGGACACAAAAACCTTTAGGACAAAACCGGCTCAGTCCCCCTTGCATCTTTAGGGTGCCAAGCGCAACAACTGGCCGTTCGCCTGGAACCCCAGGGCCTTCTTTACGCCAAGCTAACATTGTCGGAACAGCAAGAAGCCCCTGCCACAGTGGAGCCCCGTGTTTTCGGGCTCCCTCTGCAGCTTCTGGTAGAACGTGAGCAGTCCCCGGGCCAGGTGCCTCTCATCATCCGAAAGTGTGTGGGGCAGATCGAATGCCGAGGGCTGCGGGTGAGCCGCCGCCCCCTCTCCTGCTACCTTAGACGTACTCCCTGGAACCCCTCCACCGATACCCCCCCACCCAACCCTCACACAGCATCAGGACCCACGGGTCATCTGTCCATTTTATTACAAGATCTCAGCCCTCATAGAGAGCTCAGTCTTTTGGAGTGAGAAAGATGATTGATTTTCACAATGTCAAACTAGCTGGCAGGGGGAGTTAAAGGAGGAAGCCCAGTATGGTGGCCCCCGTCTCAAAAAAAAAAAAAAAACTGAGAGGAGGGGAGGTGTCTAGGACAGCTTAAAGCAGGCCCTCCCTTCCTGACCTGCTTAGGTTAGTCCGAGAAGGCTTTCTGGAAGATGTGTACTGTGAAGTCAGAGGAAAAGACTCTAGATAAATGGTCCAACCTGGGGGATGTAGAACGCTAGGTAACGTGTCTCGAGTTCTGTTTTACTCCTGGTGCTGGGGATTGAACATGGGGCCTCATACACGCTCAGCAAGCACTTGACTGTGGAGCTACACCCTCAGCCTTCATTTTACTTTTTGATACAGGGTTTCACCAAGTTGCCCAGGCTAGCCTTGAACACACACACTGTAGTCTATAGCCTGGGTGACCCTCCTGCTTTGGCCTCAGCGTGCCAAGCGGCTAGGCCTGGCTCCGGGGCCCCTGTGACAGCAGTGGGAAGGCAGCCAGTGAAGACTCGTGTGCATGGCCCTACCCTCCCGGGCCGTCACATCCACAGTCGCCCTCGTCCAAACAGTCAGGCTTTGCTGTCTGTGCCCCCCTCCCCCAGGAAGACTCCCGTCTTTATCGTACCCAGGTAGTGGGGCTGTACCGCCTGTGTGGCTCAGCAGCCGTGAAGAAAGAGCTTCGAGATGCCTTCGAGCAGGACAGTGCGGCCGTGTGCCTCTCTGAAGACGTGTACCCGGATATCAATGTGATCACAGGTCAGCGTGGCGTTTCCCCATTGCCTGCTCCTTCCTCCCCGTGCTCACCTCCAGGCTGGTCTGGAAGCCCCAGGGAGCCCTCCTCTCTCCTCTTTGATCTTATTTTCACTTCTTATCCCTGCCTCCTCCTCACTACCACTTGTCAGCCCCAGTGACTCCTCTGGCTTCAGAAGCCAGGGTGCCTTAACCGGAGAGGACCCCCTCTGTCCACAGGCATCCTCAAGGATTATCTTCGGGAGCTGCCTACCCCGCTCATCACCCAGCCCCTCTACCAGGTGGTGCTGGAAGCCATGGCCCAAGGACACCCAAGCAGGGCGTCCCTGGGTCCTGAGGGCGCCAGAGGCCTCCTCAGCTGCCTGCCAGATGTGGAACGGGTAAGTTGGCCGTGCCAGGAACTCTGGCACGTAGAGCAGCTAATACCAGCGAGCGTAGCGCTTTGAGCATGCCTGAGAGGTAATCATCGTACGTGATCATCACACCCACTTTATACTCATCTGTCAATCCTGGGTTTAAAAAAAAAAAAAAATCAAGGCTCAGTTTAGTGATTTGCCCAAGGTCAAACAGCCAAGATTCTACCCAGGCTCGGGGTGACACGCCTCTACTCCTAACACTCAAGAGTCAAAAGCAAGAGGATTTCTCATCGGAGGCCAGCCTGAGCCACATAGCCACTCCCAAGCCAGCCTTGGGCTGCCTAGCAGACTGAGCGAACAGATCTGCCAACCTAATGCAAGCAAAAATACTGGCTGTAAGGTCTTAGAAAAGTCCTTGAAATTGCCTAACGCAGCGCGAGATGGAGTTCAAACCTTTCCATTCCAAAGCTAAACTGCCCCTGGCCTTAACCTCAACTTGGAAAATACATTCCTCATATTAACACCTCCCCTATGGCTATGAGAACTTGAAGTGTCTCCACACTAAGACACCCCTGGCCGTGGCAAGTGCCACAAGGGTTTCAGGTTTGCCCGCCTCGTGCCCACCCTGGCAACTCTCTCTCCACAGGCCACACTGACGCTTCTTCTGGACCATCTGCGCCTCGTCTCTTCCTTCCACACCCACAACCGCATGACCCCGCAGAACCTGGCGGTGTGCTTCGGACCGGTGCTGCTGCCAGCGAGACAGACGCCCTCTCGTCCCCGGCTCCGTAGCTCTGGCCCAGGAGTCACCAGCGCTGTGGACTTCAAGCGCCACATTGAAGTCCTGCATTACCTGTTACAGTCTTGGCCAGGTGAGCTCCGCCCATCGCGGGCAGCCTCCCTTAGCTACGCTTCCCTACTGGCCAATCATGGGCTGGAATCTAAAGGAGGCCACGCCTCTTGGGTGGGTTAAATTTGTAAGCTCCACCTCTCGAAAGGCCAATCAGGGACCTAGAAAGCCACTCCCTTGCACTGCAACTTATAGTCCTCCCTTTGGACCCCCGCAGATACCCGACGGCCCGCGGAGACCCCAGACGTCGCGCCGTATTTGCGGCCCAAACGACAGCCACCTCTGCACCTGCCGCTGGCGGGCCCGGAAGTGGTGACTCGGCCTCGGGGCCGCGGAGGCCCCGAAAGCCCCCCAAGCAACCGCTATGCAGGCGACTGGAGCGTGTGCGGAGGCGATTTACTGCCGCGTGGGCGGGACTTCCTGTCCGGGCCTGACTACGACCACGTGACAGGCAGCGACAGTGAGGATGATGATGAGACTGGAGAGCCGAGGGGCACGACCGACTTCGAAGATGAGTTTGATGCACCCTTCAACCCACACCTGAATCTCAAAGACTTTGATGCCCTCATCCTGGATCTGGAGAGGGAACTCTCCAAGCAGATCAACGTGTGCCTCTGAGCCCTCAAAGCAGCCGATGGACTCTGGTTACTAAGGAATTGCTTCCTGGTTGCTAAGGACCAGGTTCTGATTACTGGTGCCTGGGTTCCAAGTTCCTAAGGCCCTGACGACCTAAAAAGACCTCGCCAGAGGTGCTCGGACTGAACGCCCGGTTGCTAGGGAGCTGTCAAGGGACCAGCCTCCCATGCTAAAAAGCATTCCCAGTTCCTAGTGCCAGGGTCTGGGCCCTAGCTGCACAACCCAGGCTCTTGGCATTTGAAGCACTGGTGCCATGGCCCCTCTCCTGAGCACTGGCTTGCTGCCTGAGGCGCTTCTGCTTGCTAGGCTGGCCTCTCTTGCCTCCCCTCTGCAGGGGAACACCAATTACTGTGAGCATCACCTCGGGGTGTGAAGACATCCCTAGTCAACCCTCTTGCTGCTGCCAACCAAACCAGTATTAGCACTGAGCACCTCTCTCTCTCTCTCTCTCTCTCTCTTTCTCTCTCTTTGTATCTAAGGACAATCATGAGGTTCTACTTAAGGGATGGATACAGCACCAGACTTGGCCTCCACCTGTGAAGGGGAAGCCTGGAGCTTACAGAAAAACAGCCGATTTCCCCCAACCCTCTCTTCTAGCAAAAACTCCATGATGAATTGCCAACCAGCGAGTGGAGACAGAGTCTGGCCTTTCCTTTCCCCGGCATCCCTTACCCCTCCCCCCCTTGAAAAACTGAGCACTTAACTCCTCCCCTTCTGGAGGGACACCCCCCCCCACACACCTGAGGTATCAGGCTGGGGGAAATCTTTGGTACGGAAAATATTTATTGCCTCCATGCATGCGTGTGTCTGTGTGTGAGGACTTCGTGTGCACTGGCCTGTGTGGAGTGGGCATGTGGAACTCTTTCAGGGACCATAGAGTGGGATAGGCTTTTCCATTCCCTGGCACCCCAAAATCTCCCAGTGTTGAGAGCGTTGGGGCCCCTTCCTGTCTCCCACGTCTTCCCACCACTTCCATCTTTGTGGACAATAAATAAACCAGTATACACGGGTTCTGTTCCTGAGTCCTTGGCCTCATCTAGCCAAGAGATTTGTTAATTTTATGAGCGGGAGAAAGGGTACAGCTGGGCCTGGGGAAAGAGCGCTGCACCAGCGTTGCCACGGGGCCTCCTTGAGCCTTGGTACCCCACTCCCCACTTAGGGTTAGACCTTACGACACACGCTCAGAGCAGGCAAGGATGCAGACTCTGGATAGGCTAGGCAAAGTCCAGGTACAGTGGCAAGCACACTAACCCTGTATAGTCAATCCCTATACGGAAATGGAGCCATCTCTGAAATCTGTCCTTCCAATCAGGATGTTGACCACGACGGCATGGCCCTTCCGGCACAGCTGCTGGCCGTCACGAAGGACCTTGACCACTTGATCCCCATTGTCCCGGGAGAGCATCAACCCCTGGGCCCCCAGGCCCATGGCTGCTTTGTGATAATCTGAAAGGAAAGATGTCGGGCAATAGCAAAGGGTCCACCCAGGAGAGGACAGAAGCCCAACTCGGCCCAAGACACCATGACCCCTCACCGGTGTAAGCCAGGCCACAGGCCACATCACTGCCCAACCTGGGCACCTGCTCCCGAGAAATCTGGGTCCAGCCTGCATCGTTCCCTACCAAGGCTATCACTGGTACCTGTAGACAAAAAAAAAAAAAGAGGCCAGGAGGCAGCCTTCAGTTCAGAAGTCTGACCAGCAACAAGACAGGACCTACCTGTGGCTCACTGAGGAAAACCCCCGACCCCCACCCACCCACCCTGAATGAGGAATCCCAGAACCCTGGGCATCAGCTTCCCTCAGGGCAGCCCAGTCACCTTATGTCTGACGAAGGTGTCGAACTCAATGAGGCTGTAGCCAAAGGCGCCGTCCCCAAACAGGCACCAAACCTGGGAGGAGCGGAGGGGTAGGGGGGGAGACGACCCAGGGCAGTTAGGGTGGTTCGCAGCCCAGAAAGCGGCTAGTCTCCCACATCCAATGCCTCACCTCAGCCTCCGGCTGACACAGCTTGGCCCCAAGTGCAAAGCCTGCGCCAACTCCCAGAGTCCCAAAGGCCCCTAGAAAGATAAAGAGCAAGTTGCTGTGAAGGGCGCGCAGGGTGCGAACCGCCCCGGGTGTGGGCCTTTCCTTACCAGGATCGAGCCAGCGCAGGGGCCCTCTGGGCTGTACTAAGTAGGCAGCGGTGGCCACAAAGTCCCCACCGTCGACCACGAGAAGCGCATTGTCAGGCAGAGTCTCCTCCACCTGCTGTAACACCCATACTGGGTTCAGGTGCTGAGACACGGGCATTAAAGCCTTATCCCTGCAATAGGACGGCGGAAGTCAGCAGGGCTGGCTGCCAGCAGCCCCCGCCCCTCCTTACTCTTGCTGGGTCCATCCCGCCCAGACCGACCGATAGGTCTGCTCCTTCTGTTGGTCAGCTCTCCGAAGCTCCTCGACCCAGTCTGAGGACCACATCTGGCCTTGGAGGCCTTCGGCCAGTTTTATCATGAAGGAGCCCACATCTCCTAGGAACAGAAGAAAGTGGAGCTGTAGGATCAGCCAGCCGCAGGGTGGCGGCTTCCCCCTGCCCTGCCCGCACCAGAGCCCCGGAGATCACAGGAAGCCAACAGCAGCATCTGAAAGGAAGGCGAGAAACTGGACCAGAAGCGTTCTTAGGACAAAGCAGGTGGAGCCCCTCGGAGTCTTTGAGAACCCTGGCAAGTGACACCAAGT
Organism: Apodemus agrarius; assembly: GCA_964023405.1. Lineage (NCBI taxonomy): Eukaryota > Metazoa > Chordata > Mammalia > Rodentia > Muridae > Apodemus > Apodemus agrarius. Next base: position 52,196,459 of record OZ030026.1, on the reverse strand, counting down.
CTCATCAATTCTGCCTCCAAAATATGTCACCCAGCAAGGAAATCTTTCAACCCCAAGCACGTGGGCACTCACAGCAAGCACTCAGTGGCTGGCAGTTTCTTTCTCAGCATGCATTCAGAGATGTTCCTCACCCAGTCTGTCCCCATGCCAGGTAATACAATTTCTGTTCTGCCCCTCCCCCCACCTGCTAAAGTTGCAGTACTAGGGACCAAACCCCGGGGCCTGGAGCATCCCAGGTAAACACTCCAGCACCTAGCAAAACTGTATTTCCTGTACTGACTTCCTGTGTGTGTGTGTACAGGGGTGGGCTGAGCAACACTGGGGGGGGGGGTGTCCACCGTGTTGGTTCTGGGGCTCAGTTTCGGGTCATCAGGTTGTCAAGTGAGTGCCTTTTCCTTCTTAGCATCTTGTTGGGTCCATTTCAGTTACGTTTTTTATTTCCTTGTTTGTTCTGGTTTGCTCTGTTCTGGTTTGGTTTGGTTTGGTTTGGTTTTCTGAGACAGGATCTTACTATGCACTCACTGCTTGCTGGCTGGCCTGGAACTCTCTATGTCTAATAAGTTGGCCCTGAACTCAGAACTCTCCCTGCCTGTGCTAGGATTAAAAAGGCCTGTGCCACCAAACATAGCAAACCCCTTCCTCCCCCTTGGGGAATTTTTTTTTTTTTTTTTTGGGGGGGGGGAAGAGATAGGATATTACACTATAGTCTAGGCTAGCCTTAAACTCAATATTTTTTGGCCAGGGTCTGACTCAAATTCTCAGTGTTCCTCCTGCTTTGATATTGGGATTATAAATGTGCACCATCATCACTGGCTGTGGTGGCACAATCGTTTCATCTGTATACTTGGGAGGCAGATCTATGTGAGTTCGAGGCCAGCCTGGTCTACATAGTGAGTTCCAAGGAAGCCAGATACATAGTGAGACCCTGTTTCAAAACAAGCAAAACCCAAGTATGCACTACCATGTGTGACACTCAAGCTCTTTCTGTTTTATTTTGACATAGGTCTTATACCAACACACCTCAAAGAGATGATCACGTGGCTCTGTTCCCCCACCTCCCTCCCACCACTTGGGGAGTCACAAGCAACAGCACCCCCTCAAAGAGATGATCACGTGGCTCTGTTCCCCCACCTCCCTCCCACCACTTGGGGAGTCACAAGCAACAGCACCCCAGGCTGCCCCGCCCCATTTAACAGCTCCTCCCTGCTCAGCCCTCCAACCTCAGCCCGCTGCCCTCCAGCGTCTACGAGGGACCTTCGCAAACACACGAGGTGGTACCAGTTCTCCAGCTAAATCCAAAGGACCTTGTTGCCTACGCTACAAGAGGGTCCAAGTCCTTAGAACAGTGTCCAGAATACAGCATGGAAAGGGGGCAAAAATTAGGAGGGTAAGAATAACAGAGAGGCTCAAAGACCATGGTCGAGCTGAAAGCGACAAACAGCATTCAGGAGTTGTCACCTAAAACCCAAACCTCCCTCTGTACCTACCCTCCCCCTCCTTCAGAAGCACCCATCGGTCTGCAGGCAAATGTGTCTCGGGTTGCCCACGTGGTCCAGACCGGACGTTAAATTCGAGCTAGCTGCAGCAGAGGCACGTACACACGGTGGGGGTCCCCTTGGGGTCTGCTCACCCTGCACGGCCTCCTGAGGCTTCCAGAAGATGTCTGAGTTAAGCAGCATGTCGTCCCGGTTCCGGTTGACAATGATGATGCTGCTCTCGCGGTTAAAGACGCGACCATAGGACAGGCGGAAGTCACACACAGCACCTGCCGTGACAGTAGGGTGGCAATGAACACTCCCTCTCGTCCGATTCGCTGTGGCACACCGAATGTACGACGGTCCCCATCCTGTACTGTCCCTGTGTCTGGGCCACTTTCGGGGACTTTATAGCTGTTTATGTTTACTGGGGGAGGGGGAGGGGGAGGGTTCGCGCACTAGGACAGAGGACGACTTGCAATCATCTCCTCCCACTATGTGAGTTCCAGGGATCAAACTCAGGTCATCAGATTTGGAAGAAGCCCTTCTACCCACTAAGCCATCTTAGAAGCCAGCACGATTTCATGGCTCTTGATTCCGGACAGGCTTCTCTTGAATGGCCCTGATCAAACGTGGCAAGAACAATGGTATGCCGTGCCCCACTGAGACAAGAACTGAGGAGGCCATGAGGATTGGGGTGTACGCAGCTCAGCCGCACATGATATTTGATTATCACGGCTAAGACCATGGGTTCTAGGTTCCAGCCTCAAAACCACAAAGAAGAAAATAAAAACCCAACCAGGCTGGTCTGCCGGGAGTGGCAGTGGGGGACAGAGGACTACCTTGAGGGGTAGTGTGAGGAGCACAGGCGGAGACTCAGTTACCCAACCCAAGACATAATTAGCCACCGAGACAGGCACCCCACCTCCCACCAACCCCTGGCTCACATATGAGCCCAGCCAAACAGAGCACTGTTACCTAACCTACTGGTAAGGCATCAGCAATCATGAACTTGCCGTAACCACTGAATAGGGGGTACCATTCTAGTCCTCTATAGCCTATCACCATTTCAGTCAGTAACCGTTCACACACACACACACACACACACACACACACGATCGCGTTTTGTGAATGGGACTAGCGGTGTCCCAGCCACCCCACTGGCTTGTGGTACGCACACTCAAAATCCACACAGGAAAATCACCTAGTGACACATCTCCAGAATGCATTGGGTCGTTCTCAGTACATAGCTGTGCAGAGCAAAAACTGTTTTGTGCCCGATGGAACGGAAAATGCTCTGTGCAAAAAGGTATGTTAAGACACAGCGAGCGCCCACAGGACACACGTCCTCTCGGGGACGCCAGGTGACAGCACGAAGCTGCAGTCTGGGATGAGTTTGCTGGCTTGCAGTATTCAGGTCTGTTCGATGGCCTTTAGAAGGGAAGGGGTGGACGCAGAGGACGACGCATGAGTGACCACGAAGGGGGTGGGGGGAGCTACAGGTGAGGAAGGGCAGCGTCAGGGCCCGAGGAAGGGACGAGGAAGCGGAGGCTGAGCCCACCTGCCAGGACGACGACATCGGCTTTCTTCAGGGCAGCGCTGCGGTTCTGCCGGATGTGGAGAGGGTGGTTGCGGCCCAGCAGCCCCCGAGACATCCCCCCGAGGAAGCAGGGCACACCCAGGGCCTCCACAGCAGTCCTGGCAGAGAAGGGGTCCAGGTGGAACAGATGTCAGGATGACCACTGGAACACCAGGGACCAAGAGCGCGATTTTAAGACGGGGGTGGGGGGGGCGCGGGAGCTCCTCACCTGAGCTTGTTGGCCGGGGTCGGGGGCAGCAGGGCCTGGCTCCCCAGCACCAGCAGAGGCCTCTTGGCCCGGCTCAGGATCTCCACACAGCGTTGGACCTGGAGTGACAGGCAGAGACCAAAGAGCCATCCGGCAGGCTGGCAGGACAGCTGGCACGTGCCTGGAAAGCCTGAGCTGAACCCCCAGAGCCCGTGTGCAAGCAGAAAGAGAGAACCAACCCCACAAAGTTCTACTCTGACCTCCACATGCACGCAGTGGTACACATACAATACACAAACACACACACATGGTTCTAAAATTTTTAAGGATCATCTTGGGGTTACCACCAGCCCACAAGAAGGAGGTCCCAGTGTTGGCCCAAAGAGATCTGCAACACCTTGCCAAGAGGGAGTCACGGGCCAGGAAAGAGAGTTAACTCACCTGCGGAGGAGATGCCTGGGGGATATCCAAGGGCAGAGGTCCCTCGGGACGAGGCTCCCAGGCCCCAACAAAGAGGTTGGCCAGGCAGTTCTGTAAGTACCTGTGAGAACAGGGAGGAACCCGTCACCGAGGTTAGAGCAGGACTCTGGAGGCCGAGAAAAGCAACGGGTCAGGAAAGGAATCAGGAAGGACAAACCACAATCCAGGGACACTAAATGACCAAGTCTCCAACTCCAGCCCTTCGGGGAGCCACCCGAATTCGACACAGTTCCCAGAAACACATAGCAAGCAGAGAATGCCAGCACAGAGACTAGGGCCGTGAGTTAGAGCCTGGCCCTACAGCGCCCCAGCTGTGTGACGTGGGGCCAGGTCCCTCACCACCCTGAGCTTCCTCCCCTCCCTACCCTCTTAGGTTATAAGACACACTGTGGTCTAGGGGGGTGTGGCTCGGCGGCAAAACCCTTGCCTAGAGAACAGGAAGCCTCAGGCTCCAGCACCCTTGCAAGGAAAGACTTTGCAAAACGCTGTCTGTGGGAGTTATTAATGCGCCCCACTCAGCTCTTGCAGTGCCTCCTGTCTCCCTACTCACAAGGCCCCAGGCCTTGAGTTTCTAAGGCCCTGTGACACAAAAAGAAATCCTGCCCAGGCCTTGCCCTCAAGGAACACTCAATCTCACTAAAGACAGACACGGGAAGCAGTCGGAGCTCAGAGCCAAAGCCTGTTTTGTCTGTTAGAGTCAAGGCTATAGAGAGTTAACAGGCGGCCAGGAATGAAGAAAGCCGTGGGGAAGTGGTTTAAAAAGGAGAGGCAATCCAGCGCTGGAGATACTGAGGCCAAGAGGACTCACTGAGAGTGAGCCAGCATGGGTACGAGGCTAACTCCTCTCCCATAAAACCAATCCAGTTAAAAAAATATCTAAAGGGGAGGTGGGGAAAAGCCAGCCTTCCAAGTGACACTGAGAGAGAGAACATGGAGAGAATGACGGAAGGGCCAGGAGGCCAGGGAGCCTTGGACAAGACTACAGACAGACCTGGGGCGCCTGTCTATGATCCCAACACTTGAGAGGCTGAAAGAAGAGAATTTTCAAGTTCTAGACCAGCCTGGGCTACACAGAATTCTGGGCCAGAATTTTTTTTTTTTCTTTTTTTTTTTTTTTTTTTTGACACATCCGCAAAACAAAATCATTTTGCTTGATCTGACACGCGAAACAGTTCTTGCACACCAGTGCATAAGAACCTGAATATCTTGTCCACCAAAGTCACCTCATGCCTGTTCTGCTATCTTGCACATAGATCTGGCCCACGAAATATCTGGGAAGGGAGGGGCAAGAAAAACCAAAAGGAGAAGCTAGAGACAACCAGGTGGCAGAGATGGAGGGAGAGAAGAAGGAAAAGGAGGGCAGGAAAATCTCTCAAGCTCTATGCCTGCCTATCTCCTCTTTCTGGTCACGAGGGCCAGGCCTTGCTTGGCCAGACCTGCCACGCTCCCTCCTGCCTCAGGACCTTTGCACATGAATCCTGTTTATGAGAAACGCTTTGCCTAGATCTGGTTTTTTTCAAGTCCATGTGTGCTCAATGAACGCGTCAAAGAAGGAGGGGTGCATTTAGGGAGAACACCACAAAAGAGGCAAAAGACGGAAGAGGGCTGAGGTGAGGGGAGCAATACTCACCAGACAATCACTCGGCCCATGAGGCCCTTGGGCAGCTTGGCTGGTATCATCTCCTTCTCAACCATGAAGTAAGGATACAGCACATCAAGAGGCAGCTCCACAAACACCGGACCTGCGGGGAGAGGGAGATGCGGCCCACGACACCTGCTGCAGCAGCCCCCAAACCCCAGCCCCCTCCTCCTCCACCTACCTGGGGTGCCTGACTGGGCGGCCGCTATTGCAGTCCTCAGGGTAGGCACGATGTCCCGCACCCTTCGAACAGAAGCACAAAACTTGCAGAGCGGCCTGAACAGAGACATCTGATCAATGGCCTGAAGGGCTCCCCGTTTCTGGCAGAGAAGGCATGGGACAGTTATCAGACAAGCTTGAGAAGCCTTCTTGGGGATCCCGGCCACCCTTAAGGACTAGGTACCTGCAGCAGGGTGCTGGCAGCTCCACCCAAAAGCAGGACTGGGGACTGGGCCACTTGTGCATTCTTCACCGCAGTCACCGTGTTGGTGAGGCCAGGACCAGCTGTCACTGCTGCCACACCCACTGTCCCTGGAAGACAGAGCTGGTGACAACCGTGCCATCCTCCCAACCGCCGTCCTATCCCCAGAGCCCCTGCCTCTCATCCGCAGGGCCCATGTCACTGCCCTGCTGGCCCATGTCACCGCCCCGCTAGCCCCTGGCCCTTACCACTCAGGCGGGCCACGGCATCGGCAGCAAAGACTGCAGTGACCTCGTGGCGCGTGTCTACCACTCGGATGCCCAGCTTCTCGCAGGCCACCAGCAGCGGTGAGATGTGCCCACCAACCAGCGTGAAGACAAAGCGTACACCGTGGGCTCTGAGCACGGCTGCCACACTCTCCCCACCATGCCGGATGCTTTTCTTCTCCACCTGGGCCAGAGGAGATGAGGAACAAGACAGTCAGAGACAGAAGACAGAACAAGACAGCCCAGGAGGAGGTACAAGATCAGGTAGGGGTAAGGTCAGAGGACAGAGGAACTTAGATGTTGGTTAGAGACATACCCACTTTAAGCCCAATTCAGAGAAGGGTACACTGGCTTAGCAAATGTCATTGTTCTCTTTGTCCTACAGCTAAAGACGCCAAGACTTGCCCAAGGGATAGAGCCTAACAGAAGCCATGCTCTTTTTGAAGCTGTCCTGGGGATTGAATGCTAGGCACAGACTGTGTTAGGCAAGCAATCTACCACTGGGCTCTATCATCATCAGCTTTTACTTTTACAAGGTCTCGCTAGGCTTCTCAGGATGGCTTCGAACTCCTGGTGTAGCTTGGGCAGGGCTCGAACTTGTGACCGTCTTTTCCCAGCCTACCGAGTAGCAGACTGAGATAGAGCCTATGTGCTTAAGTGGCTCTGGAGATTACACTTCCTGCTCCGGAGATTCTGGGCCAATCGAGAAGAAAGGAGATGAATGTCAAACCTACAGAATCCAGGAGAGCCTGGCAAGAGATAGAAAGCCCCTGGCTTAGACGTGGGTCTGCTTCCTGGCACCCCTGCAGGGCCTGGCACCTGGAGCGCTAACTCCATCCAGCCTATCGCCTCCCTCTCCCTCTGCTGGTGAGGCACAAGTCCAGCTGACATGCTGCCAGCAGCCATATGCCTAGCCCGGAAGTGACTCCTGGCACAGGCTACCCTGCGCATCCAGCCTCAGTAGGTTCAGATCCCTCAAGGTCAGTGACACGGTCCCTGACTAGAAGAGAAGGGATCGGGGAAGGGCAAGACTTCTCAGAATGGAACAAGTGGTTTAGAGTATGACTTCGGGGGGTGGGGGGGGGAGGATGTCAGCCTTTTTCCAAACCTGTCATCGAGAGCAAATACTAAACTTCTCTGTGGTTCATTTGCTTCTTGTGGACACAAGGACAGTAATTATAGCACCTACTTCGGTGAAGATGGTATAAGATATGCTAAGAAAATCCCCCCGGAGCCGGGCGGTGGTGATGCACGCCTGTAATCCCAGCACTTGGGAGGCAGAGGCAGGCGGATTTCTGAGTTCGAGGCCAGCCTGGTCTCCAGAGTGAGTTCCAGGACAGCCAGGACTACACAGAGAAACCCTGTCTCGAAGAAACAAAAACAAAAAAACAGAAAGTCCCCCGGAAGAGCTTACTGTCAGAGCCCACTCCTTCCCCTGCCTACCTTCAGCCCGCCAATCTCACTAAGTTTAAAACTCCTGTTCTGTTAAAATAACCCAGCCCCCTGGGTATGGAAGTAGGCGGAGAGCGTGTGCTGTCTAGACAACGACAATATCCCCACACTCTCGTACTAGTTACAAAGCCAGGCCCATATGCAGTTTGGCAAAGAGACTGAGCTCTGAAAAGAATCTCCCAATCAGCCACTTCTGGACTAGTCGGGACTCGCTTTCCACACCTGCACAGCGGATGACCAGGAGAAGCACCTTTAGTCCCCTCCTCCTACCCCTAGCCCTCCTCCTGCCCTAAGCACCTTGTGCATCAGCTGATAGAAGAGCCCCAGTCTGTGAGCGGCGCCCAGCGCGGCAGCCACCAGCGTCCCAAACGCCAGGAGCAGGAACGAGGGGAAGAAGCCCCCGGCAGATGCAGCGGCCGCCGAAGTTTCCATGAGGCGGAACCTAAGTAAGAAAGCACAGAGGCAGAATCTGAGCGCTATAATCTAATCCGGAAGCAGGACCGGCCACCGGACCTGGGCCACACCCCCCGACCTGCCAGGCCACGCCCACAGACGCATCTAGGCTCGCCTGAAAGCCACGCCCCAGGGAGGCTAAGTCCGCCCCCTGACGTCACCACCTCCAATCTAAAAGTAGGTCGAGGCGATCGCGGTAGCATCGAAACAAGGTTGAAGTCCCTCCTTACCTGTTAGAGAGCCCATGCGGAACCCACCCTCCTCAACGCAAGACTGGGCCTCCGCGGGAGAGCCCGCCTCACGCTTACACCGCAGAGTCGTAAGGCCACGCCCCCATCGGGTCGCCCAGCCTCTGGCACCGGGCTCTTGACCTTTGGCCTCCGGCCGAGGTCACATCGCAATAAGATGCTCTTTCAACTCCACTCCATAGAACTCCCTTCCACTCTCACCCCCAGACAAGGCCCTGTGACCTTTGTCCATAGGAAAGGTCCCTGACTGCAGAGGAACGCCGCCGCTCCTGGGTCACGTGACTCGATCGTGCGCGGCGGTGCCCCCTCTTGCCCACTTGGCTCTGCAGCGCCCCGTAGTCCAGCGTGACGCGCGTGCGCCCAACGGGAGTCTCGCTGGGAAGGAAAAAAAAAAAGCTACCCGTAAGAGTCCTTTAGTCGTTTATCATTGGTCGCTTCTCTCCCTCGCCCCTAATTGGCTAACACTACCCCGCGCCTTCCACACACGCGAGAACCGTCCCGCGGCACGTTCCACGGGCGTGGACTGTGACACACACCCCACCCGAGCTTCCCAGAGCTGCGCTACTCCGGACCTCAACAGATGCAAGCCCCTCGCCTTCCTGGATCACCGTGTAGCTTTGCACGACATTTAGAGAAATCCAAGTGTCTGGTGCCTGCCCGGTTCAGCCATCTTCCAGATGTCCGGCATCTGGGGACCTTTTACCCCGATCTTCCGTACAAATCCCTTTCTCCAGTCCAGGTCTTTTTCTTTGACTGGCTTTTAATCAGGACCATCTGTGTAAACACGGGTTTTGAGTTATTAGCTGGAGCCTAGACTGAACAATGGATATTTAACAATGTAAACCAGTGTGATGGTACGTGCTTTTAATCCCGCCACTCCGAAGGCAGAGGCAGGAGGATGGATCTCTGTGAGTTCAGGACCAGTCTGTTGTGTATAGTGAGTTCCAGGACAGGCAGGACTGTATAGAGACCAACCAAAAATCATGATTGCATCGGCCGTGGCGTGTCTACAAGATAGCATTCCACAGCCTCTCTACCTATCTTTTGGCTCTTATTTTCTTTCTACTCTCTCTTCCTCGGAGTTCCCTGACCTTTGCAAGCCATGGCATAAATGCCCCGTTTAGAGCTAATCAGTCACCATCCCTTTTCTTTTTCCCCGGTCTCGTGTAAGTTCTGTAATAGAGTATTTGCCTAGCAAAGGCAAAGCCAAGGGTACGATTTACCTCCCCCCCCCAAACAAAACAAAACAAAACAAACCCTACTAAACTAGCCAAATTACCATATGCATTATTTATGCTTACTGGCTGTGAGCATGCTCCGATTTCCTCTTGAATCAAACAAGGCGGGCTCTTCCCTACCACGGTGAGAGTTGTTTTGGGAGAGTGCAGGGGCTGGATCTAGACCGCCTACCCATTTAGAGCCGACGTGCAGCTCTAATGGGTCCCCTAACAATTGGAGCAGGGGCTGCCTCCGACTCTCTTTGCCTGGCATTGGATCCCCCTTCCCCTAGCTCGTCTCCCTAGTTGGGACTCAGTGGGAGAAGCTATGCTTAGTCCTGCAATGACAATGGGTACCAGGGCGGGCTGGTACCCAAGGGGAGCTTCCCCGTCTCTAAGGAGAAGGAGGGGCAGTGGGGGGGGAGGAACTTGTGAGGTTGGAACTGGGGGCAGGGCTTCAACCTGGATGTAAAGTGAATAAACAAAAATTAAGAAAAGAGTTGCTTTGGGTTCTTCCATCTATCTCTAAATTGGCCCTGCTCCCCTCTGTCTCTTAACTCCATTCTCTTTCTAGGAACAGCACGGGGAGCCTCTCCTCCCCAGCCCTATAGTGAGAGCCTTTAATGGAAAGGATCAGTCACATACTTCCTGAAAGGGGTTTCTCAACTCAATTATATTTCCAAGGCCAATAAGAAGAGTATTGGGGCTGGCGATGAAGTTAGTGGCAAAGTGCTTACTTATAAGGTCCTGGATTCTATCCCCACCCCGTAGCACACACAAGAGAGAGAGACAGAGAGAGACAGAGACAAAGAGACAGAGGGAGAGAAAGACAGACTAAGAAACAGAGACAGAGCCGGGCAGTGGTGGCGCACGCCTTTAATCCCAGCACTTGGGAGGCAGAGGCAGGCGGATTTCTGAGTTCGAGGCTAGCCTGGTCTACAGAGTGAGTTTCAGGACAGCCAGGGCTACACAGAGAAACCCTGTCTCGAAAAAGAAAAAGAAAGAAACAGAGACAGACACACAGAGACAAAGAGTGAACTAGTTACTCTGTGTCAGCACACAGTCTTTCCTGCACATTTCTCCTCTTAATTCATTTAAGGTTTGTCAGATCGACTTGTTACTTAGAATCCTCTTGCGGGTCCTTAGTCTCATGAATAAAATGAATTAAAAATGGACTCAGAATCCCAAAACCATTTTTATGTTTTGAGAGAAGAGTTTGAGAGAGAGGGAAAAAAAAAAAAAAAACCAGTAGAGGCAAGCTGAAAGCCCTGGCAGAGGAGATGCAGGAGCCCATGTCTTCTAAGTAAGTGATGGAAGTCAGAGAAGAGTGAGGAGGTCCAGTGTGTCAGACAAGACACACTTAGGAGTCCTGAAGCATGAAGTTGAGCCCGGATAGCATGTAATCCCAGGCTTGTATGTCCTGGGGCAAAATACCAGGGACTTGTAACTAGAAACAGGAATGGAGGCAGATTATTAACAAAGGAAAAACATCCCAAAGGAGGAAGTGGGACAGAGAGAGAGCTGAGGAGAGAGCCCTCGAAGGGTCAGGCTGAAGAAGCATGACCCTGTGTAGGCCCTGCGTGTTTCATAGGCTTGACTCCCAAGTAAGTAAAGGCTTCCGCTCTGTCTCCTTTTTCCTTTTTCCTTTTTCCTTTTCGTGTGTGTGTGTGTGTGTGTGTGTGTGTGTGTGTGTGTGTGTTACATGCATGTGGTACACCACTGAGGTCCAGAACCAGCCTCCACTGTTCTTTATTCAATGGGGCAGGCTCTCTCAGTCAAACCCAGAGCTCATCGATGCAGACGGCTCCTCAGTGAGCTCTGCTTTCCCCGTCCCTTGGTCCTCTGAGGCTGGAATTACACGCAGTCCACCATGCCCATCTTTCCTCTACAAACTGACCTCTTTGATATGTTAAGCCTTTTTTTTTTTTATTGCACTGTACTCACCCCGTGCAAGGTACACATGTGGAGATCAGAGGACGACTTGGTTCTCACATGCCAGCATGTGAGGTCTGCGGATTAAACTTCAGGGCTTGACAGCAGGCACCTCTGATGTTAATCATGGTGTTTTAGTTTCCATGTGGCTCTGCTAAGCCTTTCTGATTTCCCAAATTGCTCAGAAAAAGATAGCTTTTCCTTTTTCCTTTCTTTCAGATGCTGGCCAGTCCTTGAACACACTTCCCCTCACACTGTGGGCTTCTTTGCTCTTTCTCTGAAGTTCCTCATCTGGTGCCGCGTCGGAGCTGTGTATCTACCTTGTGTCTGGGTGCTGACCTCCATTTCCAAATATCCCAGACTAGCTCAAAAGGCATGGCCACCTCTCTTCCTTTTCTCCCTCCTTCCTGGCAGCTTGCCTGCCCTGCTGTTTTTCTTTTAAATTCTAATAAATCGTCTTTGAGCTTCCCTCTTAAATTATTTCATTAATGAGGCCAAGAGCACAAAGTGGGGACCTAAATTTCTCTGGTAACCTGTGGCATGCCAGACAAGGCTCCCCAAAACTTGGGACAAGAACTTCAAACAAGCTCCTTTCTCAGTCCACATCTGGGAGGCTCCATCTAAGAAACAGAGCTGGACACAAAGGCACATTCATAGAGTTCTATGAATAGATGGGGTAACCGCCCTCCCACACAAACAGCCGCAAGGAGCAGCCAGCATGCGGCAAGAGCAGACAGGGATGGAAACTCCTGACCCCTCCCGCTCCCTCTGCACAGAAGCCTTGCCTGTTAACCAGAGCACTGGATTTTAAGTGTCTGATGTTTCTCCAGCAAGATTCTTTGACCCAAGACAAGGCTGTTAAAGTTGCCCGTCTAGCCATAAGCCTTCGATTCACACTTAACTTGAAATTCATTCCGTTTCAGAACCTATTTCTGCCTCACTGGAGCAAGGTCACAAGCCAAGTCCAGTTAGCTTTAACACACGCCCCTTCCCTTACACACACACACACAGTAGATATCAAAGAGCAACTTTTTTTTAAAAAAATTATTATTTATTTATTTTATGCATATGAGTAGCTGTCTTCAGACACACCAGAAAAGACATTAAATCCCATTACAGACGGTTGTGAGCCACTGTGTGGTTGCTGGGAATTGAACTCAGGATCTCTGGAAGAGCAGTCAGTGCTCTTAACCTCTGAGCCATCTCTCCGGCCCCAAAGAGCAGCTTTTAAGAGTCATTTCTCTCCTCCTACCTCGTGAGTCCCAGGGGTCAAATTCAAGTCTCGTCTTTGTCTGCCTATAATTCACAAATGAAATGCTCTCCACAGTTTTGGTCTCAGAGCTGCAGATGTGCACTCTCCTGCTGTTCCCACAGTCTCAGAGCCTCACGTTAATCTAGCAGTGGTCCAGTTGTGGTTTCTGCCTGCCTTACCTCACGCTTTGCAAGGGTTTTTCCCCAGTCACTACTTTTACAGCCCTGTGTTTAGTCACTGTTGTACTGAGCGATATGCACATCCTTCCTGAACAAGAGAACACATTTCTCCTCTTGTTTTTAATTTTATGTGAGGCCTTGGGTTCACTCACTGTACCACCAGATGATGATGATAGCGATGACAGTGACGACGACAATGACGACGATGATGACGATGACTGTGATGACGACGATGATGATGATGTTGAACACGATGAAGTCAACCAATGATTGATGAAATCAAATAAACAATGAAACAGGTAGAAAGGAAAGAAGCCCCCATGTTTCATTCACTGGTTCAGCAATAACAGTACCCAGATCTGACTCAGGCCCTGAGGCAAGAGGTGCCTGCCTGTGGGCTTGTATGATTGGTTGGTTGGAGGGTGTTAAGTTGACTTTGTTCCAGTGTAAAAGTGAATTTAACAAAGCACTTTACAACTAAGATGGCATCTTTGTGTTTGTCATGAGTGTCCACCTTTGAAATAGCTCAGAGGCTTATGGGCCTCAGATGGTTTCTCTAGCCTGCTTAAGGACATTGCTGGGGTTCTAGTGATTTATACAATGTTGTCAGCCATTGTTACAAAGTAACAGTCTCATCTCTAAGGGCCTTTGCTGGGGTTTTAGTGACTTATACAATGTTGTCAGCCATGGTTACAAAGTAACAGTCTCATCTCTAAGGGCCTTTGCTGGGGTTTTAGTGACTTATACAATGTTGTCAGCCATGGTTACAAAATAGCAGTCTCATCTCTAAGGGATAGCTACACAGAAAGAAAGATACTAGAGGACAAAATAAAACCTCCCCCAAAACAGTTTTGTGCTGGTTTCTCTAGGTGAGCAGCGCTGTGAAGCCTGCAAGGGAACAACTGACTTCATCTATTTATTTTCTAGCCATCAGGAGTAAAGGTAGTATGTTAACACCCCCACGGCGCCTTCCAGCTTGTTGGGTTTTGACAGTCTCTCTATGTTGCTCAGGTTGGGTACAACTCATAAGCATCAATTATCCCAGTGGCTCTCAATCCTCCTAATGCTGAAAGCTTTTAATACAGTTCCTCATGTTGTCGTGACCCCCAATCATAAAATTATTCTTGTGGCTGCATCATAACTGTAATTTTGCTACTTTATATATTGTAATAATATCTTGTTTTTTGATGGTCTTGGGTCATTCTTATGATAGGGTAATCTGATCCCCAACAGGATTTCCACCCACAGGTTGAGACCCACTGAATTATCCTGTCTTGTGACAGACTCCCTGGGACTAAAGGCACTTAACACTACCCCCCAGAGACACCTTTAGCATCTGAACAGGCGCTCTGCAAGTGCTCTACATAGAGCTGCACTCTAGCCCGGGATTCTATTGCTAAAGGAAGAAAAGAATGGGTTCTGGTAATCAACTGTGAGCTCCTAGCTTTTTTTCACCTCCAAAATGAGATCCCTATTTCCTTTTTATTGATGAGAAACCTTAAGGTTCAGAACTTAAAAAACATGTCTAATGTGATGCCCCTTCCTGCAAGGCTTAGCTAGCATCCAGCTCCAAGTCATCTGAGCTCTTAAATAATTTCTTCTTTAATATTTTCTTTTTTGACAAGGTTTCTTTATGTAACTCTGGCTGGTCTGGAACTTGCCATATAAATCAGCCTGACCTCAAACTCACAAAGAGTCCTCCGCTGCCTGCGGCTGGAATTCAGGCCTGAGAATCTGTGACTACTCTGTGCTCTTAATGATCATGACAAAGTCATTGAGAGACAACTGTGGATCGAACCAAGAAATTAAGAAAGACTGCTGGGGGCTGGAGAGATGGCTCGGTGCTTAAGAGCACTGGCTGCTCCTCCAGAGGTCCTAAGTTCAAATCCCAGTAACCACATGGTGGCTCACAACCATCTGTTATGAGATCCAATGTCCTCTTCTGGTGTGTCTGAAGACAGCGACAGTGTGCTCACATAATATTGAAGGGACTACAGTAGCAGAATAAACTCTGATTTGTTCTTAAGACTCCATTCTAAGTTAGCTTGCCCTTAGAGAGGCATGCCCCCACCCCCACCCTTGAGGTCTGAGAAAAATCACGAAATGCCCCTGGCAGTTGTAAAATAGACACTGCAGCTGGCTGATAACAACAGAGTGGGCTAAGAAAACAGAAGTCGGTCCAGGTCCAGGTGCTCCTTTTTGATGCAGGCTCCCTCCTTGTGGTCTAATCAGGTGCTGTAAGCCAATTAGCGTAAAGACCAACATCCCTTCACCCTCTGGTGAAGTGCCGAGGCTTGGAAACCTTCTCTTGCTTTTTCCTTTTATGAATTCCCTTCCCCTAGACCTGGGATCATTCTCCTTCCTGTTCCATCAGGAAGGTGGGCGACCCGAGCTCGAGCTTGAATAAAAATCCTCATGTGCTTCCATCAGAGTTGTGGTTCCTGGTGGTCTCTTCGGGATTTTTTGGAATGCGTGTTTAGCCTGCATGTGTGCACCATATGTACATGCCTGATGTCCACTTGTGGAGCCTCTGCAAACTCAAATTCTCTTAAGCACCGAGCCATCTCTCCATCCCAGCTTTCTTCTCAAAATCAGTAAAAACAATGTTACATGTGAGATGTAGTAATGTGTATCATCAATCCCTGCAGGCTGCTGAGTGCTGGCCCATAGACTCCATGTAATGATGTAACGGGAAATGCTTGAGGATTCATCACCAGGAACATTTTTTTCCCTCTGTGTTTTGGCTTCAGTGAGTTGCCTGGCTCTAGAGAATTAGTTCAGTTGCAACATCAAATGTCACATTAAGTGCATTAATGCTTTGTAGGGTG
Source organism: Apodemus agrarius (assembly GCA_964023405.1). NCBI lineage: Eukaryota > Metazoa > Chordata > Mammalia > Rodentia > Muridae > Apodemus > Apodemus agrarius. Next base: position 52,180,830 of record OZ030026.1, on the reverse strand, counting down.
CTTCTGAATCAGTCTGGCGGTTCCTCAGAAAACTGGGCATGATACTACCAGAGGACCCCGTTATACACTCCTGGGCATATACCCAGAGGATTCCCCAGCATGTAATAAGGACACATGCGCCACTATGTTCATAGCAGCCCTATTTATAATAGCCAGAAGCTGGAAAGAACCCAGATGTCTCTCAATGGAGGTATGGATACAGAAAATGTGGTATATTTACACAATGGAATACCACTCAGCTTTTAAAAACAATGAATTCATGAAATTCTTAGGCAAATGGGTGGAACTGGAAAATATCATCCTAAGTGAGGTAACCCAATCACAAAAGAACACTCATGGTATGCACTCACTGATAAGCAGTTATTAGCCTAGAAGCTTGGAATACCCAAGACACAATTCACATATCAAATGATGCCCAAGAGGAAGGAAGGTGAGGCCCCTGGTCCTGGAAAGGCTCGGTGCAGCAGTATAGGGGAATACCAGGACAGAGAAGTGAGAGGAGGTTGATTGGGGAACACAGGAAGGGAAGAGGGCTTATGGGATTTTCAGGGGGGGGGGGGCAGGAACCAGAAAAGAGGAAATCATTTGAAATGTAAATAAAGAATATATCTAATTTTTAAAAAGGGTGCTTCTGTTTTTCTTGAAACCTGGATGAATCCATTCATTCACACATTAATCCTTTTATCAATGTTTCTATGGATTTTTTTGAGTTTCCTAGTTGTGTGGTCTTGGGGTTGGGGCGGGTGGGTCATTGCTCTGCTTTAATGTATAGAATATGAGTTCCACCAGCCTCTGTTAGGTTTATGCCTCATGGGAGAGTGGGCCAGGACACGCCCTCATGCCTCACAAGGGTGTTTTTGGTGTTGCTGCTTTAGATTCAAGAAGATGGAAGCAAAGATGGGTGGGCTAGGAAGGCGCTTTGGTACATGTATAAGTAAGCTGCAGCCACAGCGCAAGATTATTTGTAAAGATTTTGTGTGTGTGTGTGTGTGTGTGTGTGTGAGAGAGAGAGAGAGAGAGAGAGAGAGAGATCAGATGATAACTTGTAGGAACCAGTTCTTTTTTCTGTCTTATAGGCTGTGGGGATCAAACTCCAGTCACCAGGCTTGACAGCATGTGCCTTTACCTCCAACTCACAGTAACTCTGCCTCCCAAGGGCTGAGATTACAGGGGTGAGGCACCATGTCTAACTTGGTTGGGCCATAAACTTTGCATTTGGACTAGATGGAGGCGTTTACAGAGCTTGTGTGTCGCTAGAACGTGAGGAGACATTCCAGGCCTTGCTGGACTGTCTAAAGCTGGATACCGGAAGCAGGTGACTTATTGGATGATATCCCTTGAAAAGGAATGTCCTAGTTATGAATGTCCTAGTTACAAAAGGCACCTGACACTGGATACAGTCATCCCAGCCATCTCACTTTGCCTGTTTGGACCAGTTAAAGCCAAAACACCCACAAGATGAAGAAATCCTCTTCATCATATTGGCTCTCGACTGTGGTATAAATTTTTTAGTGTATTCTTATTTTTATCATATCAAATACACAGAGCATATGTTGCATTATTTTGATCACTTCTCTTAAAAATTATTGAACTTGGGGCTGGAGAGATGGCTCAGCAGTTAAGAGCACCGACTGCTCTTCTAAAGGTCCTGAGTTCAAATCCCAGCAACCACATGGTGGCTCACAGCCATCCGTAACAAGATCTGATGCCCTCTTCTGGAGTGTCTGAAGACAACTGCAGTGTACTTACATATAATAAATAAAATAATTTTTAAAAAATTATTGAACTTATTATAGGGTATGGCATTTACATGCCAGGGCACATGTGTGGCACTCAGAGGACAACGTGGGAGTGCCCATTCTCCACTTCCACTCTACGGATCTCGGAGACTGCGTTCACTCATCAGACTTGGCCACAAACACCCTCACCTGCTGATCCATCTCATTAACCTACATTAACCATCTTTTAAAATATTTATTTTATTTTTTTAATTATACACATGGGGAGGGAAAACCATGTGCACAACTGTAGGACTGAATCCACCTGGAGAGGGAGTCACAGGTGATTATGAGCCACGGGTTCTTGGAATGAAGCCCAGATCCTCTGCAAGAAAAGAAGCGCTCTTCTGGGCTGAGCCGTCTCTCCAGCCCCCATCTTAACTGTTTTTAAGGGATTTAAGTGCCATCTCAGTAGCATTAAGTACATTGACTCTTCTGTGCAGCCCCAAACACCATCTGTTTCCAGGACTTTCTCAGTCTGCAAAACTGAAACTTTGTGCCCATTAACCATCTGACCAAAGGAAATTACAGTCTGTGGGACCCTAACAGAATCTTCATGGCATTCTTCACATAAATAGAAAACAAAATATCCAATGGTTCATACAGAAGCAGAAAAAAACACCAGAGGCAGAGAGCCCTGAGCAAAAAGGACAATGTTAAAGGAATTACAATCCCAGAGTTCCGAGCTACAGTCGCAAAAACAGCATGATGCTGGACCCAAAGCAGACGTGGTGGAACAAATAGAAGTCCCAAGTTTAAGAACATGAACCTGACAGTCAACAAAGACACCAAAAACCGCACACCAGGGGAGAGACAGCACCTTCCACAAACAGTACTGGAAAAACTGGATTTCCACATGTAAAAAAGTGAAACTAGACCCAAATCTATCACCCTGCACAGAATCAATTCATCTCCAAATGGATCAACATAAAACCAGAAACACCAAATCTTCTAGAACATAGGCAGTCCCTTGCATGATACAGGTGTGGAAAAGGAATTTCTGAATAGCACCCCCCCATCTGCTCATTGCTAGACTTTGTCATAAACTGGTGTCATCTGGGAAGAGACAACCTCAACTGACAGTTGAGATAGCCTCAACTGAAAAAAGTCTCTATCAGGTTGGCCTGTAGGCAAATGTGTGGAAAATCTTCTTGATGAACAATTGATGTGGAAAGACCCATCCCATAGTGGGCAGTGCGACTTGTAGGTAAGTGGTCCTGTGTTATATAAAAAGGCATATTGAGCAAGCCAGCAAGCAGCATTACGCCATGGTCTAGTCTCTAGGTCCTGGCTTGAGTTTCTCCTGTGGCTTCTCTTAGTGATAGACCATAAACTGTAAAACGAAATAAACCTTTTCCTCCACAAGTTGAGTTTCGGTCAATGTTTTATCACAGCAACAGAAAACAAACAAGAAAACTCAAGAATTAAGGCCAACAACTGGCAAAAGGGATGTCATAAAACTGAAAAGTCTATCCAGTAAAGAAAACAGTCAGTCACGTGACGAGACAGCCTGCAGAGGGTGAGAGACTTCTTGCCAGCTACACATCTGACACAAGGTTAACATTCCAAATACAGAAAGAACTCACAAAACTAATGGCCCATTCAAAAGAGGTGCTATAGGCCTAAGCAGAGTTCTCAAGAAAGAAGAAGAAGAAGAAGAAGAAGAAGAGGAGGAGGAGGAGGAGGAGGAGGAGGAGGAGGAGGAGGAGGAGAAGAAGAAGAAGAAGAAGAAGAAGAAGAAGAAGAAGAAGAAGAAGAAGAAGAAGAAGAAGAAGAAAAAGGCTAAGAAATACCTTTAAAGGTACTAAACATCTTTAGCTATTAGGGAAATGTGTTGGGGTCCAGGAATCACCTCACAAACTACACTAACACCGATCTCAGTCAGACAGGGATAGTTTATTGAGCATACAACCCAGGACTGATAGATCAGGGTTATGGTCCTGGTTCAGGAACCGAACTGTGACCCCAAGTTAAGGTCCTACAGGTCTTTTTAAGCCTGAAATCTACAAACATCTGTGCCAAGTTATTCCACCAATCAGGATTTAGGCATGGGGGATTTCCTTAGGAACATATCTTTGTTGGACACTTACCTTTTCCTATGGTTTGGGGTGTTCAACTGTGGCAGGGGACTTGCCTTCTCTAACATGAATGTCTTAACTTGTCTATCAGGATGAGGCTTGTCTAACACGCATGTCTTAACTTGCCAACCAGGGTGTCAGTTGCCCACACACATGTTTCTTTCTGCCATTGGGAGCGCTACTGTGGAAATTAGAATGGAGAATTTAAAAAAACAAACAAAAACAAAAACAAAACTAAACTAAAACTAAAACTAAAACTAGGCTACTCTGAGGCATAATGCCCAAAGAACTAGATATCCAGTTTTAGAGATGTTTGCTTGTCCATGTACATTGCCGCTGTATTTACAATAGCTAGAAAGTGGAGACTGCTTAAGCCACCAGGTGGTGGCTTACACCTTTAATCCCAGCACTTGAGAGGCAGAGGCAGGCTAATTAATTTCTGAGTTCAAAACCAGCTTGGTCTTTATAGTGAGTTCCAGGACAACCAGGGCTTACGGAGAAACCCTATATAGAAAAACCAAAGGGGAAAAAAAGAAGAGAAAAGAAAAGAAAAGAAAAAGATTTTCAACAAGATCACAGACAAAAAAAAAAAATTATAACCTAAAGAAATAGATGCTTATCACAGAGAAACCCTGTCTCGAAAAACCTATATATATTAAGAAATAGATGCTTATCAATGTAGAAGCATACAGAATTGCAAATAGACTGAACTAGAAAGTCCCCTTAACATATAATAATCAAAATACTAAACATACAGAACAAAGAAAGAATATTAAAAAGCTGCAATGGGGGGTTGGGGATTTAGCTCAGTGGTAGAGCGCTTGCCTAGCAAGCGCAAGGCCCTGGGTTCGGTCCTCAGCTCTGTTAAAAAAAAAAAAAAAAAGCTGCAATGGAAAAAGACCAGGTAACATAAAAAGGCATACCTATTAGAATAACACCTTACTTACTTCTCAGTGGAGACTCTAAAAGACAGAAGAGCTTAGAAAGATGTTCTACAGACTCTGTGAGCCCCTAATACCAGCCCTGAGTGTATGTATATATGTGTATATATATACGTGTGTATACATATATATATATATATACACACACGTATATATATACACATATATACATATATATATACATATACACACACACACACACACACACACGCACACACACACACACACACACACACACACATATATGAAAACTTTCAATCACAATAGATGGAGAAATGAAACCAAATGTAAGCAATATCTGTCTACAAATTCAGCCTTCCTAGAGATGGAATTAGAAGGAAACCACCGGGGCTGGTGAGATGGCTCAGCGGTTAAGAGCACTGACTGCTCTTCCGAAGGTCCTGAGTTCAAATCCCAGCAACCACATGGTGGCTCACAACCATCTGTAACGAGATCTGATGCCCTCTTCTGGTGTGTCTGAGGATAGCTACAGTGTACTTACATATAATATAAATAAATCTTTAAAAAAAAAAAAACAAAAAGAAGGAAACCACCACCCTAAAGAAGTTAACTGTACCTAAGAAAACACAGGAAATAATCTCAGACCAGCAGATCAAAACAGGGGACTCACACAATAACAACAACAGCAACAATAAGAATCAATAATCATTGGTCATCAATAATTCTCAACATCAATAGTCTCAATTCCCCAATAATGGCTGGTATAGCCATTTTAATATCTGACAAAATAAACTTCAAATCAAAACTAATTAGAAGAGATTGGGAAGAACACTCAAACTCAGCAAAGGAAACATCCACCAAAAAGGGCATTGCCATTTTTAACATCTATTCCGTGAGAACACGGACATCCAAGTTTGTAAAAGAAGCATTTGAACAGCATAATTCACATAGTGACCCTCCCACACTCATAGCAGGAGCTTTCAATGACCCACTGTCTCTATTAGACAGGGCATCCAGACAAAAACTAAACAGAGAAATGCTGAAGATAATAGATGAGATAATAGACTTTATAAACCGAAGGGACCTACCACGGAATCTAAAGAACATTTCACCCAAACACGGAAGAATGCGCCTTCTTCTCACCATATTGTGAAACTTTCTCCCAAATTGATCACATACTCAGACACAAAGCAAGTCTCAACAGATACAAGAAACATAATTGAAATGACTCCTGCATCCTATCTGACCACCATGGGTTAAAGATGGATATCAACAACAACAGAAACAATAGAAAACTTACAAACTCATGGAACAATTTGCTACTGAATGAAAAATGGGTCAGGACAGAAATTAAGAAAGAAATTAAAGCCTTTCTAAAATTGAATAAAAATGAATACACAACATATCCAGGCTTATAGCACAAATGAGAGCTTTGCTAAGAGGCAAGTTCATAGCACTAAGTATCTACTAATAATGTAACAGGACAAATGAAACCTTTAGAACATAATGAAGAATTCACAGCCCAAATCTGTAGATGGAAAGAAATAATTAAACACATGACTGAAATCAATAAAATAGAAACAACAATAAAAAACAGTACAGAGAACAATGAAACAAAAAGTTTGGTCCTTCTTTGAGGAAATCAGTAAGATTTGCTCAATTTAAGCAATTTAAACATACCCATAACCCCCAGTGAAACAGAAACAATCATCAAACGTCTCCCAACCAAAAATTATCCAGGGACAGGTGGTTTTAACACAGAATTCTACTGGACTTTCAAATATAAATTAATGCCAATATTCCTCAAATTATTCTACAAAATAGAAACAGAAGTAATTGTCCATTTCAGTTTATGAGGCCATAGTTATCCTGATACCCAAACCACACAAAGACCAAACAAAGAAAGAGAATTTTCCCCCTAAAATTACTCAATAAAACACTTGGAAACTGAATCCAAGAACACATAAAGAAATCAACTAGGTCTCATCCCAGAGATGTAGGGATGGTTCAATATACAAAAATAAATAAATGTAATTGACCATATAAACAAACTGAGACACAAAAAACACATGATAATTTCATTTATGCAGAAAAGGCTTCTGACAATATCCAACATTCCTTTGTGACAAAATTCTTGAAGAAATTAGAAATATAAGAAACATACTTCAACATAATAAAGGTGGTTTAGGGCAAGCCCATAATCAACATCAACTTAAATGAACAGAAACTCAAAGCAATTCCACTAAAAATCAGGAACAAGACTAAGTTGTCCACTCTCTCCATACCTGTTCAATATAGTTGCTGAAGTCTTAGCTAGAACAAGAAGAACAACTAAAGGAGATCAAAAGTATACAGATTGGAAAGGAAGACGTCAAAGTATCTTCATTGGCAGATAAGTAGTGATCAACGAGTGACCCTGAAAATCCCACTGGGAAACTCCTACACTTTCAGCAAAGTAGCTGAATACAAAGTCAACTCACAGAGCTGGAGAGAGGGCTCAGCGGTTAAGAGCACTGACTGCTCTTCCAGAGGTCCTAAGTTCAGTTCCCAGCAACCACATGGTGGCTCACAACCATCTGCAATGGGATCCGATGCCTCTTCTGGTGTGTCTGAAGACAACTACAGTGTACTCATATAAAATAAATATAGAAAAAACAAAGTCAACACACAAAAAATCAGTAGCCCTATATAAAAATGACAAATGAACTGAGAAATCAAGAAACAATACCTTTCACAGTAGCCACAAATACTATAAAGTATCTGGGATAGCTCTAATCAAGCAAGTGAAAGATTTGTATGATAAAAACTTCATCTTTGAAAAAAATTAAAGATATCAAATGATAGAAAGATGTCCTATGCTCATGAATCATTAAGAATGGCCTTCCTACCAAAAGCAATCTATAGATTCAATGCATTCCCCCCAAATTCCAACATGTTTCTTCAAAGATCTTGAAATGAAAATTATCAGCTTTACAAAAAAAAATAGGATAGCTAGAACAATCTGGAATAATGAAAGAACTGTGGGAGATGTCACTATCAACAATTTAAAGTTGTAAAGCTATAGTAATAAAAACAATGTGGTTTTGGCACAGAATAGACATATTGGTCAATGGAATTGAATTGAAGACCCAGACATAAACCCACATCCCTATGGACACCTGGGTTTTTTTTTTTATTTTAATAAAGGCATAAATATACACTAGAAAGAGAGAGCATGTTCAACAAATGAAAATGGTCAAACTGGATGTCTGCATGTAGAAGAATCAAAATAGAACCACACTTATGACCCTGCATAAAACTCAACTCCAAATAGATCAAAAACACGAACATAAGATCAGATACACTAAGCCTAATAGAAGAGAAAATGGGGAATAGCCTTGAACTCTTTGACCCAGGAAAAGACTTTCTAAGCAGAATACCATTAGCATAAGCACTAAGATTAGCAACTCATAAATGGGACCTCTCTCGTGAAATTGAAATTCGTGTGGCAAAGGATATCATCATTTGGACAAAGGTAGACTTTTTTAACAGAGAAAGCATATAATTGGGAGGATAGAAAGTGGGATAGATAGATCTGGGAAGAGTTGTCGTAGAAAAAAAAATGACCAAACTATTTTATATGAAGGATTTTCTTTTCTTTTCTTTTCTTTTTGTTGTTGTTGTTGTTGTTGTTTTTTCGAGACAGGGTTTCTCTGTATTGCCCTGGCTGTCCTGGAACTCACTTTGTAGACCAGGCTGGCCTCAAACTCAGAAATCCACCTGCCTCTGCCTCCCAAGTGCTGGGATTAAAGGCGTGCGCCACCACGCCCGGCGAAGGATTCTCAAATACAAAATTTAAAAAAACATTAAGCAATAAGATAAGAAAGAACAATAAAGTAACATGACAAAGCACATATATACTCATAACAATCTTTAACGTTTATACACATGTGACGTTCAAAAGTGAAAATGGGGGAGTCCTGCAGAGGAGGGGGAGGAAGAATCTGAGGAACTAGGGGTGTCCGGGACACCACACGGACACAAAATCAACTGATGGGAACTTCTAGGGGCTCGCAGATATTGGGGAGCCTGAAGGGTGTGACCTGGGTCCTCTGCATGGGCATATGGTTGTGTAACTCAGTGTTCCTGTGGGAACCCTAAAAGTGGAAGTGGGGGCTGTCCCCGACTCTTTTGCCTATGTGTGGGACCCTTTTCCTCCTACTGGATTGTCTCGTCCAGCCTTAGTGGGACAGTGTGTGCCTGTTCTCATTGTAGTTCGCTTTGCCTCGTTTGGTTGATGTCCCTGGGAGGCAGGGGGATGGATCTGGGGAAGAAGGGAGGTGGGGGTAATGACTGGAGAAGAGTAGAGGGAAAACTGTGGTCAGAATAAAATAATAAAGAGAGAATGGAAATAAATTGCTAGACTTAATTTTCAATTTGTACGTGAAGTAGTTAAATCGTGGAAAAAATGAATAATAATAACTATATAGAATGTTTTGTCCCAAATATATGATGTAAACTGAAGGAATATACACCAATTTAACCAAAAAAGCAATGCTTTGTGAAGAAGCTTCTAGTCAAAGGCTGTTTAGACGTTAAGAGTCAGGAAGAAGCAAGCATGGGATAGGCTGATCTGTTTATAGTTAATTGTGGTTGAAGCACTGGCTCCATGTGATTAATTATAAGCTGGTTGTTCTCACTGGCATTGGACTTTCGCCTATAAAATAAAGCCACAGGTTAATAATTTACTATGGTTCTCTTATGGACAGCCTTTTCAACAGATGGTGCTGGCTCATCTGGCAGTCAACATGTAGAAGAATGCAAATTGATCCATTCTTATCTCCCTGTACAAAGCTCGAGTCCAAGTGGATCAAGGACCCCCGGCATAAAACCAGAATACACTGAATCTCATAGAGAAAGCAGGGGGGGGCGCGGAGGGGGGGGAAGGTCTCAAACACATGTGCACAGGGGAAAAGTTCCTGAACAAAACACCAATGGTTTATGCTCGAAGAACAAGAATCGACAAATGGGGCCTCATTAAATTGCAAAGCTTTTGTAAGGCAAAGGGCACTGTCAATAGGGCAAGACTTGCCCCCCCTCCCCGAGATAGGGTTTCTCTGTATAGCCCTGGCTGTCCTGGAACTCACTCAGTAGACTAGGTTGACCTCGAACTCAGAAATCCATCTGCCTCTGCAAATGGATTACAGGTGTGTGCCACCACCGCCCAGGTAGGGCAAGACTTTCTTAAATGGTACTGAACGGGGCATAGGGGCACACATCTTTAGTCCCAGAACTCAGGAGACAGAGGCAGTAGGATCACCGTGAGCTTGAGAATGGCAGCCTGATCTACATAGCAAGTTCCAAGACAGCCGAAACTACACAGTGAGACCCCCGTCTCAAATCAAAAATAAATAAAAATGAAATAAGTGGCGAAAGGAAGAGTGCATATCCTTACACCACAAAAATGAAACTAGATCCATATTCTTACCTTGCACAATTTTAAAACCGTATCAAAGATCTCAACGTAAAACCTGAACCTCTAAGCATGAACCCTTAAAACTATTAGGGAAAATACTTTCTAGGCACAAGCAGCCATAAGAAAAGGATGCCAATAACGCAGGACATAGTTCCAAGAGTCGACAACTGGGATTGCACAAGATTGAAAAGCCTCTACACAGGAAAGACAGCCACCACCAGAACAAAGAAACAGCCTACGTAATGGAAAAAGGTTTCACCAACTTCGCCTCAGATGATGGGTTCATAACTGAAATATACAAAGAACCGCACGGCCAGGCGGACGTGGGGCACACCTTTAATCCCAGCACTCAGGAGGCAGAGGCAGGCGGGTCTTTATAAGTTCAAGAGCCTGGTTTACAGAGAGAGCCCCAGCACAGCCAGAGCTATATAGGAAAACCCTGTCTTGAAAAATAAACAAAGCATATAGAATATATCCAATTTAAAAAAAAATAAAAATAAAAGCAATTGAAAAACTTTAAAAAAAAAAGAAAAGAAAAATAAAGCTAAACTAAAAGTACTTTAAAAAAAAAAAAAAAAAAAAAACAACCTGCACTTAAATGTGTGATTCTGACCAAAAGGCAGTCTTGAACAGCCAGGGGGATTAAAACAAAACAAAACAAAACAAAACAAAACACCCAGGGCCTTGCATGTTCTGAGCATGTATTCCCACTGAGTTACACCTCTGGCCTGTGGTCCTCGCTCCATCTCCTGGTTAAAACTTCTATGTGGACGCTGGAGTGGGGTGGGAAATGCGAGTGAAGAAAATGTAGTCCTCATATATGAAGTTCTCAGATAAAATTTTATTTTTTTATTATTTTTTTTATTTTTAAAGATTTACTTATGTATATGAGTACACCATCGCTGTCCTCAGACACACCAGAAGAGGGCGTCAGATCTCATTACGGATGGTTGTGAGCCACCACGTGGTTGCTGGGGATTGAACTCAGGACCTCTGGAAGAGCGGTCTGTCTGTGCTCTTAACCGCTGAGCCATTAAAACCCACAGTTTTTCTTTAAACGCATTAACATGAAGTTGAGTGGGTAGGGAGGTGAGGAGGATCTCAGAGGAGAAAGAATATAATAGAAAAAATTTGCACGAAAAAAAAAGAAACTAAAATGGTAATAAAAATTAAAAAAAAATGTTAAAGAAGAAAAAACTGCCCTCCGCCCCTCTCCGTCCATGGGTTGGTTCAGTGGCGCCCTCCACTGGCCAACATTAAGCATTACAGATCACATTGCACCACATCAAGTCCAAGAATAAAGTCACCCTTCATTGTGGTTGCGTCGTCTCAGGCACTGGCAAATATCAGAAGTCACTGCATCCGGCATATTTTCCCAGTAGGGAACTAGAGTTCCAGGGTGAAGATCGTGCTTTTTAAATATACTTGTATTAATTATTAGAGAAGCAAATAGACACACGCAAGCTCTTACTTAAATACGCCACAGCCCCGCGCCAGGTTTCTCCTTAGGGCTACCCTCACCTCCTTGTTCCTCAGGGTGTAAACCACGGGGTTCAGCAGCGGGGTCACCACTGTGTAGAACACCGCCACCAGGCGGTCGTGGGAGGGGTTGGCCCCAGAGTCTGGCCGCAGGTAGATGATGGAGGCGCAGCCGAAATGCACGATGACCACCGTGAGGTGGGCCGCGCAGGTGGAAAAGGCTTTGCGCCGCCCCGCGGCCGAAGGGATCCTCACAATGGCCGCCACGATGAAGGCGTAGGAGAGGAGGATGAGGAGGAAGGAGAAGAGCACCACGAGGACGCTCAGGAAGAAGATGCCGAGCCCCTTGAGCGAGCTCTCGGCACAGCTGAGCTTGAGCACTGGCGCGATGTCGCAGAAGAAGTGCTCCACGCGGCCTGCGCCACAGAAGGGCGAGGAGAAGATCATGCAGGTCTCGATCAAGGCCACTGAGAAGCCAGAGCAGAAGACCAAGGCTCCCAGACACAGGCAGACGGTGGGTCTCATGATCACAGAGTAGCGCAAGGGGTGGCAGATGGCCACATACCTGTCATAGCCCATCAGGGTGAGGAGGAAGCAGTGGCTACAGCCCAAGCCCAGGAAGAAGAACATCTGGGCCCGGCAGCCCGCGATGGAGATGGCCTGGCTCTCCATCAGCAGACGAGCCAGCATGTTGGGGATGGTGACCAGTGTGTAGCAGGTCTCCGAGAGGGAGAGCACGGCCAGGAAACGGTACATAGGGGTATGGAGAGTGCGGTCCACCTGGATGATGGTGATGATGGTGGCGTTGCCACTGAGCGTGACCAGGTGGTAGGTGAGGAGGAATAAGATGAAGAGAGTGGGCCTCAGCTCTGGGAGGTTGGAGAATCCCACCAGCACAAACTCTGTCACCAGCCAGGTCCCGTTGTCCTGCTCTTTCTCAGGAGCCTGAGAGGAGACAGGGATAAGGCAGGGCAGTGAGGCGAGGCATCCGGTGTCGGGGAGGAGAACCATCACTGGTTTGCAGACAAGACGGGGAGAGAGAGAGAGAGAGAGAGAGAGAGAGAGAGAGAGAGGTGCTGGAGAGATGGCTCTGAGTACTGGCTGCTCTTTGAGAGGACCCAGGTTCGATTCCCAGGACCCACACAGAGCAGCTCACAATTGTCTCTAATCCGACACTCTTACACAGACATACATGCAACACACATGAAATAAAACAAGAGAAAGGAAGCCGGGCGTGGTGGCGCACGCCTGTAATCCCTGCACTTGGGAGGCAGAGGCAGGCAAATTTCTGAGTTCGAGGCCAGCCTGGTCTACAAAGTGAGTTCCAGGACAGCCAGGACTAGACAGAGAAACCCTGTCTCGGAAAAACCAAAAAAAAAAAAAAAAAAAAAAAAAAAAGAGAGAGAGAGAGAGAGAGAGAAAGGAAAAACAATTTATAAATTAGGGCCTGAAGAAATGGCTCAGTAGTTAAGGGGACTTCCTCCGCTTTTGGAGGATGAGAGTTTACTTCTTAGATCCAATAGTAGGTGGCACACACACACACACACACACACACACACACAAACACACACAGGCACAAAAAACAAAAAACAAAAAACTTAAGCCCACAGTACCCAGTATTCCTAGGGCTCCCATCCCAGTACCAAGCAGGTCTAATCTTGTTCAGCACCTGAGGACAAACAAGGTCAGACCCCTCAGGGCAATATGGCCACAGACACAAAGTAAAGATCTTTAGAGGGGGAAAGAAGACAGTAAGGCCACCGCTGGCTTATTTAAATCTAGAGAGAGATCCTAGAGAGAACTCATGGCCCACCAGGGTATGGAGAAAGAAATGAAGCAGGGAAGGCAGACAGCCGATAGCGGTACACTGCTGGGCTGAGGAGGTGCTCAGCGGGGAAGGATGCTTGCTGTTCACCTGTGGGGACCTGAATCCCCGGAACATACTTATACGGGACACCTGGCAGCTGGCTGCACCCCCCTGAGCCTCCCTCATCCGCGAACTTGACAATAACGGCTAGGAACACACCGCTGACAAATAGTGCTGTGACCGAGTTCCCCACCCAGAAGCTGAGAAGATCAGGCAGTCTTGCATGTGTCGAGACTACCAGCATCCTAAGACCTTTCATTGTGGGACATCTTCCCAATGAACTGGAAACCCAAGCCGAACACAGAACTCCAGGTACCAGCATTCTGACCGCTAAAAGAACCTGGATGAGGCATGTCGTAAACACAGGGCCAGATTCATGCTCCCACCTCTTAGACAGGAAGACCAGCATGTCCAAGAAGTCACCTGATGGGACCTGCAACCCTCATCTGCTCAGTTGGAGCCCATGAAATGTACACCCCATGAAGGTCCCAGGACAGCCCTTGCCTGCAGGGGTTACCTGTGGGCTCTGTGTTCAGGGACCTGTCAGTGTCATCCCCACTGTGAAAGCCAGAGACCCAGGGTCCTTCCCAAAAAGTGTGGGAATCAGAGAACCAGGAATGCTGGGGGGAGAAGGCCTGGTCCCTCCTTTCCTATTTCTTCTCATTGGGAACCCCTGAGGTTAGAGCCCTCCCCTGCTGCTTCCAGCTCTCATCCTACGGCGTTCTGTGTCTGTGTGTCTGTGTCTGTGTGCCCATGTAGCTCTGGGTTGCATGAGCATGTAGCCCCACACTCCCAAACCCTCTCCTCTGTCTCACCACCGTCCATACCAGGGTTCTGTGTCTGCGGGGCTCAGAGCTGGGAGGGGCCCCCTCCTGCTTCCTTCTGAGAACATTACAGATTCTCCTGGACGAGGCAGACCCAACTCACAACTGGAATGGAACCCCTTCAAAAGACTCTCCATGAAAGTATGTCACGTTCAATCTGGAAACTTCCCTCCCTCCGTTCATCTTTAGATCCCTCCCTAAGGTGGGGATGGTCAGATGGCTTCTGTAGCCAGAATGGAACTCACCATAGCGACGATAGGTTCTTACATCCCCGTGAATGTCTCCCTCTGCCTAAGAAGGGAGGGGCCGAGGACCCACGTTGTCATATTCTGGGGTCCCTGGAGTTCCTGTCCCTAAGCTCTGCAGTCACTAACAAGCCCCCCAGGGCCAGGCTGGTGCTTTGAGAAGTATTCTCTCTCCTGGAACTAGAGACCCTGGGGTCTTTTTTCCCCAGCATCCAGCCCTAAGCCTCAGAGTAAGGAAAGAATAATTGGGGTCCTCCCTTAGGGACAGCAGTCACAAGTGCACCGCTAACTCCATGAGAGCGCCTGGTGATCTATAAGGAGTGTCACCTCAGCTGGTCAAGGCTGCTTCCCAAAGACTCTGCCTTTGTGGGAGAAAAAAGTCGATGATTTGGTGTTGTTACTTGGGTTGCTCAGGACTAATTTAGAGTCCCACAGCCTCCTCGGTCTGTTCTTTCTAGCTACTTTTCAGTCACTAAACATGTTAGCGAGGGCTGTATTGCTGTGAAGAGACACCATGCCCACTTAGTTGGGGCTGGCTTACAGTTCAGAGGTTTAGTCCAGTATCATGTCAGGAAGCAGGCAGACATGGTGCTAGAGAGGGAGGAGGTCGCTGAGAGTTCTACATCTGGATCATGGGACAGCGAGAGGGACACTGGAACTGACTTGAGCATCTGAACCTCACACCCACCTGTTGTGATAGGCACACTTCCTCCAATATAGGCCACACCCACTCCGGCAAGGCCACACCCACTCCGGCAAGGCCACACCTATTATGCCAGAGTATACCTACTCCAAGGTCACAGCCACTCCAACAAACCCACATCTCCAATAATGCCACTCTCTGTGAGTCTGGCAGCCATTTTCATTCAAACCACCACATCCATGCTCTCCTCAATTTCTCTCCACCCCTCAGAACCACAGTAATTAATGTTCTGACCTGCTGCAACTGACTACTTAGAGCACCGACCACCGCTGCCTTCATCTGTCCATCCTCTGCACCAGGCTCCAGATCAGACTCTGGCTAGCCAGTACCCTCTCTCGGACGCTCTCCTTCTCTCTCTGTCTCTGTCTCTGTCTCTGTCTCTGTCTCTGTCTCTCTCTCTCTCTCTCTCTCTCTCTCACACACACACACACACACACACACACACACACAAGTAACATTATATGGATTAAACAGGTTATATTTAGATGTGTGTCTGTCTGTCTTTGTGTCTATGTGTGTCTGTGTGTGTCTGTGTGTGCATAGACATATATTCATCCAATAACCATTCGTGATAAAAGAGGCCATGAATTTCATGACGGAGAACGGGGAGAGGGGTCTATGGGAGCATTTGGAAGGAGAAAAGGGAAGGGAGAAATATATGTCATAATATCAAAAACAGAAAGATTTTATTTTATGCGTATGAATGTTTTTATCTGCGTGCATGTATGTACATGGGGTGTGTGCCCACGGCGGTCACATGAGGACGTGAATCCCCTGGAAGTGGAGTTACAGATGGTTGTGGTCTGCACGCAGGTGCTGGTAATGGAACCTGGGCAAGGCAGGTTCACACGCACACAGTCCTCTGCAAGAACAGCCAGCGCTCCTAACCACTAAGCCGTCTCCCTAGTCCCATGTCACAACACTGGGCCACGGTTAGGGCTCCTGTCTTGCATGTTGGATCATGCACTTCCCTTCCTCACTATTAAAAGTCGGGCCTGAAGGACACCTTCTGTCACTGCCGTGATCCCTTCCTTGTTGTCCAACGTTATCATCCCCTATGCATGTTTGTGTTGAGCTCAAGGCAAATCTGGTCTACAGGGAGTTCCAGGTCAGCAGGACTGCACGGAGAAACTCTGTCTCGAAAAAAAATAATAAATGTATAATATAAAGTTTTATAAAAAATAATCTATATATTATATTTATTTGTGTGCGTGGTGGGGGCATGTGTGCACAAGTGTGCCGTATTGTACGGTAAGTTGCAGGTGATGGTTTTGTCCTTCTGCCATGTGGATCACAGGTGCAACAGGCACCTTTATCCGCTAAGCCATCTAGCCAGCCCCTGTGCATAGGGGGAGCCCTGTCTGTATGGTGAATTATTCTTCTCTAATAAAGGTTGGACCTTCAAGGTATCTTCTATTTCTTCCCCTATGTTTTTTTCCTCCTCAGTCTCTGTGACCTTGTCACGGGTGACAAGTTTTTGGGTCCCAGGACGGACTCCTCGGCACAGATCTAACTTGTATTTGATTTCCACTTTGACCTCCTACCTAGCTACAAAAAACAGACTGGCAAAAGGGCTCAGAGGGCCAAGAGGGCCAAGGCACTTGCTACCAAGGACGATGACCTACGTACAGTCCCAGAAGCCAACGTGGTAAGAGGAGACAATTGACTCCCGGAAGTTGTCCTCTGACCGGAAGCACATGTTTGCGCATGCTCATGCATGCACACACAGACAAGCACAGACACACACGAGAGAGAGAGAGAGAGAGAGAGAGAGAGAGAGAGAGAGAGAGAGAGAGAGAGAGGGACTGAGAAATAAATATAACTTAAAAAAAAAAGAAGAAGAAATGCAAACCGATACTTCCATTTCGCCCTTTTTTCTCTCCAAGTTAGAGGCTGGTGCGGAGGATGCCCACACACGCCTTTCCCACCTGCGGTTACACTGTAAGTTCCCGCTGAGAAACCATCCTCCCTCAGCTTCATGTTTCATTGCTCACTGCGGTGGCATGCCCCTGCCTCCGCAACTAACCAGCACTCCCATTCCACATCTGCTCCTCTCAGGGAATACACGGCTCTCTGTGGTCCTTCCGTCTGTATTGGGGTATCACTATGTTCACGTGGTAGATCCCACTCATCAAGGATGCATGACACTCCGTTTCACATAAGAGAAGACAGATATACTGGCGTCCCCCTTAAGTAGGGATCTCAGACAGAAATAACCAATTGCCAGTCACGGTAAGAGTGAGCCAGTCATCGGAGACTCATTTCCACTGTCAGACAACTGAGTCTCAGTTGCATGTCACAGGGAGCATGCAGTCACCACTGCAGCAGGGAGACACCCCATCCCACAGCACGTGGATCGAG
Source organism: Apodemus agrarius (assembly GCA_964023405.1). Lineage (NCBI taxonomy): Eukaryota > Metazoa > Chordata > Mammalia > Rodentia > Muridae > Apodemus > Apodemus agrarius. The sequence goes on along the minus strand of OZ030026.1, from coordinate 52,163,138 downwards.
GTAGCCACTGCCTCTGTGGATTCTCCGCCCTCACAGAGACGGTGGCAGCCACAGGGCTAGGCAGGCATTGCACTCCTCAGCTCATCTCTGATTCTGTCATCTCTATTCAGGCACTAATTGTGAAGAGACTGAAGTGTCCGTTTCCCCCATACGGGGCACCAACAGCAACCTGGAGAAACGATTCCAACCAGGTCTAGCATAGTGAACCAGGGAGTTCACTGAGGTAATTCACAGGACTGAAAATATCTGAAAAGAGCAAGCATTTGAGGGTTGTGGGACCCTAAATTCGGCTTTGGCATCCTGAGTAACAACATCAAATTATCTACTTCTTCCTCCCACAAAGATGGGATCTTGGGGAAGCAGCCTTGAGCTGCTGACGTGACACTCCTTGCAGATCATTGAAAGCACTGATGGAGCCGGGGCGGTGGTGGCGCACGCCTTTAATCCCAGCACTTGGGAGGCAGAGGGAGGCAGATTTCCGAGTTCGAGGCCAGCCTGGTCTACAGAGCAAGTTCCAGGACAGCCAGGGCTACACAGAGAAACCCGTCTTGAAGAGAAGAAGAAGAAGAAGAAGAAGAAGAAGAAGAAGAAGAAGAAGAAGAAGAAGAAGAGAGAAAAGAAAAAAGAAAGCACTGATGGAGCCAGGGATGCTTTGGGGACTGCTCCCTGTAGAGGAATTTTAATCCAACATGGCTGCCCTGGCAAAGGACCACATCCAAAGGCCATCTAGGTCTCCGCGACCAGCTGGAACAGTCATGCTATGGATTACAGTCTGATCCGGCTAAAATACAGACACATCCTTTAATCCCTAACAATGAAGCTGAGGTGCGTTTGTAGAAGGAAACAGCCGTGTTTGAAAGTAACATCTGATTGAGAGGCAAAGAGACCAATCAGGGAAAGACGTGGCAGAATGGGTCGGAGATAGGATAGGCCAGCTCTCATGAGAACAGCACAGGAAGGAGGGGCTAGTTTAGAGCAGCGCAGGGAGAGAGTGTGTATGCTCGGCAGTTTTAGCAGGACAGTTTTACAGAGAGGTGGCAGAGAGAATAAGCTAGACACGGGTGAAGACAGAACGAGCCAGAGGATGAGAAGGAGCCACAAGATTAGAACATATCGCCGAAGTTAAAATGAGGCCAGGCAGAACAATTCAGTGAGAAGGCTAGAGAAGATGGAATGACTCAGTCAGTACGGAAGATTAGATTGCTCAGAAACAAGAAGCCTCAAGACCTAGGCCTGGGGATAGTTAGAACAGAGGAAGAGACTGGGCTCAGGCCAAGCTGTGTATTCACGGTCTGGATATAGCTCTCATCTCCTCCCTCCATCTGAGGGAACTAAAAGCAAAATTAATAGTCCCCAAAGGAGTATTCCAATTAATCCTTCCCTGCTCTGAGGCTTAGGGCTAGATGCTAGGGGGAAAGACCCTAAGACCTCTAGTTCCAGGAAAGAGAATTTCTCATAGCACCAGCCTGGCCCTGGGAGGCTTGTTAGCGACTGCAGAGCTCAGGGACAGGAGCTCCAGGGACCCCAGAATATGACAATGTGGGTCCTCGGCCCCTCCCTTCTTAGGCAGAGGGAGACATTCACGGGGATGTAAGAACCTATCGTCGCTATGGTGAGTTCCATTCTGGCTACAGAAGCCATCTGCCCATCCCCACCTTAGGGAGGGATCTAAAGATGAACGGAGGGAGGGAAGTTTCCAGATTGAACGTGACATACTTCCATGGAGAGTCTTTCGAAGGGGTTCCATTGAAATTGTGAGTTGGGTCTGCCTCGTCCAGGAGAATCTGTAATGTTCTCAGAAGGAAGCAGGAGGGGGCCCCTCCTGCCTCTGAACCCAGACCCAGAACCCTGGTACACGGATGGTAGTGAGACAGAAACAAGTGGGCTTGGGAGTGTGGGGCTGCATGCTCATGCAGCGCAGAGCTATATGGGCACACAGACACACAGAAAGAGAGAGAGAGAGAGAGAGAGAGAGAGAGAGAGAGAGAGAGAGAGAGAGAACCTTGTATGGTGAGAGCTGGAAGCAGCAGGGGAGGGCTCTAGCCTCAGGGGTTCCTGATGAGAAGAAATAGGAAAGGAGGAACCCAGGCCCTCTCTCCCCGGCATTCCTGGTTCTCTGCGTTCCCACAGAGCCCACAGGTAACCCCTGCAGGCAAGGGCTGTCCTGGGACCTTCATAGGGTTCACATTTCATGGGTTCCAAGTGAGCAGATGAGGGTTGCAGGTCCCGTTTTCACTTGCTCTGGGCCAGGCTCTTTTAGCTTTCAGAATGATGGAACTACAATTAAGAGTTCTTGTTTCTCTCGCAGGGGACTGGGATTCATCCTTAGCACCCATATGATGGTGCTATCATAGCATATCTTCAGTTCCAGGAAATCCTGAGCCTCTGTGAACACCAGGCATGGACACAGCCATGTAGAAAACCATGCACATTGTCTCAGTCAGGGTTTCCATTCCTGCACAAACATCATGACTAAGAAGCAAGTTGGGGAGGAAAGGGTTTATTCCGCTTACACTTCGGCACAGCTGTTCATCACCAAAGGAAGTCAGGACTGGAACTCAAGCAGGTCAGGAAGCAGGAGCTGATGCAGAGGCCATGGAGGGATGTTTCTTACTGGCTTGCTTCCCCTGGCTTGCTCAGCCTGTTCTCTTATAGAACCCAAGACTACCAGCCCAGAGATGGCCCCACCCACAAGGGGCCCTTCCCCCTTGATCACTAATTGAGAAAATGCCCCACAGCTGGATCTCAGGGAGGCACTTTCCTAATTGAAGCGCCTTTCTCTGTGATAACTCCAGCCCGTGTCAAGTTGACACACAAAACCAGCCAGTACAGTTGTTTATATGATTGTGGGTGACCCTAACCCCACCCTATGGGGGTGGGAACATAGAACAAAGCCCACTGAGATAAAACACCTCCAGCTAAGGTACTAATGAAGTTATGCACACATGAATGTTTGAATCCCACCCTCGGCAGTGGTTGTGATGTAATCTTGTACAGTCTAGCCGATGCATGCCCCTCACCACAGTACATGGGTCTTCCCACTTCGATTAACACAAAGTAATCCTCCACAGGCACGCCCAGAGGCCTAGCTCCATCACCACCCATCACAGCTTCCTGGTCCCTGACCGAGACCTCTCCCCCCAGCCATTCCAGGATACCCTCCCCACCCTACCCCCTGAAAATCAGGGTCTCACGGGTGCTTGCAATTAAGTTAGCTGTCCTAGATACAAGAGTGGGCTCCCTCTGTGGGATGCTTTCATTTGCATAAAGCCAGAGTTGTGTGACTCTCTTCAAGTGCACAACCCTCAGGAATAAAAGCTCTCTCTTTGCTTGGAGTGTCACTGCATTGTTCAGCATTAACTCCCTGGAGTTTACTCATGCACATCACTAAAGGTGGGCCTCTTTGGGCCAAGGATCAAAAGTAAGGAATTCTATATCATAAAGAGATCTCAATTCAAAGTTCAAGGCCAACCTTGGGTACATACTGAATTTGAGTACAGCTTGGGTCACATTGAGACTCTAGGGGAGGGGGCAGGGGAAAAGGGAGGGGGGAGAGAGAGAGATCCTTTAAGAGATGGTGGTGGATCACCCCCAGAATTAACCATTAACCTTAGGGAAGGGCGAGGAGGTTGGGGTGTGTGCCAAACGTGCCATGCTCTGATGTGTTGAAGGCTGATCACCTCTTTTCTCTCAAACTCCCCGAAAAAGCTCTAAGGTTGAAGGCTTGCTGCCTGTGTAGCAGGATTCAGAGGCAGAGCCCTTGGGGAGTGATGGGATCATGGCGGCTCTGACTCCATCGTGGACTGAGCTGCTAATGGATTCATGAGGTTAGGAAGCGGCCTCACGCTTACAAAGGAAAACATCTCATTGGGGCTGGTTTGCAGTCAGAGGTTTACTGCGTTGTGAGGCGGCAAACAGGGCACCATGCGGGCAGACATGGGGCCGACCCCCCTCTCACCCGACCTCTCCAGAGACCCACCTTCCTCAGAGTGGCCTCATTTTGAAAGCGAGCTCTCGCCTTTGTTGTAGCTGGTTGTTCTTTGGACTTCTATGTGTTTTGCTTTTGGGACGTTGTCTTTACAGTAGCCAAGTTAGCCTTGAACTCTTTAACCCAGGCTGGCTTCAAACCCAGAATACTCCTGCCTCCTCTTTGAGTACTAGTTGCAGATACACAACAACCACCTCTCCCTCTCCCTCTCCCTCTCCTCCCCCCACCTCTCTCTCTCTCTCTCTCTCTCTCTCTCTCTCTCTCTCTCTGTGTGTGTGTGTGTGTGTGTGTGTGTGTGTGTGTGTCTTACTTAAGGTTTCTATTGCTGGGATGAAACACCATAACCAAAGCATCTTGGGGAGGAAAGGGTTTATTTGGTCTACACTTCCACATCAGTATTCACTATTGGAAGACATCAAGACAGGAACTCAGGTAGGAAGAATCCTGGAGGCAGCGGCTGACACAGAGTCCATGGAGGAGTGCCGTTTACTGGCTTGCTCCCCATGGCTTGTTCAGCCTGCTTTCTAATAGAACCCAGGACCACCAGCCCAGGGATGGCATCACCCATCACGGGCTGGGTCCGTTACTTTGTATTTTGACCTAAACAATTAACCATATAAAATTTTAAAAAGAAAGAAACAAACAATGAAAGAAACAAAGAAACAAAGAAAAGAAAAAGGTGCTGGGAAGATGGCTCAGCCCGCAAAGGACTTTCTGTAAGGATGGGTGCCTGCATCCGGATCCCCAGCTCCCGTGTAAGCTGGGTGTGGGTGTGTGCGACTGTAGCTCTGCAGGACAGAAACAGCCAGATCCCGGGGTTCTCTGGCCACCCAGGCGAGTAGAAACCCTCAAGCTCCAGTTTCAGTAAGAGACTATCTGTAGGGGGTACAGGGGCTGACCACCTTTAAATGCATCCCACTCCTGCTGGGCAGTGGTGGTGCACGCCTTTGATTCCTGCACTCGAGAGGCAGAGGCAAAAGGATCTCTGCGAGTATAAGGCCAGCCTGGTCTAGAGTTCCAGGACAGCCATAGCTACACAGGGAAATCCTGTCTTAAAGCAACAACAACAACAATAAAAATGTTAAAAATAGTAATAAAAGCCTGACAGTGGTGGCGCACGCCTTTAATCCCAGCACTTGGGAGGCAGAGGCAGGTGGATTTCTGAGTTCGAGGCCAGCCTGGTCTACAGAGTGAGTTCCAGGACAGCCAGGGCTATACAGAAAAACCCTGTCTCGAAAAACCAAAATGATGATGATGATGATGATAATTGATGATGATGATGATGATGATGATGATGATGATGATGATGATGATTGATGATGATGATGATGATGATTTTAAAGGAAAAAAGTTCCCGAAATAACACTACTGGGTTTTGTAGGGATTTTTTTTTCTTTTGGTTTGTCTGTTTCCGTTTTGAGTCACTGTATTGGTTACAACCCAAGATCCAAAAATTGGAATCACCTGATATGATGGTTAGCTTTATCACAATGACAGAACTTACAGATCACCTGGGAAGAGTTGTCTACAACAAGATGACCTGAAAGACAATCTTTAGGAGATTGTCTTAATTAAGTCTGTTGATGTGGGAAGCCAAAGCCTACTGTGGGTGGCATCATTCCCTAAGCAAAGGGTTCTAAACTGGGTAAGAAGAGTATAAAGATCCGGCTGAACACAAGGAGGCAACTCTCCATGCCTTCATTTCTTTCTCTCTGCTCTTGAAATGCAATGCGATGGGATTCGCTGTTTTCAGTTCTTGCCTCGTCTTTACAATGGTGGACTGTAACCTGGAATTTTTAATTAGAAAAAAACAAACAAACAAAACCCTCTGTCCCCTAAGTTTCTTTCTCCTCCTCCTCCTCCTCCTCCTCCTCCTCCTCCTCCTCCTCCTCCTCCTTTTTTGTTTTTTGAGACAGGGTTTCTCTGTGTAGCCCCAGCTGTCCTGGAACTCACGCTGTAGACCAGGCTGGCTTCAAACTCACAAATCCACCCCCCCTCTGCCTCCCGAGTGCTGGGATTAAAGACATGCGCCACCACTGCTTGTTAGGTATTTGCTTAAAGCAACAGAAATGAGGCTAGACACGTGACCAAAAAGGAAATCAAGGGCAGACTGGCAAAACACGCGGCTTTGCCCCAAGAATGGGAGTTCAAGTTAGCCCTGCGGAGGCAGAGGCCCGAAACCACCCACCTCGGACCTCGCACAGAAACCAGACACTCGGGTGTAACTATTCCTTTATTAGGTGGTAAGGGAACTGGGACGGTGAGGATCATACAGTGCAAGACCTGGGAATTCGGCTACGACGGACTGTGACCAGGTGTCGTGTTACAAAAACAGCCTAAAAACATTTCTACCGGGCAGTGAGCCTGAGCCCAGGGAATAACAGGACGAGGGAGCGCCACTCCCACCTGTATTTACAATTAGAAGTGGAATGCATACAAAATACATCGCCCCTGAAGTGCGCCCCCAGCAGGCCCTACAAGGCGAGCCAGGCTCTGGAAGGTGGGCCTGCAGCGGAGGCTTTGGGCAGGAGAGACCCCGTTCCCAGTGAGTCTACAAGTCTTATCTGGAATGCAGTGAAGTGAGAAAGGAGGATAGGGAGGGGAAGGAGGCTCCCGATGTCCCCTGACCCCAGGGGAGGGTGTGCCCAAGGCTGGCTACTTGGTACATACCAGGACCACGTACTCGGTACGCGGGACCCTAGTCATATCTGTGTACTCGGTACACAGAGTCCGGATCGGCCAAACGGGCCCACAGACTCAGCCCCACAGGGGCGCTGGAGGGATTTGCAGCTTGGGGGGAGGGGAGGGAAGGGAGCAACTCCATATATATATTTTGTAAAAAATAATAATAATAATAAGTCTGTTTAAATGAATTTGTCTCTATACAAAATGTAAAAAAAAAAAAGAAAGAAAAAATAATAACTCATGTCAGAGTGTGAGAAAAATGAGAAGCAAAAAGGGGGGGGGGGAGAAAGCAGAGAGAGGGAGAGGGATCATCGAGAGGAGGTCCCAGACCCCTTCGGGGGCCGAGGTGGTGGGAGGTCAACCCCTACCCATGATAAATAAAGGAAGACCGGGGGTCTGGGCTGGTGACCAGCTCGGTCCCACTCCAAGACGGAAAGGAGCAAGCAGGCCGGTACAGAAATAAAGGGGTGGGAGTAAGATTAAAGGGGGAGAAGAAAGAAGCCAGGGAGGCGTGTCACTTCAACACCCCTCCAAAATCCAAGACCTTAGGCCATCACCTGCCTCTTGGGGGTGACTTCTGGCTGGGACCCCAGCTGAGTCTGGGACTGCGGGAGAGAGGGAACAGATGTGGGGTGTGGCTGAACAGGCAGGGCTCCAGAGGCTGTGGCACTGGTAGCAGTTGCCGGGCTAGGCGTCGAGTCAGACCAGTCTGAAAGGGAGGGAGGGGACGGGCTGGCCCAGTGCTCTGGGGACTCAGGGGACGGGGTCAGATAAGGATGCTCGCTGGGAACCCGCAGGAAGCGGGCCTTGGCAGGGCTGCTGTGGGTCCCTGCGGCGGGGTATTCCTCTCCACGTCCTGGAGCGGCCAGGTAGGGTGGGGGCCGCTCTTGGGGAGAAACTGGGGTTCCCGGGTTGAGCAGCTGGGGTCCCGGAGCCAGGGGCAGCAGGAAGGAGGGCCCTGGAGGGGCAGGTGGAGGCAGCCGGGCCCAGTCGAGGGGAACAGCCACGGGGTTGAGCAGACCAAGGCTGAGCACACAGCCCCCAGGAGGCTGGCGTCCTAGAGGGCCCGCCCGACTCGCGCCCAGCTGTGCCAAGGACACCGCAGTGGCCGTGGTGGCATAGGGACCCTCCAAGGGGAAGCCTCCAGGGGAAGCGGGGGGCCCACCGAAAGGCCGTGGTGAGTCCAGCGAGTCCACGGGTGACAGTGTGACAGAGCTGTCTGCCAGGGGGCCTGGACAGGCTAACGTCAGCTTCTTGCCCCGACCCCGAGTTCCCTGCGGCCCCAGCCCGGTCTTGCCGGGTGGCCTCCTGCTCTTCTTGGTCCCAGACTGTACCGCTTTGAGGCCAGGAAGGAAGGCTCCCGGCGGGCAGAGCAATGGCCCCAGGCCATGGGGACCGGAGGGACTGCGGGGGCCGCTGGGCTGGTCCAGCAACCGCACAATGTCCTGGTGCAGCCGCTCCTGGGCCACATCCCTGGGCAGCCTGTCCAAGTGATCTGTGATCTCCCGGTTGGCAAAATGATCCAGCAGCAGCTTGGCAGCCTCGTAGCTGCCCTCGCGAGCGGCCAAGAACAGTGGAGTCTCTTCCTGAGCCGAGGGAGGGGCGGAACCAACAGAGGTCAGTCACCCTGGCCACACCCAGCTTTCTAATGCCCGGGGCAGCCTGAGAACTAAGAGTTGATACCCTGAAATCAGATGGCCCGGGATTGGGTCCTATCTCTGTTGAATAAACAAGCCCTTCCTGTGGCGTGTCCCCGTAGCGAGGCACATCTGGCCTGGCCGGGACTTACCTTAGGCACAAAATTTAAAGGGACGTCAAAACTTCCTGTCACCAAAATAAACTGCATGTTGATGCGGTGAGTTATAAAAGATCAAGAAGGGGCTGGAGAGATGGCTCAGATGTTTAGAGCACTGACTATTCCACCAGAGGCCCTGAGTTCAAATCCCAGCACCCACACGGTGGCTCACAACCATCTGTAATGGTATCTGATGTCTTCTTCTGGGGTGTCTGAAGACAGTGCCAATGTACTCACATATATAATAATAAATAAATCTTAAAAAATATAAAAATAAAATATTAAAAAGCCAGGTGTTGGGGAACTGGTGGTCATGCACACCTTTAATCCTACCATCCGGGAGGCAAAGTCAAATGGGCCTCCATGAGTTCTAGTTCCAGGCTAGCCTGGTCTACAAAGAGAGTCCTTGTCTGAGAGAGAGAGAGAGAGAGAGAGAGAGAGAGAGAGAGAGAGAGAGAAGAAAGAAGGGAGGAAGGGAGGGAGGGAGGGAGGGAGGGAGGGAGGGAGGGAGACAGAGACAGAGAGAGAACCTGTGCCTATAATCCCAGCACTTGAGAGGCTGAGGCAGAAGACTCACCAAGAGTTTGAGGTCAGCTTCTGCTAAAGTAACCAGTAAGCCATAAGCCATGGTCTCAAAAAGAGAAGTAAATAAAGACTGTCAAGATGGCACAGTGGGTAATCACACTTGTCACCCAGCCTGGCGACTTCAGTGCCATCCCTGGCACCCACATGGGCAGCTCACAACTGCCTGTGACTGCAGCTGGGGGGGAGGGGGGTGTTCAACCCGCTCTTCTTGCTTTAAGGGTACTGAAACTCACGTCCACCTACCTACACGCACACACTGTGTAAAAATAAATATACACCACTGAGAAAAATAGGAGGCATGAGAGCATATGCCAGCATTTAGGTAGTAGAAATGTGAGAACTGTGAATTCAAGTAGGAAGCCAGTCGAAAGAAAGAAAGAAGGAAAGAAAGAAAGAAAGAAAGAAAGGTGAAAGAAAGAAAGGAAGGAAGGAAGGAAGGAAGGAAAGAAGAAAAGGAAGGAAGAAAGAAAGTTTTATATATATATAATTTACACATATATATTATTTATATATAATATATGCATAAATATATATTATGTATTTATTTCCTGTTTTTTATTAAACAGGAAGGGTCAGTGAGATGGGTTCACAGGTCGAGGTGCCAGATGACCTGAGTTCAAGCAGCAAGACCTAATCGGTAGGAGGGAACTGACTCCTATAAGTTGTCTTCTGATCTCCATACACTTTTTTCTTTGTTTGTTTGTTTGTTTGTTTGTTTGTTTCGAGACAGGGTTTCTCTGTGTAGCCTGGGCTGTCCTGGAACTCACTTTGTAGACCAGGCTGGCCTCGAACTCAGAAATCTGCCTGCCTCTGCCTCCCAAGTGTTGGGATTAAAGGCGTGCGCCACCACCGGCCGGCCTCATCCATACACTTAATAAATGTAAGGAAATAGAAATTAAGGACCGGCCCTTTGGCACGTTTTCCTCAGAGTCACCCTAACATGTCCCTTCTGGAACATTCCCCTGAGAATCTACTAAGCGCCTGACAAATGAGTAGACTTGCTGAAGCTCAGTGAGACTGGGTGCTGCACCGGGATGCTGCTGCTTCCCGGTCACAATGGGGACACTGAGTCCCATGTCACATGTGACTCCTACGGTTCGCTCTCACAGCCTTCGGGCCAGAATCCCACCCCTGAAAGCCGACCGCAAGCAAGATGGGTGCCCCCAAAAGGCTTACCCCGAACCCGCTTTGTCACATACAGGGGTGGTAGCCCTGCAGCCCCCCACGGCCCCGCCCCCGCGGCCCCGCCCCCCGAGGGCTCCCCCGCCCCCGCCGCGGCCCCGCCCCCGAGGGCTCACCTTGCTGTCCTGCATGTCCTTGTTGGCTCCGTTTTTCAGCAGAGCCAAGGTGGCCTCCACGTTGTTCACAGCTGCAGCCCAGTGCAAGGCCGACTTCCCTGTAAGGAGATGAACAGCAGAGTCAGGCTCACGTCAGGGTCTCCATTACAGAACAGGCGGAAATGGGTAGAAAATGGCCTGGCAGGGGCTGGAGAGATGGCTCAGCGGATAAGAGCACGGACTGCTCTTCCAGAGGTCCTGAGTTCAATTCCCAGCAACCGCATGGTGGCTCACGACCATCTGTAATGGGATCCGACGCCCTCTTCCGGTGAGTCTGAAGAGAGTGACAGTGTATATTATAAATAAATCTGGGAGGGAGGGAGGGAGGGAGGGAGGGAGGGAGGGAGGGAGGAAGGAAGGAAGGAAGGAAGGAAGGAAGGAAGGAAGGAAGGTGCAGATCTATAGCGCTCCTCAGACCAAGGAATGCCCTCTGCGTGAGAGTGCATGCTAAACTGACTCAAAACAAGCAAGGGCCAGCAAGATGGCTCAGTGGACAAAGGGGCTTACAGTAGACGCCTGAAGACCTAAACTCTAGTCTAGACCCAAACCTACATGAGAGAGAATTGCAGTAATAACAACAAAATAAACAACTCATCACTAAAGCTGAAACTCTTATTCTTCCGATGTTACCATCAAGGCTGGAGAGATGGCTCAGTGGCTAAAAGCATTTGCTGTTCTATCATGAAAAGTGGAGTGTATAGACCTGTGTGTGTGTGTGTGTGTGTGTGTGTGTGTGTGTGCAAGGTGTTTGGTTGCATGTATGTCTGTGCACCATGTGTGCACCTAGTGTTCACAGAGGCCAGACAGGGCATCAGACCCCTTGGCACTGGAATGACACATGGTTGGGAACCATCCAGTTGGTGTTGGGAATCAAACCCGGGTTCCCTGGAAGAGCAGTCAGTACTACTAAACACTGAGCGCCACTCCAGTCCGCAGTCTGAATCAAGAGACTCACAAACGCCTGTATCTCCAACTACAAGGGATCCGAAGCTCCTTTCTGGCCTCTGTGGACATACACACACTCATATACAAATAAATCGCAAACAAGCACACACACATACACAGAGAGATAATAAAGAATTTTTATTTTGTTCTTTGATACAGGGCTTCTCTGTGTGGCCCTAGCTGTCCAGGGATTGTCCTGTAGACAAGTCTGGCCTCCAACTCAAGAGATCTACCTGCCTCTTCCTTCTGAGTGCTGGAATTAAAGGTGTGTGCCACCATAACCAGGTTTAAAAAAAAAGAAATGAATCTTTCAAATAGGAAAGGTTGGAGGCTGGAGAGGTGGGCCGGCGGTTAAGACCACTTATTACACAATCACCTTGACCTGAGTTCAGATCTCAGCACTCAGATAACAAGCTGAGTGCTCTGTGCACCTGAACACCAGCTTGGGGTGCAGAGTGAAACGGGACGGTCCCTGGGACTTAGTGACTTCTAGCCTAGCAGAGAACTGTGATCGCTGGATTCAGAGAGACCTTGCCTCAAAGCACAGGCAGAGAGGCTGGGCTGTGGGGGCACACGCTTTTAACTGAAGGACTCAGGAGGCAGAAATAGATGATCTCCATGGGCTTGAGGCCAGCCTGGTCTACAAAGCGAGTCCCAGACCAACCAGGGCATCAGAGTAGGACTGTCTCAAACAAACAAACAAACAAACAAACAAAATTAGGCGGAGAGTGATAAAGAAGGGCACCTGGCGTCATTGTCAAGTCTCCTTGGGCCAGGCGCACACACATATGCACACATGCATGCGCCCAGGCACACGTGTATGCACATACACTCACATAGACACACTTAAAAATAAATAATCAATATAAGGGTGGCTCATCAAGTCCTTTTTTTTTTTGGTAAAAACAAAATGTACAAATAAAATGGGAAATGTGAGTGTGTGTGTGTGTGTGTGTGTGTATGTGTGTGTGTGTATATATATATATATATATATATATATATAAATGTAATGTGAAGCCTCATAGCTTCTGCCAGAAGACCAAGTCTAACTGTATATAAATTCATTAAGTTATATAGACTCTGGGTCTGGTTAATTTAGGTATATGATTTTTTTTAAAAGACTTTTTTATTTTATGTATGAGTGCTCTATCTGCATGTACACCTGTGAGCCAGAAGAGGGCATCAGATCCCATTAGAGATTGTGAGCCATTATAGGTTGTGGTTCCTGGGATTTGAACTCAGGACCTCTGGAAGAGCAGATAGTTCTCTTAACCATTGAGCCATCTCTCCAACCCTTAAAAAAAAAAAAAAAACTTCTTTTTTGTTTTGTTTTTGTTTTTTCGAGACAGGATTTCTCTGTGTAGCCCTAGCTGTCCTGGAACTCATTCTGTAGACCAGGCTGGCCTGGAACTCAGAAATCCACCTGCCTCTGCCTCCCGAGTGCTGGGATTACAGGCATGTGCCTGCCACTATGCCCGGCATAATAAAGCCTTTTTAAATATAGACTATTTAGAACATGTGCTGGGCTTGTAGATAAGTCAGTGGAGTGCTTTCCCGGCATGCACGGAGCCTGGTTTAATCCTAGCACCCCAGTGGTGGTGGCACACACAGCCGTAACCACAATCCATCATTGCGTGAAGGAAGGCAGTGACTCGAAGGCAGGGTCCACAACAACACCTCCAACTAAGGAGCTCACTCCCCAGCCGAAGCACGGCAGAAACAGTGCAGGGCGGGGCGTGCCAGCCAGCTCACTGGCAGGCTCATCCTCAGCTAACGCTCCTGTATAGCTCAGGATCACAGGCCCCAGAAACAGGGCTGCCCTTACAGGGCTGAGCCCTCCTGTATCAGTCAACAGTCAGGACAGCCTCACACTGGTCTGAGCATCCCCCAACCGAGACGCGCTTCTCAGAGACTCGAGTAGGTTAACACTGACTAGGACTAGGTCTCAAATTTTCTATTTTTTGTTTTTTTGGGTTTTTTTTGTTTGTTTGTTTTTTGTTTTTTTTTTGTTGTTGTTGTTGTTGTTTTGTTTTTCGAGACAGGGTTTCTCTGTGTAAGCCCTGGCTGTCCTGGAACTCACTCTGTAGACCAGGCTGGCCTCAAACTCAGAAATCCACCTGCCTCTGCCTCCCGAGTGCTGGGGTTACAGGCGTGCTCCACCACTGCCCGGCCCACCTCATCTTTTCTATTTTTAATATCTTTTCTTGTATATATACAAGACATTTTTGCTAAGTTGTAATTTACAATTAATCAGGTTTGGTGTTTTTTTGGTTTTTTGTTGTTGTTGTTGTTTGTTTTTGTTTTTTGTTTTTTCGAGACAGGGTTTCTCTGTATAGCCCTAGCTGTGCTGGAACTCACTCTACTCACTCTGTAGACCAGGCTGGCCTCGAACTCAGAAATCTACCTGCCTCTGCCTCCCAGAGTGCTGGGATTACAGGCGTGCGCCACCACCGCCCGACACAATGAATCAGTTTTTACAGCATTTTCATCACCTCCATTACCCATCATTGATCAGTCCCCTCCCATCTCAAGCCTTAGGCGACTGTTGACGTGCTTTCTGCCTTTCTATTCTAGATTGCCTGTTCTGGGTGGGCTTTTTCTTTTAAGATTTATTTTTTTTTATATTTTTTAATTATGCATATATGCGTGTTTGCACAGGGAAGGTGCATATGAGTGCAGGTGTCTGCAGAGTCCAGAAGAGGGCATCGGATTCCCTGCAACTAGGTTTACAGATGGTTATGAGTAGCCCAACTTAGGTGGTAAGAACTCCTGTCAGGTCCTCTGCAAGAATAGCATGTGCTTTTTTTTTTTTTTTTTCAAGACAGCATTTCTCTATTTAGCCCTGGCTGTCCTGGAACTCACTCTGTAGACCAGGCTGGCCTCGAACTCAGAAACCCACCTGCCTCTGCCTCCCAAGTGCTGGGATTAAAGGCATGCGCCACCACCGCCCGACAGCATGTGCTTTTAACAGCTAATTTTGTTGTTGCTGCTGCTGCTGCTGCTGCTGTTATTGTTGTTTAAGACAAGGCCTCAGAGGCTGGAGAGATGGCTCGGTGGTTAAGAGCACTGGCTGCTCTTCCAGAGGTCCTGAGTTCAATTCCCAGCAAGCACATGGTGACTCACAACCATCTGTAATGGGATCCGATGCTCTCTTCTGGTGTGTCTGAAGACAGCAACAGTGTACTCATATACATAAAATAAATTAATTAACCTTAAAAAAAAAAAAGAGAGAGAGACAAGGTCTCAAGTATCCTAGGCTGGTCTATAACTCACTATGCAGCTGAAAATGATTGAACTTCTGATCATCCTGACTCCAGGTAGGTCCTGAGCGCTGGGGTTACAGGCTTGCCTAAGACTAACATGCCTAATTTTATGGTGGTAAAGAATGAAAGCCGGGCGTGGTGGCGTATGCCTGTAATCCCAGCACTTGGGAGGCAGAGGCAGGCAGATTTCTGAGTTCGAGGCCAGCCTGGTCTATCGAGTGAATTACAGGACAGCCAGGACCACACAGAGAAACCCTGTCTCGAAAAACCAAAAAAAAAAAAAAAAAAAAAAAAAAAAACAGTTTAAGAATGAACCGGCAGGATTTCTCCACCAGCTGAGCGATATCCCTGCTCCGATACCTTAAACACTGAGTGGACTAAAAGAAGACAGCTCTTTGCTTGTCCAAGCCAGTTTTCAGGTGCCCATCAGCCACAAGAGGCCAGCAGCAGCCGAACCACACAGGGCCAAAAAGTATTTCTTCCCATCCTCAGAGGAAGTTCTAGTGACCAGCACTGGGCTACAGTCTCGGCTGGCAACATTCTAGTGCATACAGAGAGTGCCCGACAGCTACCGGATCCTTCCGCAGAGCTCTGGTGCAGTCCGTTACCCAGTTGTATTCAACTGGAGGTACAAGTTTTCCTTCTGTAACTCTGTCTCTTAATGGTCTCCACTGAGCTGTTAGTTATCACGCTGGGACTTATGTTCTGGATCTTTGCCAACTCTTAAGTTCTCTCATGACCCCTTGGATGGACCCTCCTCTGAGGCACTCTGACGGCTGCTCCCTCGTCTCTCTTCTGTCAGCCTTAAAGCACTTGCAGAGAGATCAACGCCCCGGACCCCCAACAGCAGTTTGGATGACGTCTAAGAGAGGACTAACGGGCCATGAATCACCCGAGTCACCCGTCTTCTTGCCACTCTGGACATTGTTTTCAAGACTCAAGAAGTAAAACAACTGGACTGAAGCCTTCACTGCACCAGTGAACTTCTCTGTGTCACCAGCTCAGCTCAGCGCAACACCCTCTAGGAAGGAGCAGGTCAACTCCTTGACTGATCCGGTACTCCACAATTAAACAGGACAGTTCTGACTGCTGCGGGTCTTTGAACAGAGCTGCTTCCACAGCAATAAATGTTGCCAGACGTTTCCTATCCATTCACGTGGAGGCAGTGAGAGGCCAGTGATTGGAGGGGAGAGAGGAGGAGGAGGAGGAGGAGCTAAGAGGTGAGGGGCGGAGAGACAGGGAGGCTGGGCAGATGGACAGGAGCGGAGGAGAGAGGGAGACGCAGATATCTAGATGGTTTCGGACGTATTTCGGGTGTTTTGGAGAGGTTAGAAATATTGGGGTAAGACCTTATCATTGTAATTGGCTTAGGAAATTGGGAGTCTCTTATACATAAATATATTTGATTAACTATTCTAGTTTAAGAGTCATGCTTTTACTTGGAAGGAGAGACAGGGTTTCTCTGTGTAGCCCTGGCTGTCCTGGAAGACCAGGACTCTCTGTAGACCAGGCTTGCCTCGAACTCAGAAATCCACCTGCCTCTGCCTCCCAAGTGCTGGGATTAAAGGCGTGCGCCACCACCGCCCGGCTGACATCGGCATCTTTTTATTAATGACCGCTACAGATAAATGCTGTCCGGTTTGAAACTGGGCCTAAAGGCACAGGGACCTGACAAAAATTCCTTCCGGTGTCCTCCCACTCTGGCTCCTCCCCTCCGGCACCCCTTTCCTCCTCACTACCCTAATACTTACATTTTTTTACCCTGTCTTTTTACTTACTGAACCCAAACAAAATTTTCCACGCATGCTCTCCCAGAGCTCCAGTTGTTCCTGACAGACACATCTGCAAAGGGGCCGTTCGGATGTATAGAAAAGGGACCTTCATCGCTTTCACCGCAGGCCAGATACGGGTCTTCACATTAACCCTTTATTGTCTCCTCTTCCCTCCTCTTGACGCTCTGTAGCGCCCTGCTACTTCCGCTAGTGAGTCTGCAGTCCTGGCAATGGGACCAATCACTGTCACCCTGGGACCTGCCTCTGCTCACTTCGTCCCATTCTTGTCTCTCGTGCCCAGGCTCCTGCTCCTCCCGCTCCCTCAACCTTCCCAGAAAATCTCTCAGTTCCACTCTATAACCAAACATCTGCTTGTGGCCTTCTAAATAATTATTTCCCAGCTCTCCTCAGGAATGCAGAATGACAATCGCCTGATCCATCACAACCAATCAAGACTCTACCTTGCAACGTGGCCAGAGAATATCCCTTTACCGGACCCAGAACTAACCCCTCTGATAAAGTCCCTCCTCAGGGGAAGGGAAAGAAAAGAAAAGGCAAAAACATCCTGCCCTGCATTTTTTATATCCTCTCAGAATTAGGACGGAGTATCCTGCTGAAGGACTACACTTCCCGGCTTCCCTTGTGGACGACAGAAGTCATTTCCTCTTCTCCACATCCCATCGTCCCCTGTAGGCATTTTGGCCATCCACACATACCAGTGACAAGATGTCCTAAGTCTTGCCTTAAGTCAGATCAAGCCCTTCTCTCTATCTTTGGTCTCTCTACAGCTGCCTTTTAAAAATTAGCTAACGTTAACCATGAATGACCCCCACCCCACCCCCAAGGTCATTTGTCTGTTACAGTAGTCTTACAGGACTAAGGCTACTTTGGAGAGACATCCGCTTGCCTTTCGGTAGAATTCAAACTACCACATAAAAAGCTGAGAGTGTCTGAGTTTGTTGAGGGCCCCACTTAATGCAAAGCTCTTCTTAAATAGAATCCGAGTTCTAGTTCCAATCCTTGGTGGAAGCCCAACATGTTACGCAAGACTGTCTCCTTTTAAGAGTTAATTGGGGGAGCTGGGAGATAGTTCAGCGATTAAGAGTCCTGGCTGGGGAGCTAGGAGATAGTTCAGCGATTAAGAGTCCTGGCTGATCTTCCAGAAGACCCAGGTTCAGTCCCCAGTACCCACATAACAGTTCACAACTGTCTGTAACTCCAGTTCCAGAGGACCTGATGCCCTCTCCCCTTCTGGGCTGTGTGGGCACTGCATGCATGGGGTGTACAGACATACACGCAGACAAAACACCCTACACATAAAACAAACATAAATAGACTATTTTTTTTAAGGTATCCCAATAGAGCCTGCCAGTTACCTGTCCAAGGCTCAGCCCTTGTTCCCTCCAAGAAATCTGAGTCACCTGAAGACATGCTAAGGACGAGAGAGGACTAATTATCCCCTTGATGACGTACTATATTTTTCCTTCCTAGGAGCCCCTCCCTCAAGGCAGCCGCTTGCAGGATTTCCATCAGACAGCTATGCAGCCTGCCAGCTTTCCTGTGTATACGTGTGTGTGTGTGTGTGTGTGTGTGTGTGTGTGTGTGTGTAGGCTAGTTCTTCCACCATTTTCATTGAGGTAAGGTCTATTAATCCAATCCAGAACTCACCAGTATTGCTAATCTTATTAGCCAGCTAGCTGTGAAGATCCCCCGTCTCTGGAATCACAGGTGGCCGGCTCACTCACTGAGCATTTATTTACACAGGTTTCTGAAGATCCAAACTCAGGCCTTTGCTCTTCAATAGCCAATGCATTACACACACACACACACACACACACACACACACACACACACACACCCTACCCCCTCGCCTTTTCTTTCTTTTCTATTTCTTTTCTTTCAGATACCGGCTGAAGCCTGGACATGATCCCCGCCTTGTCCTCTGAGGCTCACCTCTCCCCCAGCTCCTACCAAGCTGCTGCCTTCCAGCCATATCTGAAAAGATGTGGATTTATCTTCTTCTCCATCTCTCTGTTTCCAGGGAGACTGACAGCTTGCTTGCTCTGTTGCTTTTCTACCTAACTCTGGTCTCATTTTGTGTGAGCTTCCTTCTGAGGCCATTCCTAAAATCCTTTTATTGATAAAACAAAGGACCCAGGAAAGAAGGCCAGCCTACTCAGTAACAGGAGAGGCAGGAGGCTCCCGGTGGGACGCTGTCCCACACGCCTGAGTGCACAGGACAGACCTTCATCCAACACACAGACCAAGGGTACTTCAAGCAAATGCTTGTAGGTGTCTTAGAGTGTCTACAGCTATGTGAGGCCTTTGGGTACAAGGACAGCTTGTTGTGACCCTTGCTCATGACAGCCGCAAGACAAGCAGGTCACCACCACCAGGCAGCTGCCCCACAGGTCACCACTGCAAGTTTATCCTACTGTCTAGCAGGAAGCCGTTTCCTGAGAGTCCATTTCCTGAACAAAGCAGCTAGAGAGGTTCGGGGTGCGGCACCCTAAGAAGCAAGTTCCAGGGCTTGGTTAGTGTGAGCAGGGCATGCGTTTCTGTCCCCAGTTGGTGATGAAGTGTCCTGCTGGGGGATGTTTTTGTGGACTGTGTATTTCTATGCTGATTTCTGTTCCCAGAGATCCGGTGATTGTCCGGACTTTGACTTGGTATTTTGTAAAATATTGTTCTCCATCACCTCCATGTTGGTTAAATACAGAGCTGGGTGGCCTATAGCTGGGCAGGAGAGACAAAGGTGGCACTTCTATGCCTGGACAGAACAAGAGGGGGAGGGGGGAGGGGGGAGGGACACAAATAAAGAAGAAGGTGCCAAAGAGAGCCTAGGATGGCGGGTAACTGGCCACGCGGCTGGGAAGCCATCGAAGGCCAGTGCAGTCAGGTCAGAACTGCTGAGTTTCTGCCCAGACACAGGGCCTAAAGCTTTTGATAAATATAAAAGTGTCTATGTCATTATTCAAGAGCAAGGAGGGGCACTGAAAAGCCCCGTACTCGTATAGTGTCCCTCTCTCAGAAGGGAAAAAAAACTTGCTAGCTATTCATCTAACAATGGATCAATAACCAGAATATATAAAGAACGTAAAGTATTAGATGCCTAAAGAACAAATACCACAATCAATAAACTGTAGCTGGACAGTTTTCATCCCAGCACTCCAGTCTGGTCTACATATCAAGTTCCAGGCCACCAAGGACTACACAGTGAGTAGTAGCCCTTAACAAAACAACATCATCAACAATAACAACAAAACAAAACAGCAAAAAAAAAAAAAAAAAAAAAAAAACCTTATTCATTTTTAGCCATAAAGAAAACTTACAAAATACAAGTACATAAATACAAACCAAACTATGCTGAGCTGCCCAGGTGGTGAAGGGACACATCTTTATCCCAGCACTTGGGAGGCAGAGACTTGCGGAGGGGTGCTTATCTCTGAGTTCGAGGCCAGCCTGGTCTACAAAGTGAGTTCTAGGACAACCAGGGCTACCCTGTCTCAAAACAAAACGAAAACAAACAAACAAAAAACTACACTTCGATGCTACCAGAATGGCTTTAATCATGAAAACAGCCAGAAAAGGGAGAGAGAAAGACTACAAACCCTAGAGAAAAGGATCCCCATGCACTACTGGTGATAAAGTGACTGGCGCAGCCACTATAGAGAGTGCTCTGGAGGGTCCTCAAAACACCGAATGTCCGGGTATGGCACTCTCACGCTCCTTGGCCTATACCTGAGGGAATCTGAGTCAGCATACAATAAGAGACGACTCCACGTCCGTGCCAACTGTGGCAGGCGCATTGCAATTCACAGCATCCACACTATGAAGTCAGCCTAGGCGCCCATCCGCGCTGTGTACAACGGAGTGCCACTCAGCCTAGGCGCCCATCCACACTGTGTACAACGGAGTGCCACTCAGCCTAGGCGCCCATCCACACTGTGTACAACGGAGTGCCACTCAGCCTAGGCGCCCATCCACACTGTGTACAACGGAGTGCCACTCAGCCTAGGCGCCCATCCACACTGTGTACAACGGAGTGCCACTCAGCCTAGGCGCCCATCCACACTGTGTACAACGGAGTGCCACTCAGCCTAGGCGCCCATCCACACTGTGTACAACGGAGTGCCACTCAGCCTAGGCGCCCATCCACACTGTGTACAACGGAGTGCTTGCCACTCAACCAAAACAAAGAAACTGAGCTGGACGTGGTGACAACTGCCTAACTTGGGAAACAGAGGCAGGAGGACCCAGATTTCAAGATCATCGGCCACAGAGTGAATCGAAGGCAATCCTAGCTTGCCCGAGACCCTGTCTGAGAGGTGCGGGGAGTCAAATTAAACACCCTTCAAGAAATCAACAGGCCTGGAGACCATCACGGTGGGTGAAATAAGTCAGACCGAGAGACAAGCACTTCCTTCAGGTTTGGTGAACTCTCTGGACTCAAGAAAGAAGCGCAGGAGGAAGGGGAGGAAGAGGAGGATCACAAGGAGGAAGTAGGGGGTGGGGCGGAGGAGATGGAGGAGGGAAAAGGAAGGGAAAGGTAGAGAAAGGGAGGGGAGGGGAGGCGAAGAGAGGAGCAGGTGTTAGGGAGTCTTTCCTGAACTAGAGTCCCGTGTGGGTCCTGTTCCGTCTGTGTGGGAGCCCCGGTATGCGTACCTAAGCTTGCTGCCAGCAGAGGTGAGTCCACATTAGGAGGGCAGCGGCACCCGCCCACAGGCCCTACCCACCTCCCCCACAGCACTTACCAAGCTCATCCACCGCGTTGACATCGGCCTGGCTGGCGATGAGCTCTTCCACCATGCCCTCCACGGCCAGGCGGGCCGCCAGGATCAGCGCGGTAGAACCGTCTGCCATCCGGGCATCCAGGTCAGTGGAGCGGTTCCGGATGAGAATCTAACAACAGCAACAACAAAAGCCATGGCAGGACAGCTTGCCTCGGGAGAGGAGTGTACCGCACCTGGAGGGCCCCTGAACACCACAGCGTTGGAACCCGTGAGCTACAGATACCTCCTGACTTAAAACGGGGTGACCTTCCTGCTGAGCACATGGTAAATCAAAAATCTGCACATTCAAAATGAATTTAAATAACTGTCTGCGGGCGTGGTGGCGCACGCCTGTAGTCCCAGCACTTGGGAGGCAGAGGCAGGCGGATTTCTGAGTTCGAGGTCAGCCTGGTCTACAGAGTGAGTTCCAGGACAGCCAGGGCTACACAGAGAAACCCTGTCTCAAAAAAACTAAATAAATAAATAAATAAATAACTGTCTGATGGGGGAAGGCCAGGGGAGATGGCCCAGGGGACAAGCCCCTGACTTCAGAGCCCAAAGTCCAGGTAAAAAGCCAGACCTGGCCATGAGTGCCTGTAACGCCAGTGTGGGAGAAGGCAAGAGGGTCAAGAAGAGAGCTTGCTGGCCACCAGCCTAACTCCAGGCGCACCGATGGGCTCTGTCTATCTCAAAAGATGAGGTGTAGCACAATAGAGCAGAACAGCCAACAGCCTCCTCTGGCTTCTGCAAGATGGACGATAGGCATGTGCACGCACAGGTGCACATGTGCCACACAAAGACACACAAACCAATCAACATCACACACACACACACACACACACACACACACACACCAAATGAATGAAACTTTAATGGTACTTAAAAACAAAAATCTATCTGGTGTTAGTGGTGCACGCCTTTAATCCCTGCACTCCAGAGGCAAAGCCAAGTGGATCTCTCTGAGTTCGAGACCATCCTGGTCTAAATAGAGTGAGTTCCAGGACAGCCAGGGCTACACAGAGAAACCCTGTGCTGAAAAAAAAAAAATCTAGGTGAGACACCACCTATTCCTGACAGGCAACGTGTCCCAGATGTTCCTACTTCCAAATGACAAAAGGATTGCAAGACAAACCAGGGCTCAAATCTAGGTGTGTCTGATCCCCCACCCAGTAGCTCTGCAATCTGAAGAGACGGGCCTGTCTCACCTGGAAGACACCCTGAGCGTCAGCTGTCACTGCAGTGTGCAGTGGGGTGCGGCCCGAGTGGTCCTGGGCGTTGGTGTCCGCCCCAGCATCCAGCAGCCGCTTGGCTGCGTCCGCGCGAGCGTACCGGGCAGCCAAATGCAGGGCGGTCTCGCCAGTGCGGTCAGTTCGCGCCCCGAGCTGCGCCCCTTGGCAGATCAGATCTGATATAATGCTGGCTGATGTGTCATCCGCCTCATCCTCCTCAGCTGGCATCGGCTCCAGGGCTCCCCCACAGAAGGAGGCCAACATAAGTGGGGTGAAGCCATCTGCAGGGACCAGTAACGTGTCACAGGCATACACAGGTCTTCCTGGGGTAAATGTCAGGGGCGTTGTACGAAACGCAACTGGGACACACATCGCCACAGACAGAGGTAAATTCTCCCAACTGCAAAGCCACCCCACAAAGATTACATGATTTATCGCAAAAGCGATCCCAGGAAGCAGAGCACTTAGAGTAAAGCGGAAGGGTACCACCTTTTCCCCAGTTTTCCTTCTCACGCGTTCCCTAGTAGCAAGCCCTACTTAAACTAGATGGGAACTGATTTATCCACATATTATAGGCCCTAGCCACATGGATTGGCCCCAAGAATAAGTATATGATTCTAGTCCACCCTGTCAGAACTACTCCAAGACGTTCCTGACGATAAACTGTATGGCTGAAGCTAAGGGGGTTGGGGCGGGGTGGGGGGCGGGGTGGGGGCGGGGCCAGGGGTTGAGCATCCAGGAACCAGGAGCTTGGTGGTTAAAGGAGCTGTGGGAAAACCAGACAGCACGACTGTGACCCCCGGGACCCAGACCAGGAAGATACGGAGATAACCAACTCCGGTGAGGGCTCTTCTGACTTCCAAGTGCACTAATGCACACAAGTAGGTGTGAGTCTTAAGTCCCAGCTGGGTGTGATGGCATACACACTTAATTCCAGCACTTGAGGGACAGAGGCAGGGGGATCTCTGTGACTTCACAACATCTACACAATGAGTTCCAGGATAGCTAGAGCCATATAGTGAAATCTTGTATAAAAGAATAGCAAAGAAGAGGACGAGGAAGAAGGAGAAGAGAAGGAGAAGAAAAATAAAGCCGGGCAGAGGTGGAACAAGCCTTTCATCCCAGCACTTGGGAGGCAGAGGCAGGCAGATTTCTGAGTTCGAGGCCAGCCTGGTCTACAGAGTAAGTAAGAGAAACCCTGTCTGGGGGGGGGGGGAGAAGAGGAAGAGGAGGAAGAGAGAGATGGAGGGAGGGAGGAAGGGAGAGAAGGAGGGAGGAAGGGAGGGAGGGAGGAAAAAAGGGAGGGAGGAAGGAAGAAAAAGCTGGGGGTGGGGGAGCAAACACCTTTAATCCCAGCACTCAAGAGGCAGAAGCAGGCAGATCTCTGAGTTCGAGGCCAGCTTGGTCTACAGAGTGAGTTTCAGTGCAGCCAGGGCTACAAAGAGAACACTGTCTTGAAAAACAAAAAGAAAAAAAAGAGAAAGAAAGAAAGGAAGGAAGGAAGGAAGGAAGGAAGGAAGGAAGGAAGAAAAAAGAAGGAAATCTTAATCTCATTAAACTCCAAATAGCCTCAAGGTTTTCGGTCGCGTGGCAGCTTACATTCTGTTTTATTTTGCCTGGTGTTCTAATCACTTGCAACCTAAAGTCTGGCTTAACACACACACACCAGATACAGACGCCCAGACACTCCCGGAATCCCCCTGTGTGATCTAGCGGGTGGGACCAGGGAGGGCCTGTGTGGGGAGGACCCTCACCAGGCCCACGGACGTTGACGTCCATGCCGTCCACATCTGCATCTCCCTGAGGCGGAGTCAGCGCCATGGTTGGCGCCACGCGGATATCCGCAGCAACCAGGTGGTGTTGGGTCCACTGGCGACAGTCCACAGGCTCCTCGGCACCCATGCCGGGCTCCTCCACCTGGAAGGACACAGACACTGGCTCTCACCTCCTGTCTGAGAGGGAGGTAGAAGAGGCGGTACCAGAAAGGGGCGGGCATCCCCACGGGCGTTGCCGGAGAAGCCAAAGAACCACCTCATATGTCACTGCTCTCAGGCACTGTCCATCTTTTTGTTACTGTTATTATTGTTTTTTGTTTTTTGTTTTTTGTTTTTTGTTTTTTGTTTTTGTTTTTGTTTTTTGTTTTTTTTTTTTTTTTGAGACAGGGTTTCTCTGTGTAGCCCTGATTGTCGTGAAACTTGTTGTCTATACCAGGCTGGCCTTGGATTCATATCCACCCGCTCCGCCTCTGCCTCCTGAGCGCTGGGGTTAAAGGCATGCGCCACCTCTCTCTGACACTGTCCATCTTCCTTTATGAGACAGGGTCCTTCTAACTGGGAACTTGCCAGGAAGGCTTAGCTAGCTGACCAGCCAGGGGTTTGCTCCCTCCGCCTCACCGGCACTGGGACTGCCCCTGTACCACAGGGCGCCCGGCTTTCTTTTCTTTCTTTACCAACTGAGCCGTCTGGAACGGGAGTGCCCAGCCCAAATAAATGGGTGTGGCTCCTAAGAATGGACGGAACCCTAGGCCAGCTGGGGACACTTTCAGGCTGGGCATGCTGGGCAAAGAACAGAAAAAACAATCACCCTGTGGGCTAGTGTATTCCATCTAGTGCAATGGTTCTCATTCTTCTTGATGCTGCAAACCCTTTAATACAGCTCCTCGTGTTGTGGTCACACACACACACACACACACACACACACACACCGCCGCCGCCGCAGCCATAAAATTATTTTCATTGCTACTTCATAACTGCAATTCTGCTACTGTTACCAATCGTAATGTAAAAATCTGTGCTTTTCAATGGCCTTAGGTAACCGCTGCGAAAGGGTTGTTCACACACACACACACACACACACACACACCACCACCACCACCACCAAGGGTTCACAGCCCACAGGTTAAGAGCTGCTACCCTAAGGTGACCCTAGGCAGACTTGGGAGCAGGAAATCTGTGCGAGGAGAAGGGGAACTCCCATCCACCCAGGGGACCCGTGGCAAATCTCTGTTCCTCCTAACAGGGCAACAGAGCCACATTAAGAATGTGATAATTGTCTGGAGCTGAGGCAAAAGGGAGACGGGAGACTTCCCTGGGCTCTCCAGTGGACCGGGGAGTGCCAACTTGGAACCCCGAAGGAAACAGTCAGAGAAGCGGGTACTACCTTCAGTCTCTTGGCCTCTGGGCATTCTGGGTCATTCCAGTCCGTGGCCACCTCCCCCATCAGACTCTCACCCTTGGCCATGTTCCTTGGGGAAAACAGGAAGAAAAAGACGTGAGAAAGTACACTAGAGACATCTGGCCTTGGGGGGGGGGAGGATTTAGGGTTCGGTTCAACAAGAGGTCACAGAGGCAGGTCAGGGGTCAGGAATTGAGGAAGGGTTCCTGGGTTGTTGACAAAGATTCCAACGATGGCTAGGAGAACAGAGATGAAATTGCAGGAATCATGTCAGGTGACCATCAAAATGTTTTCTCTTTCCATCTGTGTGTGTGTGTGTGTGTGTGTGTGTGTGTGTGTGTGTGTTCTGGATGCACAGGAGTGCGTGTACAGGTCTAAGGTCGAGAAGTAGGAATCATTTTCAATCTCTCCTCAGTCTTGGTCATCGAGGCAGGGTCTCTCAGTCCAGCCAAGAGCTCACTGATATGACTAGACTCACTTAGCTTGCTCTAGGGACCAGGACTCCATCTTCCAAGTCAGGCTCCCATGCCCACTGAGCAGTTAAGGATTTTATGGCATTTAAACAGACTCATGGGAATCAAACTCCGGTCTTCACACCTGCTCAGCAGTCAGCAAGTACCAAGCCACGCGGAGGTGGCCGGAACCTTAAGGTGAACTCAGAGTCTCGAGTGGCACACACAGTGGACAGATGAGGCAAACCACAGGGGACAGAGGAAGTCATCCCGTCATAACTCTGATAGAGGAGTTATCAAAGCTCGTGGGAGAGGAGTTACTCTCGTGACGAACGGGATAGCCAGGATTGAGATGTCCTGATGAGGAGTCAGGAGGCATGATGTCATAGGGAAGGGTTAAGATCAGGATATGGTGATAGGTACTGAGGAATAATTGAAGGCTTGGGATTGAAGACCATGGGGGGGGGAATTAATGTAGGATTGGGTGGAGGAAACAGGGGGGGTCTGAGGTGAGGTCAGAGGTCAAAGGTACAGGTGCGTTGAAGCCAGAAGTGATTCAGGAATCAACAAGGATGCAGTCCTTCTGGTCAGGGGCAGGTTGAAATGACAAAAGTCTTGAGGTCAGCGGTCACGCAGGAAGGAATAAGGATGAATTTCGTGAGGCTAGTTCAGGATGTGGTCAGGGAAGGATATGAGTCAGGAAATGGATAGAAATAGAAAAATCACTGTCAAGAGTCAGGGGTCAGGGGCAATCCCCGGGGATCATGGGGTCAAGAGGATTAACACTGACGCCCCAGATGGAGTCTGTAGTTAAGGTTAGATTGGGGTCAGAGGTTGGACTATGACCGAGGTGGGTGTGATCGGGGCTCACAGGGCCCCGCAGTTGGGGGTATAGAGCAGATGAGCTTCTTACTTCATGCCCAGTGCATCTTGTCCCACAGGCTCCCTCCGGCCCTTGTGGCCAGCAGCTATGTCCTTGTGCAAGGCGAAACCCTCAGGGAACCAGAGGGTGCTGTGCTCTCGCTTGCGCCTGGCAACCATGACACCCAGGACGAAGATGATCAGCAGAAAGAGGGCCCCTGCCACCAGCAGCGGCAGCAGGGGCACACTCTGCTCTGGGGGCTCCAGCGGCTCTCCTGTGGGATGGAAGCGGCAGGTGAGCCTTCAGCAGGGCGGGAACACGCAGGGGCATTTCAGTCGTGGGCTATCCTCAGCTGTAAGCAGGGCTGTAGCCGTGGAGCAGGGCTACAGGTAAGGTTTCGGTTTTCCGTGGCTCTGACCCGTGGGGTTGGCTCAGCAATGGGACAGAGCTTCGGCCAGAAGGTGGGGCTTTGTTCACAGGGCGTTAACCAACTCTGGAGCTACATGCCCCTCCCCCTCCTCTCCCCGCCTCACCCCGCACATCCCGAAGCGGGTATGGGAAATCGAGTCGCTCCACCGCCGACAGGGCTCCCAGGTAGTCAGCGGCGCTCTGGGCGTCCGGGAAGCAGTGGTCGCTCTCCGCTGACTGGCGACAGAGACGGTTGTCAATCTCCAGCATCACCACGGAGCTGCGGGGGCAGAGCAGAGGGACCCGAAGGCTCAACCCCTGTCAGCGGCATGCTAGCCGCCCGACCTCAGAGAGCCCCACTCCGGCTCCGCTCTCCGCATCTCTGCCACTCACCCAACCCCACCCACTGTCTCTCCCAACAGGTCTTAGTGATCACCAGTGTCCCAAAGCTGTGAGTTCCATAATGTTTTCATGTGCCCTGGAGGAGTCTGTGCGTGTAGCCCTTTGCTGGGACAGTGTACCATGTCACAATTTCTCTCACAGCTTGTTCTTTCTCCTCTGTCCTTTTAGTATTGGAGATGAACTCCGGGCCTTGAGTGTACAAGGCTGGGGTACTCTACCACTGAGCCGCACCCTCTAATCCCTCAATCCTCAGGTCTCTAAGATCCCTTAGACCCCTTCTTCATTTCCTTCTCTCCTGCTTCCTTGACCCTCCCTTCTTTCCTTCCAATGGCCTCCAATACCCAGTTGTCTTGTACGCATCTCCAGCCCTCAGTCATCTCCTGGGGCTCCTCCCCACACCTCAAGACCCCCTACGCTCCAGGGTGGCTCCTGCTTAACCCTGTGTCCCCATCGCTAAGACACTTTAGTCAAGGAAGGGCCCATGCACCGCCTCTCCCATCTCCTTGGCCTCTGCCTGCGTCCAGTCAGATCCCACAAACCACAGGATCTCTAAAGTTCCACCACCCTTTCCTTGTCAGGGCCCGAGTTCAGACCTCGACAAAAGTCTCTCCCACTTCAGGTCCCCCCCACCAGGTCACCAGTGAGCAAGTCCTACAACTTTCATGAGATGAGG
This sequence comes from Apodemus agrarius, assembly GCA_964023405.1. Taxonomy (NCBI): domain Eukaryota; kingdom Metazoa; phylum Chordata; class Mammalia; order Rodentia; family Muridae; genus Apodemus; species Apodemus agrarius. Next base: position 52,134,796 of record OZ030026.1, on the reverse strand, counting down.
GGGAAGGGGAAGAGGAAGAAGAGTGAGTGTCGGGGGTGACAGTGTACACATGTAACCCTAGCACTTGGGAAGGCTGAGTAGGAGAACCAACCATGAGTTCAAAGCCGACCTGGGCTACAAGACTGAATTTTAGGCCAATGCCTATAAAACACAAACAAAACAAACAGCAAGAAGAAAATAACAAACAAGCCAGCAAAACGGCTCAGGGGCAAAGTGCTTAGCATGCAAGGCTGACAAGAGATGAAAAGAGAGAACTGACTTCACAGTGTGTCCTCTAACCTCTACATGCCTGCAGTGTCAAAAGTGTCATGGCACTTGGGGACCCACATGCACCCACATCATAAGACAATAAGCCCTTTGTTGTTGTTGTTGTTGTTGTTGCTTTTGGTTTTGTTTTTAGAGACATGGTTTCTCTGTATAGCCCTGGCTGTCCTGGAACTCACTCCGTAAACCAGGCTGGCCTCGAACTCAGAAATCCGCCTGCCTCTGCCTCCCAGAGTGCTGGGATTAAAGGCATGCGCCACCACCGCCCGGCTAATAAATACTTTTTAATTAAAAGTTATTTTTTAAAAAAAAGCCCACACATGCCTTTAACTGCTGTAAAAACAACCTGCTTCTCCTGATGGAGTAGCACTGGCCCCAAGGTGCAATTTTGCAACAACACCCTCTCACCCATCCTGTAACCTCCTTACTCTCTTCCAAGCGGCACACTCTAAAATTTAAGAGACATTTTTCATTGTCACTGCAGGAAGGTGCTGTCACCTGCATTTGAAAATTTGAGAGACATTTTTCATTGTCACTGCAGGAAGGTGCTGTCACCAGCGCTGCACGGAGACTCCCTATAATGTACACAGGATGAACCCCACGCATAGCAAAGACGTCAACCCAACAGACGACGACGACGGGCTGCCGTGGGGAAGACGCATTGCCAAAGAGCGCTCTCAGCTAAGAAGCAGGAAACAGAAGGCCTGGATCCTGGTGCCCTGGCCACTGTACCCAGCCCTGGGCCACAGTCACTCACCCGATCACCTCCGGACCCAGCTCACGACGGACCCGGGACTCAGAGCCAGGGCTTGGCCGGTGGTAAGGGAAGACCATGGCCTGGCCACGTGCATCCAGGCGGAAGCGCAGGGAGGTGCGCAGAATAGCGCTGAGTCGTTGCAGGAAGTCAGCGCTAGAGCGCAGCAACTCTTCTGGAGGCAGAAGAACTGTGAGGACCAGAACCCCTCGGGCCAAAAGAGCCGGGACCTCGCTGGCGCAGTCCAGCCCATCCCAGCCACACTCCTCAGTGTTACAGCCCTGGTCACAACGGCCATCTGCAAAGTGGTCGGCACAGTACTTCTCATAAACTGGGCTGGGGACAGAGAACACAAGGTCAGAGATTCCTCGCGTCACCTAAATGCACACACAGAGAAGGGCAGTACTGGGCAGTGCCAGCATGGGTTGTTTGGGTTTTTTTTGGGGGGGGAGGGGGTAAGTCCTTGTATAAGCTTCTGCAAATGAATTAGCTGGCTGCATAATCACAAGTTCTGTGTTCCTAATTTGAAATACTTGGGACTAAACTATTTCAGCGTTCAAATTAGAGTTTTCAAATATTTGCATATATGCTTAAATATTATATATGTGAATAAATGCAATGAGATATCTTTTTAGAAATATTTTAAGATAAGATCTCACCTATCTCAAGCTGGCCTCAGACTCCCCTCCCTATGTTAGCATATACCTCTAATCCTAGTACTCCAGAGGCAGAGACAAGGATGTCTCCGTGTGTTCAGGGCCAGCCTGATCTACATAGCCAATTCCAGCCAGGGCAACATAGTGAAACCCTACTTTTTTTTTTTTTTCACCACCACGCCCGACTGAAACCCTATTTTAAAAAAAAAGAAAAAGAAAACAAGCCGGGCAGTGGTGGCACACGCCTTTAATCCCAGCACTTGGGAGGCAGAGGCAGGTGGATTTCTGAGTTCGAGGCCAGCCTGGTCTACAGAGTGAGTTCCAGGACAGCCAGGACTACACAGAGAAACCCTGTCTCGGAAAGAAAAAAAAAAAAAACCAAAAAGAAAGAAAGAAAGAAAGAAAGAAAGGAAAACTCTGTAGCTGAGATCTTGAACAACTTCCCCTCCTGCTCCAGCTGCTGAGAGCCAGGATTACAAGCACACACCACCCCTCACAGTCTAGGGGGTGCTCGGGACCAAAGCCTGGCTTCGCGGGTGTGAGTCAACCACTCTATCAGCTGAGCTACATCCCAGCCCTCTAGACATAATTTATATAAGGCTCCTCAGGGATGAGGCCTGAGTCTAAAGACAAAAAATACGCATGCCCAAAAGTAACCATGTATTTTTAGTGTGCCTGACTTTGGTGATTGTTTTATTTCTATGCCGGGGATTGAACCAAGGGCCTCATGCCATCTAGGGAGGTGCTTGGCCACTGAACTACATCCCAACCTGTGTCTCTACCTCCCAAATGCTGGGATTAAATGTGTGAGCAACTAGACCCAGGTTAATTTTTTTTTATTTATTTTATTTTTATTTTTATTTTATTTTTTATTTTTTGGTTTTTTCGAGACAGGGTTTCTCTGTGTAGTCCTGGCTGTCCTGGAACTCACTCTGTAGATCAAGCTGGCCTCAAACTCAGAAATCCGCCTGCCTCTGCCTCTGGAGTGCTGGGATTAAAGGCGTGCACCACCACTGCCCGGCTAATATTTTTAAACTTTAAGAAAGGCATATTAACAAGTCGTTAAGTGTAGACAGGGGGCATGTGCAACTGCAGGCAGACAGAAGTAAATGGGCAAGATATGTAGATGAAAATCTAAATGGGCAGAGAGATGAGGCACATAGGTGGGACATAGGTGGGAACCGGCAGATGAAGCCACCAGTGCTTAAAATGCGAAGAATTGAAGGGACCGCCTATCAGACGATCCAAACAACGGACTGACAGGCAGACTGCGACAGGTGTGGCTCGCTGACAGTGCACCATATAGATGGACAGAAGAACAGAGTCGGGGAACGGGAAGGTGGGGGAGGGGCTCACTTGCAGGTGCGGTCGCGGCCACCGGAGTAGCAGTCAAAGTTGTCATAGAGGCAGGCTGGCGAGCTGCAGTCCGGGTCACAGCGGCTGTTGTTGAAGAGCCGCCAGCACTGCAGCGCCTCACACTGCCTCCAGGGGTCGTCCACGCTCAGCGAGCAGTCACCGCCGTCCCAGCCGCAGCCTGGGCTGTTGCACTCGCGGTCGCAGTTCTGGTCCCCTCGCTTGGCCTGGCAGGCCGCTCGCGGGCACCGTGGCTCCTCGGGGACCTCGGGGGCTGCGGAAGGGGTCTCGCAACGCAGGCCACCCCAGCCCGGAGCGCAGACGCAGCGGAAGAAAGGGACGTTCTGTACAGCGAGGCAGGAGCCCCCGTGCAGACAAGGGGCAGCGGCACAGCTGGCGTTAGTAGCTCCTGAGGGCGACGCCCTAGAAACCCGGCAGGAGGGCCCGGACAGTCCGGGAGGACAAGCACAGCGTGGCCCACGGGCTGTCTGCTGGCATGGGATACCCACTGGGCACTGCAGCTCTCGGCAGGAGCGTGCCACCCGCTCGCAACGCAGACCCCAGAATGGCTAATGGGGGGTGGGGGGGTGAGAGGACGGAAAGAGGGAAAAAAAATTGGTAGTGAGAAGAAACAGGAGGGCGGAAAAGAGAGAAGAGTGGAGATCAAGACTTGAGAAATGATGACCCTCCCTCTCCCAACCTCTCCAATTCCAGCCACCTCGCTTTCCTTCCCCAGGAGGCAGCGAAGCCAAGTCACAGTTTCACTAAATTACACTTCAAACCACAATTCAGCATCTCAGAACCTCTTTGTCTTCCTTATAGACATATCCTGGAAGCCACAGGCCTCCTCTTTCCCCAAGGGCCTCCACCCCTGCCGGTGACACCTACCTGGACACAGTGACAGGTGAAAGTCAGCCCTCCTCCTCCGCGGCCGAGGCTGGGACGGCACTGGCCTCCGTGCAGACATGGCTGGGACTCACAAGGGGACAGAGCAGTCTGACAGCGAGGCCCTGAGCGGACGGATGCAGGAGGGTCAGCCACGGTGGCAAAACCCACATCGGGTTCCTGTACGGGGTCCCGTCAGACTTACCTGTGAAGCCAGGATGGCAGACACAGCGGAAGTGGCCGCCTGGATCCTGTAGGCAGTCCCGGGTATGCGCAGCGTGGCAGGCCCCTGGGCGACACTCATTGATGTCGGCCTCACAGTGCAGACCCGTGTATCCTGGGGGACAGTTACAGCGGAAGCCACCCACCAGGTCCACGCAGGTGCCGTTGTGTAGGCACCGGAGGCCGGAGTCCAAGGGCGGGCCGCAGTCATCCTCATTGATCTCACAGAGAACTCCTGGGGTACAGGAGAGTGGTCAGGGGAGGTTACAAACTCCGCCCCGGATCCTGCCCGCCCCCCCCCGCCCCCAACCCTGGCCTTCACATACCCAGTGTGCCAGGGGGGCAGGAACATAGATAGTGGTCCACAAGGTCGATACAGGAGCCTCCGTTCTGACAAGGCTGGGAGGCACACTCGTCTATGTCATCCTCACAGCTGTCACCAGAATAGCCAGCTGGACACTGTTGGGGGCAAGAAAGGAATTCACGCAGTGCAGGGGGACACAGGCACGCCGAGGCAGACCTGAGAGCACACAGAACCCCACCGCGAAAGGACACACACAGGCGGCCAACGCACAGCCAGTACAGGAGGCAGACTTACCCGGGACAAGGAAACTCGCCATGCTTGGGGGGTTTTGTTTGTTTGTTTGTTTTTGTTTGCTTTTGGGTTTTGGGTTTTTTTTTTTTTGGTTTTTTTTTGGTTTTTTTGGTTTTTTGGTTTGTCTTGGTTTGGTTTGGTTTGGTTTGGTTTGGTTTGGTTTGGTTTGGTTTGGTTTGGTTTGCCTTGGTTTCTGTGAACTTGAACCAATCCTAGACATATCCAGGCAGAGGGAATCTCACTTGAGAAACTGCCTCCTTCAGACTGACCTGTAGCATGTCTGTGGGGCATTTTCCTGTTGACCGATGTGGAGAACCCAGCCCTCGCTGCCATGCCCAGGCAGATGTGCCTGAGCTAGATAAGGAAGCCAGCCAGTCAGCGGCATTCCTCTGGGGTCCCCGCTTCAGTCCTGGCCTGTAGCCCAGTGCCTTGGGTTTCTGTCATGGCTTCCCTCAGCGATGGACAGTAACCTGTAAGCTGAGGTAAACCTTTCCTCCCTCAGGTGGCTTTGGTCAGGGTGAGAATGGGAAGGTCGCCGGCACACAGTACGGAGGGAGATTTGCTCATGAAAACACTCGGGGGGGGGGGACGGGGGGGGGGGACACACCCAGCTACGCCAGATCACATGTCCAGACACAATGACAAGTCACTCAGACCCAGAGGGAGACACAGAACTGAAGACAGAAACATGCCCCAAGTCTATCCACAAAGACATGAGGGTTCGGAGCTGCAGAGATGGCCCAGGGGTAAGAGCCTCTGCACTGGCGTGAGGATCTGAGTTCAAATCCTCAGCACCTACTTAAAAAGCTAGGTGTGGTCTTCTTGGTCTGTAACCCAGGTGTGGGGTGGGGGAGGCAGGAGGATCACTGGGACTCACCATCTACCAGCCTAACGAGGTTTACTGAGAGAACCTCAAGGGAACAAAGCCAAGGGGTAGAGGGGGACACCTGGTGGCTTCCCCTGGCCTTGGCACACACACTTCTGTGTACACACAGTGCACACACAGACATATATCCATGAGAGAAAAAAATAAAAGGACTGCTAGGCAGAGGTAGGTAGATCTTTAATAGTTTAAGCCTGCCAGGGCTACATAGTGAGACTCTGGAAAGAAAGAAAGAAAGAAAGAAAGAAAGAAAGAAAGAAAGAAAGAAAGAGAGAGAGAGAGAGAGAGAGAGAGAGAGAGAGAGAGAGAGAAGGAAGGAAGGAAGGAAGAAAGAAAGAAGAGAAGAGAGAAGGGAAGGGAAGGGAAGGGAAGGGAAGGGAAGGGAAGGGAAGGGAAGAGAAGAGAAGAGAAGAGAAGAGAAGAGAAGAGAAGAGAAGAGAAGAGAAGAGAAGAGAAGAGAAGAGAAGAGAAGAGAAGAGAAGAGAAGAGAAGAGAAGAGAGAAGGGTGCTGGAGAGATGGCTCAGCGGTTAAGAGCACTGACTGTTCTTCCAAAGGTCCTGAGTTCAAATCCCAACAACCACATGGTGGCTCACAACCATCTGTAATGAGATCTGACGCCCTCTTCTCGAGTGTCTGGAGACAGATACAGTGGCCTTAGATATAATAAATAAATAAATCTTTTTAAAAAAAAAAGAAAAGAAAGAAAGAAAGAAAGAAGAAAAGGAGGGAGGGAGGGGGAGAGAAGGAAGGAAGGAAGGAAGGAAGGAAGGAAGGAAGGAAGGAAGGAAGGAAGGAAGGGGAAGGGAAGAGAAAGAGGAGGAGGGCGGGGAAGACATGCAGACAAGTATGACGGTGCACGCCTTGACTCCCGGAGGCTGAGGGATTGCTGTGAGCTGGAGGCCAGCTTGGACTACACAGCAAATTCCAGGACAGCAAGGGCTTCATAAAGAGACCATGTTCAAAAAACTAACCAAAAGCCGGGTGGCGGCGCACGCCTGTAATCCCAGCACTTGGGAGGCAGAGGCAGGCAGATTTCTGAGTTCGAGGCCAGCCTGGTCTACAGAGTGAGTTCTAGGACAGCCAGGGCTACACAGAGAAACCCTGTCTCGAAAAAAACCAAAAAAATAAATAAATAAATAAATAAATAAATACCGCCGTGCAGACTAGGGGTGAAGCTGAGGGGTACAGAGTACCGACCTACCACACATGAAGCATTCCTGTTCTCCCGCAGAGAGAGAGAGACAGAGACACAGAGACAGACAGACTCAGAGACACAGAGAGACCCCAGACCAGGACACGGAAACACCCAAGCACGGTCGTCTTCTCCTCCCTCCCCCTGAGATGCACACTTACCTCACACACATAGCCCCCCATGTAACCACGGCAGGTGCCCCCGTGCTGGCAAGGCTGGGCGGTGCAGGGATCCACCTCGCGCTCACAGTGACTGCCCGTACGGCCCTCTGGACACACACAGTAGTGGGAGTGGTCCTTGTCTATGCACTGCCCGCCTCCCTGACACAGCTGCTCCAGCGGCACCCCTGGGAGGTGGAGAGTGACATGAGACACGGAGGCGACCGTGCCACCTTTCCTATCCCGGCCACATCGCACATTCATCCGGCATCCCTGCCGGCATCGATCCGATCCGTAGTGTCTCGCCCACATTCCAAAAGGCTGTCAGCAACCCGTCAGCTAACTTGGTCTCTTTCCACAACATGGCTTGGATGACTCTATCGTGTCACACACACACACACACACACACACACACACACACACACCTGTCTCAATCACATTCGGGCCAGCTGTTACACAGTCGCACACATACTGAGCCACACACCTCATTAGTCCCATATGCTGTGTGGCACTCTCGTCCGGCTTCCGCCAGCAGGAGCTATGCACCACCACCCTCCAGCCCCGCACACACCACATGCTCCCCCTCACCCATCTGGGCTGCAGCCTCCGTGCAGGGTAAGCTCTGTATGTCACACAGGCGGCCGCTCCATCCAGGGGGACAGATGCAGTAGGCTCCAGTCTGCACGCAGCGACCCCCATTCTGACAGGGTGCCCGGCTGCACCAGTCCACTGGGTTCTGCAAAAGAAACCTTCAATGTCAGTATTGCGAGAGACACCAAAAACAAGATGGGCGGCCGGGCGGTGGTGGCGCACGCCTGTAATCCCAGCACTTGGGAGGCAGAGGCAGGCGGATTTCTGAGTTTGAGGCCAGCCTGGTCTACAGAGTGAGTTCCAGGACAGCCAGGGCTACACAGAGAAACCCTGTCTTGAAAAAACCAAATCCAAAAAAAAAGGAAAAAATAAACAAGAAACAAGATGGGCTTATCCCTTTGTGATGCCCCACAGGCCGCCCCCTTCTTTCTCGACTCTTCCCCCAAGGACCTCAGACACCACCCACCTGACAGTGACTCCCCGTGAAGCCCTCCCGGCAGGTGCATTCAAATCCTGGGTGGGTGGGGCTACAGGTGCCCCCGTGCAGACAGGGCTGGGAGAAGCAGGGGTCAGCCTCGTATTGGCAGTGTGTGCCTGTGTAGCCAGGGCGACAGAGACAGCTGAAGGAGTTCACGCCATCCACACAGGTCCCTCCATTGAAGCAGGAGCTGGAGAGCAGGACAAGAAGGTCAAGACCTTAAAGACCACCCGACCCTTCTAGAACTTCCCAATTACGGACCCTTGCTACCCTCGACGAGTTACAGGACCATAAAGATCTAACCGGTTCCTTCACCTCAGTCTAGGCCTTCCAACCGGCCTCGCCCACCCCTCAGCCATGTGCCATCATCATCATCAGAGTCCCCAAGTAGATGCCAAGTCCAGGACGCCCTCTCGGGTCTCCCTTCCATCACAGCCCCCCCCCCCCCGAGTTTCCAGTCCGTGCCCCACCCACCTGGGACTGCAGTCCAGCAAGTCGGTCTCACAGTGGAAGCCTCCGTAACCAGGTGGACAGGTACAGGTGAAGGAGGCCACGTGGTCGGCACAGGTGCCAGGGCCACAGGGGCTGCTCAGACATTCATTCACGTCTCGAGCACAGCGGGGACCAGCAAAGCCATTGAGGCAAGAACAGGAGAAGGAGCCCACACCGTCCTGGCAGGAGCCACCATTGAGGCACGGGTCTGCAGTGAACCGGGAAGAAATCTGGTCATTCCCTGTGCCCGAGTCAGCTGCGCCTGACCTAGCAATGCTTTACTCAGAGGAAGACTCCGGAAGAAGCAGGGGGGCGACCGGGGGGGGGGAATGCGGGGGAGGGGGGGCGGGCAGTCCTTTCTGTTTGCTTGCTTGCTTTAGCCATGACTGGCCTGGAGTTCAACATGTAGACGAGGCTGGCCTTGAACTCGGAGATGAGCCTGCATTCTGCCTTCTGAGTGCAGAAATGAAAGGCGTGTATGTCCCAGCCTACAAGGGACGCTCTTGGTCATCGATCAAGACCCCTTTTGTAGCCGGGCGGTGGTGGCGCACGTCTTTAGTCCCAGCACTTGGGAGGCAGAGGCAGGCGGATTTCTGAGTTCGAGGCCAGCCTGGTCTACAGAGTGAGTTCCAGGACAGCCAGGGCTACACAGAGAAACCCTGTCTCAAAAAAAAAAAAAAAAAAAAAATCCAAAAAACCAAAACAAACAAACAAAGAAACAAACAAACCAAAAAGTATTTTAAAAATAAATCCCCTTTGAGCTATAGACCTGGCTCCACCTATTCTGAAGTTCAGAATCTGTAGGTTTGGCCAAGTGGATAAGCAATAGTGATACTACCACTACCAGAGACTACCGAAGGCCAGAGCACGCACACTGTTTTCTTGTCGTTTCCTAAACAATGGAGTATGACAAACACATACAGGCTATGCACCGAGTACTTGGTACGTCAAGCTATCTAGAGGGACCAGCACGATGGCCTTAGCAGGTAAAGGCTTGCCCACACAGGACTGCCTGCCTGAGCTCAATCCCTGGAACCCACACGGTGGGAGGAGAAGAAAATCACCCCTGCAAGCTGTCCTCTGGCCTCCACAATCTAACGTAACACGATGCACTCTCTCTCTCTCTCTCTCTCTCTCTCTCTCTCTCTCTCTCTCTCTCCCTCTCTCTCTCATTTAAATTAAAAATGAAGTCTGGGTTGATGACACGGCTCAGCATCTCAGCATGGATAAAACCACCAAGCCTAACATCCCTAGTTGGAACACCGGATTCCACTAGGCAGAAGGGCTATACTGTCCTATGACCTCCACACGTGGTGCGTACACACCCATACACATGCACACAATAATAAGTAAATGTAAACGTTTTAAAATAAAAAGGAATGGGTCAGAGAGACGACTCAGCGGTGAAGAGCACCGACTGTTCTTCCGAAGGTCCTGAGTTCAATTCCCAGCAACCACATGGTGGCTCACAACCATCCGTAATGGGATCTGACGCCCTCTTCTGGAGTGTCTGAAGACAGCCACAATGTACTTACATATAATAACAAGTAAGTTATCTAGAATGATCTAAACAATCTGGGAGGATTTGCGGAGGTCATTTGCAAACATGAAGCCACTTGACAATAAGGGACTTAAACAGCCATAGAGTCTGAAATCCATGGAGGCCGTGGGGCCAATTTCAAAGTACCAAGGAATGCTTGTGCTACTGCCTGCTCTGATGTATAAGCTCAACACAGGCCCGTGGTGACCAGTGTAGGTTAACAGACCCTGGACATCGCTGCCAGTCCAAGTAAGACAAGCTGCAGATGTAAAATACATTTAGCAAAATTCAAAGTTTTGAAGTCTTATATATGAAAATGGAAATATTTTCTATATTGTTATTTATTCTGTGTGTGTGTGACAGAGAGAGAGAAAGAGAGAGAGAGAGATTGCGCACACGCGCCTGTGCATAGCAGGCGTGTAGAGATGAGAAGACAACTTGTAGGACTGACCAGGGCTCATCAGGCTTAGGCAAGCCCCTTTCCCCAAAGTCATCCCAGCAGCACACTGCTTATTTATACAGTGGCGCTGGGAACGAAGTAAGGGCCTCATGCATGAGGAAAGTAATATCAGTAAGGAAACAACACAGTGGCCAGGAACACAGTATGACTTGATGAGTGGGTTCCCCGGAGAAGCACCCCAAAGATCCCTGCACTTACTGGGGTCACAGTCGTCAATATCCTGATCACAGAAAGGGCCGGTGTATCCCCCGTGGCAGAGGCACCTGAAGCTCCCCGGCAGGTTGGTGCAGGTTCCGTGCGGGCCGCAGGGCGAGGCACCTGCACACTCGTCCACATCCTGCTGGCACCGAGGGCCTGGGGGGGAGAGGGGAAGCCAGTAAGGTCACGGGGGTAAGTGGCGTCGAAGGCGGCCTGCAGCTCAAGGACCCGCCGGCCGAGGCTAGGCAAAGGCAAGCAGCTGTCCCTGGGCGTCGGGCACATGGCACTCCTGGAATATGTCCTGCCTATCTCTTTAGATGTTGAATACACTCTGAAGTCACCCTTTCACAAACTTGTCATCACATCTCAGGCATCCCAGCATCCTCAGCCCCAGATGGCTCCCTCGTATCCTGAGCTGACTCGGACGGACCGTGAATGTCTGGATCCAGCTGTCTCTTCCCGGAATGAGGCGCCTTCAAGGGCAGAGTGGGGTGGAGTCCCCTCTGGGCTCCCTGGCATTACCCAATATGGAGCAAAGTGCAGAAGAGGGGAAAGAGGGGAAGAGGAGGAGAAAAAGAGAGGAGGGAAAAGCAGAAGAGAAAAGAGAGGAGGAGGTCACTGGTGTACCTTGCCAGCCTGGGGGACAGGAACAGACAGTCAGCCGCTCAGGGTCAGACTCACAGTGGCCTCCGTGCTCACAGAGGCCGGGAGTGCAGGGGGACAGCACCTCACACTGCTGGCCTGTAGGGAGCAGATGGTTTAGATAGTCCTGAAAGACTCACCGCTCCCAACTCCCCCATCCCTGGAGTCCCCACCCTGATATTTAGAAGAGACAAAAAAGAAAGAAAGAGAGAGAGAGATTAAAGGAAGGAAGAAGGGAGGGAATGCGGACGGGGCTGGAAAGATGGCTCAGTAGCTGAGAGTGCCTCATGCCCAATCACGAGGGCCGGAACGCAGACCCTCCCACCTATACAACAAACCAACCCTGACTGCAAGTCAGAAGCAAACGGGAGGGCCACAGGGGCTCACTGGCTTCAGCCTACCCAGGAAAGCACAAACCCCAGGTTCAGGGAGAGACCCTGCCTCAGAGGAATAGGTAATGGGTGATAAGAGACGCATACGCCTTCTTCTGGTTCTGGCCTCCACACATAGACATATGTACCAGAGACACACAGGACAAAAAGAACGAAGCAAAGCTTTAAAAGAAAGGCGGGGGGGCGGGGGTGGGGGGCAGAAAGGAAACATGAGAAACAAGGGTGCCGGGTGCCCTGGGGGGTATATGGGGACACACACCCTGGAATCCAGGGGCACAGGTGCAGCGGAAGCCTATTCCGTCACTGGTGCAGGTGCCACCAGCCTGGCAGGGCTGGGACTCACAGGCATCCGGAGCCAGGCTCTGGCTGCAGCGAGGGCCACTCCACCCGGGCTCACACACACAGCGGAACCTGGTGGGGGAGGCAGTGAGGTGTGGCAGGTGCCTGGAGACAGCAGAAGAGGGTCGGGGGGGGTTGGGAAAGGGCCTCACCCGCCGGGTGCGTCATGGCAGACTCCGTGACTGCAGGGCTTGTGGGCACAGGGATGGTTAGCAGGTAGGCAGAGTGGAGGTAGGGAACCAGGCGGACAGAGGCAGCGGAAGCCATTTTCCCCGTCCACGCAGGAGCCACCCTCTCCGCAGGGGCTGGAAGCACACTCGTTGATCTCCACGTTGCAGAGGGGCCCTGGGAAGCATACAGGACAGAGACCATGGTGCCAGCTGAAGGAGAGGGAGCACCCAGTCCTACGTCACACAGCTGATCCTGACCTCACTCTGCTGACAGAGCGATAACCCCATACCACTGGGTGGACAAACCCAAGACACTACAAGGTAGGTTCCCCACCCCCACCCCGCCTGTCTCCCTTCCTCCCTCCCTGTCTCCCCCTCCCCTTTCTTTCTCTCTTCTTCTTCTTCTTCTTCTTCTTCTTCTTCTTCTTCTTCTTTTTTTTTTTTTTTTTTTGGTTTTTCCAGACAGGGTTTCTCTATGTAGCCCTGGCTGTCCTAGAAATCACTCTGTAGACCAGGAAATCCGCCTGCCTCTGCCTCCCAAGTGCTGGGAGTACAGGCGTGCGCTGCCCCCGCCACCTCCACCAGGCCTCTCTCTGCCTTTTTTTTTTTTTTTTTTTTTCCCGAGACAGGGTTTCTCTGTATAGTTCCGGCTGTCCTGGAACTCACTCTGTAGACCAGGCTGGCCTCGAACTCAGAAATCCGCCTGCCTCTGTCTCCCAAGTGCTGGGATTAAAGGCGTTCACCACCAACACCCGGCCTCTCTCTGCTTCTTAAAAAGATTCGTTCATTATTTAACTTATATGAGTGTTTGCACATATGTCAGTGCATCGTGGTGCATTCCTGGTGCCCCATGACAGCCAGCAGACCATGTCAGATTCCCTGAACTGGAGTCACAACCAGTTGTGAGACTCCCTGAACATGGAGGCAACTTGTGCCTACATAGAGCCTTCTGTTGTCTAGGGTCTTTGGTGCGGAAAGGTTCTCTGCATGCTACCGAAAGAGAAACATCAACACCAAGCCAAGCACAAACCCTTTCGTCCACAATGGCGTCCTGCCCCCGGGATACGCTAGTGCAGTGGTGGCACAAAGCTTACAGGAGTAACCAACCAACATCTGATTTGACTGGAGGCCCACTCCACAAGATGGAACCCATACCCAGCACTGCTTCCGTGACCAAGAACCTGAGCTAGATAGCCTACAGGGCGAGGGCAGAACCAAATACTACTAGCCATAAGGGAAAAAAAAAAAAGAAGTAATGATAAAATGACTCCTAATGCCTCACAGATCAACCATCAGGACAGAAGCTTCCTTCTGCCGCTGACGGGAACAAATACAGAGACCCACACCTAGACTGTGTGCGGAGAGTGACAGACTAAGAGACCTAAGAGTGTCTCCTTCAGATCCCTCCCCTGTGGAAGAGGAGGCAGAAGGAGCCTTTTTTTTTCCTTTATCTTATTTTACTTTATTATTTTAAAAGCAAAAACAAAAACAAAACCACGCACTTGTGAACTAGCGCGTTAATGCTGGGAACTAAACCTGAGTCTTCTGCAGGAGCAGCGAGTGCCTAAAACCGCTGAGCCCCATCTCCAGCCCTCTCTGCTTGTTTTATTCTAAAACATGATTCCGCTATGCAGCAGGCCTGGCTGGCCTCGGGCTCACTCTGCCGCTCAGGGTTGCTTCCAACACATTCTAATGCCCCTGCCTTTGCCTTCTGAGTACTAGGGATCATCGTGACAAAGGGAAGAAAGGGACTTAAATGGATCCCTGGGGGGTGGGGGAGAAGCCTGAAGACCCAAGTTGGATCCCTGGGACCTCTATGGTGGAAGGAGAGGACTGACTGCACCCAGCTGTCCTCTGACCTCCAGACATACACAAAATAAATAAAATGTAATTTTTTTTAAAATAAAGTGGGGACACCCCAGAGACTTGTGGCTTAATCCCTACTCTACAAGTCGTCCCCTCGACACACACACACACACACACACACACACCACACCCCATGACAGCCACCTACCCACCTGTGAATCCAGGCTGGCAGACACAATCATAGCGGTTGATGCCATCGCGGCAAACTCCGAAGGTACAGGGGTTGCTGGCACAGTCGTCAATGTTGACTTCACAGTTCACACCTACAGGGAGGAGGGAGGGAGGATGGCAGGAGTGGCTGCTCTCGGCAAGCACCGCTTGCAAGCTCATCACGGACACACACACACACACACACACACACACACCCCGCGTCCTGTCGTAGCCCAGCCCCCAAGCCCCACCTGTGGTTCCGGGAGGACAGCGACAGAGGTACTTGTCCACCAGGTCCAGGCATTTGCCCCCGTATCTGCAGGGCTGGCTGCGGCACTCATCCACCTGGCTCTCACAGCGCATGCCCGTGTAGCCCGGGGCGCAAGCGCACGAGAAGCTAGCGATGCCGTCCACGCAGCGCCCGTGGTGGCAGGGATCCGGAGAGCAGTCGTCCACGTTTCGCTCACACAGAGTGCCCTCGAAGCCTGCAAGAACGGGAGGTCAGGGTCTGCCCGCTTGTCCACGGCTTGCAGTCTCAGCCCAAGGCTAGCTCAGCTCTCGGGCCTCACCCCTACTCCCTTCCACTCCACCCAGCTCTGGCCCAGAACCTCCCACTTTAAATCCCACTGCCAGTTTCATTCACCCTGAATCTTGCCAAGACCTCCGCCTACCTCCATCATCAGCTTCACACCCCAACTGTCAGTGGCCCTGACCTGGCTTAGCCAAGGCTATCCCCATGTCTGTTACCGATCCTTGACACCCCATCGGCCCACCAGCCCACCTTCTGGCGCTTGCCACAGTCTCACGGTCCACCTCACCCTCTGCGCAGCGACACTCGTAGCCGTCAGGCTGGTCCACGCACTTGGCGCCGTTCCGGCAGGGAGTGCTCGCGCATTCATCCACATCCAGCTGGCACGTGGACCCGCTGAATCCTGGAAGCGAGTCGGGGATGAAAGGTGCCACAAATAGTTAAAACGGGCAACCTGCCGTATTCGAGTGGGAAACACCGGCCCCCTTGGCTCTGTTTTAAATTAACTTTCAATGCAGACTAGCCCAGAGAGAAGGCTCGGAAGATAAACGTGCTTGCCAATCAGGCTTGACTACCTGACTTCAATTCCCAAGATGCACGTAACATAGGAGAGAACCCACATACACAAAGGAAGTAATTAAGTAACTCATCACTTTCTTTTTAAAGTCCCACGTTTGTCCACAGCCATGTGACATGCCAAGCCCCCGTCCCAGGGTCCTCACCTGATGGGCAGGTGCAGCTGAAGCCATTGACTCTGTCCTTGCAGACACCGCCATTGACACACGGGCTGCTCTGACACTCATCGATGTCCACCTCACAGTAAGTCCCCGTGAAGCCTGGAAAGGAGGGGGTGAGGGCACAGGACGCTCCCTCAGGAGGCCTCTTCACTTTGCTTTCAGGGCTTTGGTTTCGTGGTGGGTTTGATGAGATCGATTCTTGCTATGGCCTTTGGGCTGGCCTCAAACTAACGATCCTCCTGCCTCAGATGCTCAAAGGCTGGGATAACGGGCATGCAGGAACACATTCAGACTTAGATTTAGTTTCAAACATGCTGGACCCTTACCCAGCTGTGGTCTCACGTGGACTAAGGTTTGTGACGCTCCCCTCTGATGCTATCTGATAAAATTCTGCTCTGACCCTGCACCTCCCTTGTCGAGGGTTACAATAACCTTCCTAAGGGTTGCATCCTAAACACACATAACTCTCTCTCTTTCTCCAGGAAGCTTCACTTTAAACCCAGTCTTGGGCCAGCAAGATGCTTAAATAAGGACGCTTGCTGCCAGGCCTGACAGTTTGGAACCTCAGAGGCCCATGCCCTTAGATCCAGTACTTGGGAAGCAGAGGAAGGCAGATCTCTGTGAGTTCAAGGACAACCTGGTCTACACAGTCTCACTGTGCCACTTCATGGTCTACACAGTCTCACTGTGCAGCTTCATCTGACTTGAGATGTCTTTTGTTAGTTTGTTTAGTTTTGTTTATTTGTGTGTGTGTGTGTGTGTGTGTGTGTGTGTAACACATGGGTATCCTCAGAGACCAAAAGAGAGTGGTAGATCTCCTGGAGCTAGATCTACAGACAGTTGTGCACTGCCCCACATGGGTACTAGAAACCAAACTCAGTCCTCTAGAAAGCAGGAAGTACTCTTAACCACTAAGCTATCTCTCTATCCCTATTTTATTTGTTTTATTTTATTTTGAGACAGGGTCTCACTTGATAATCCCAGCCATCCTAGAACCCACCGTGTAGACCAAGCGAGCCTCGAACTCACAGAGATGAGCCTATCTCTGCCTCACAAATGCTGGGATTTCAGGCATGTGCCTCTATGCCCAGCAATTTTTTTTTTCAAGCAAATAAAAATAAACCAAGTTTTACCCCAGGCCCCAGCCTTCATGACCCACCCAAGCCATACCCACCACCCACCTGCCATACAGATACAAGTGAATTGGCCAATTCGGTCAAGACATGTGGCCTGGTTGCGGCAGGGCCCGGACAGACACTCGTTGACATCAGTCTCACAGCGAGGTCCAGTATAGCCACGGCCACACTGGCACAAGAATGAGCCCTGTGTATTCACACACCGACCCAAATGTTCACAGGGGTTGGCACCTGAAAAATGCGGGGAGGTGGGGGGGGAGGCGGGGAAGGGGGAGGGGGAAGGAGGAGAAGACACAGCCGGTGTGGGCGTGGCCAACCACGGCCCCGCCCCTCCCCGGTTTCAGGCTTGTTTCCAGAAGGTTCTTCTTCTCACCAATAGAGCACTCATCCACATCCTGGTCGCATGCCCCTCCAGTGAAGCCAGGTGGGCAGGTGCAGATGGCCCGGCCACTCACGGGGTTCGTGTCGCAGATAGCATCCTCGTGACAGGGGTTGCTGACACACGCGTCATCCAGATGGCACAAGAGGCCTGAGAAAAGGTAAGCACCAAGGAAGAGCTGATCCCCAGGGTGGCCCAAAGCTCCCACAGACCCTAGCGTTTGAGGAAGAAGGCTAGTACTGGGAATGGACCCAGGACCGTGAGCATACAAAGCATGGATATCAGCGCTCAACTACACTTCCAGCTCCTTGCATTATTATTATTATTATTATTATTATTATTATTATTAGTCATGTACTTATCTGGGGAGTGTGTGCATGTCATAGTGCATGTGTAGAAGCCAGAGGATAACTTGGTTGGTTTTCTCCTTCTACCCGCGGGTCCCACTGGTAGAAGTTGGCGAGCCAGGCCAACTCAGCAAGCACGCTCACACACTAAACATCCCACTGGCCCCCCTCTCGCTTCCTGTTTCTTGCTATCGAGCAGTGTCTTTAGTATCTGTTTTTATTTTTTAAACCATTTATTACGGAAAAAAAAACGACACAGAATGTTTCACATATGGAGTATGGGTTCGGTATTATCTGTCAATCTGCTGCTTCCGTACCCTTTGAAAAGCACTTGGAAACGTTTTACCAACAAGGCCCTGGGGGCTGGAGAGATGCTCACCGGCTAAGAGCACTGGCTCCTCTTCCGGAAGACCTAAGTTTGATTCCCAGCACCTACACGGCAGCTCACGAGCATCAGTAACTCCAATCTCAGGAGATCTGATGAGTTTTTCCAACCTCTCAGCATACCAGTCATGCATGTAACATGACATAATGTAGCAGACATGAATGCGGCCAACACACACACTTCTTTTTTTTTTTTTTTTAATATTTCAAAAGATGATGAATCAAGACTCTAGTCAGGCATGGTAACACAATTCCTTAAATCCATCACTCAGAATACTGAAGCCCAGCTGGGCGGTGGTAGCGCACACCTTTAATCCCAGCACTTGGGAGGCAGAAGCAGGCGGATTTCTGAGTTCGAGGCCAGCCTGGTCTACAGAGTGAGTTCCAGGACAGCCAGGGCTATACAGAGACACCCTCTCTCAGAAAAAAAAAAAAAAAAAAAAAAAAAAGAATACTGAAGCCCAAGTTTCTTGTAACATTTCTTACAAGTTTGAGGCTAGGGTGATGTGCACATAGTGACACCACGTCTCAACACGACAACAACAATCAAATCGAGATACTTGCCCCTTAGCCTGACAACCAGAGTCTGACCCCACCCCCGCCAAAATATGACATAAGGAAAAAACAGGCCTTTGTGACTTCCCCAGCCCCTGCCTTTTTCCTAGTTAGGCCTGTCAATAGTTCCCCCATTCCATCGTCCTCTGCCTTGGACTATGCACTGGCCTCCTCACAGGACAGAGGCTCAGCCTTCTATCCAAACCCAGTCTCCAGCATATCCCTCCCCCTCCTTCCTTTCTTCCTCCCGTCTTCCCTCATCTTTGTTTTCTTCCTTCACGCTAAGGATTAAACCCAGAGCCTGTGCTCGCTAAGCACACATTCTCGACCAACAAGAAACATGCCCAGCCCCCAATCTTCCTAATACTCAAATCAGAGTCTGTCTGTACCTTTCACTCTGAAGCCTGCAAAGAAGATGGCCGCTCACCTGTCTTCCCCATAGGACAGGCGCAGTAGAAAGAGGCCACACGGTCGTGGCAGGTGGCCCCGTGGAAGCACACAGCCGTAGCACAGTCGTCGATGTTCTGACTGCAGCTCTCACCCGTCCAGCCATTGACGCACACACAGCTGTGGCCCCCCAGCAGGTTGAAGCAGGTACCCCCATTGTGGCAGGCGTTGGGCTGCAGCTGGCACTCATCCACATCTTCTGTGCAGAACTGGCCTAGGGCACAAAGATGCGCTGGGCCTAAGCCGCCCCGTGTGCCCCACCTGAGGTCAGCCGTCCCAGCTCCCCACAGCCCCCGATGCCCACCTGTCCACTCGGGAGGGCACTGGCAGTTGTAAGTATTGACACCGTCCACACACGTTCCCCCATTGAGACACCGGTGTCCGGGACAGTCGTCCACGTTGACTTCACAGTTCTGGCCCTCAAAGCCTAATGTATTGCGGAGGACAAGGTAACGGTGGTCACTAGGAGGCTAGCCGGTTGTCCCCAGCTGCCTTCCCTGGGTACTAACTACTTACCAGGAAGGCAAGCACAGTCATATGTGACATCACTACTCTGCCTACAGGTGCCACCATTACGACACGGGGAAGGGGCACAGGGCACTATGGGGTTCTCACACAGCGGCCCTGTATAACCAAGCGGACACTGGCAGCGGAAGGATCCGGGTGTATTGAGGCAGGTACCACCATGGCGGCAAGCCGTGCCAGACCGGCACTCGTCTACGTCAGTCCGGCAGCTGCGGCCCTGGTAGCCAGGCGGGCAGGAACAGATAAATCGGCCATCCGCCGTCACTGAGCAGGAGGCACCCCGACCACAGGGGCTGTTGAGGCAGGGGTCTGGCAGGGAGCAGTCTGGGCCTGGAAGAACCAGGAGAGGGTGAGCTTGGGACTGACCACATCCTTGACTACCACGGGTTCGCATCCAGGCCCACCCCTTCACCTTGGAAGCCACGGGGACAACGGCAGGAGAACCGGGCGGTGCCCGCCACCACTGAACTCTGGCAAACGCCTCGGCCAGCACAGGGGGCTGAGTGGCAGGGGTCTCGCAGCTGGCACCGCTCACCCACCCAGCCTGGCAGGCACCTGTGGGAAGATGTGTGGTAGGGACAGTATAAAACATGGTAGTGCCAGACAGGTGACGCTAAATACAACCATCAAACAACAACATACTCGCCAAGCGAGCTGTTGAACACGGCTCTTCCTTCCTTTCATACCCCTGGCTAGCCTGGAACCAACAGTAACTTACCTGCCTCTGCCTCTCTGCCTCTAGCACTGGGTTTAAGGGCAAGTAGAAAATGCCACCAGTCCCAGCCAACCCCATTTATTCTGACAACAAATATTATTGACACCCACTGCATACTAAAACACAGCAGCAAGCAAAATAAAAGTGATTCTTACCCTTTTGGTCCTCATAGCCAGGCCAGGCAAAGAAAACATAGACAAGTAACACATTAATAGGAAACGTGGCAAGAACAGCTTGTATACACTACAGGACTTGTCAAGGATGCGGTACCCCCTGGAGAGCATGCCCATGTCCCAGAAGCTGTGACTGTCACCTCATTTATTTATTTATTTATTCATTTATTCATTCATTTATTTATTTATTTATTTATTTTGGTTTTTGGTTTTTGGTTTTTGTTTTTTTTTTTCTAGACAGGGTTTCTCTGTGTAGCCCTGGCTGTCCTAGAACTCACTCTGTAGACCAGGCTGGCCTCGAACTCAGAAATCCACCTGCCTCTGCCTCCCAAGTGCTGGGATTAAAGGCCTATGCCACCACCGCCCGGCACCTTATTTCTTTTTAAAGTAAATGACCCAGGCGAGGTGGTTCTCACAAACCTGGCACTCCAAGGAAAAAGCAGACAGATGAGGAGTTCAAAGCCAGCCTTGGCCACTTAGGACGTTTGAGGCTAGCCTTGACCGCATGAAACACTGTCTCAAAATCAATACATATATTTTAAGCAAATAACAAGAGGTTTGACCTGTAGCTCAGTGGTATTGCACTTGCCTAGGATGCGTAAAGCCCCGGGTTCAATTCCCAGCCCAAGCAAAAGGAAGGAAAGACAAAGAATTTCTTTTTTCTTTCTTTCTTTTTTTTTTGCTAATGTAATTGTGAAGAATATGGAGACGAGTTCACTTTGTATTACCCGAGCCATTGTTTTAAGCTGTATTTATTTTACATTGATGTGAATAAGTGTTTTTCACGCGTGTATGTATGTGCATGCGGTGCATGCCTGGTGTTCATGGAGGTCTGAAGAGGGCGTTGACATTAAGGATGGTTGTGAGCTATCCTGTGGATTCCAGGAACCAAACCCAAGTCCTCTGAAAGAACGAATCACACTCTAAACTGCAGAGGCATTTTTCAGCCCCTGTTTATCTGTTTATTTCAGTATGTGTATATATGTGTGGTTGTGTCTGAGCATGTGTGCACCTGAGTACAGTGTCCTCAGAGGCCAGAACCCCTGGAGGCGGAGTGACCACATGAGGGCTGAGGATCAAACTCTGCTGGAAACCACAGAGTCGTGCCACCAGCCCCAGCATAAGCCAGGGGAATGGCACAGTGCTAGCTCTTGGATGGTATGTGCAGGGGCCTGGGTTCCACGCCCAAAACGCGGGGGAGAGAGACAGAAACTAAAGAGAGAAAAACGAGTCGTGTATAGACAAAGGCAGAGTGGGGTGAAGCAGCCATAAGCCTGAGCCAACCAGAAACTGGAGAAGACATAAGAAAGCCGTCCCCCCCCACCCCCGCCCCCCACGGTCGATAGAGAAAGCCAGTTCCGGCAACACCTTAATTTCAGACTTCTGGCCTCCAGGATTTTCCAGAGTACATTTCTGTTGTTTCAAGCCACCCTGTTTGTGGTAATCTGGTACAGCAACCACAGGAAACTCACAAGCAGTCTAAGGGTGATAGAATGAGTGGGTGTTATATTTTCACACACTAAAAGAAGGTTAAAAAAAAGGGGGGGTGAGCCAAAGGGTGATGTGGGTAGTGACCTCAGACTCCAGGAGGTAGACACACCCAGAAAGACCCAGAAGCCACACAGACACATACAACTGGGCATACTGGCCTGGCAAACACAGACACCAAGCCACAACCTCCCACGCGAATATGGGAAACTCTCACTCACATGGAGAGGCGGGAAGATAGCCACAAATCATAAACTCTTTTCTCCCATGAGCCTGCAACCCTCCTCCCATGGATCAGGTGGGGCTTGGCATGGGCGCCTCCGCCCTCAAGCTGGACGGAGGGCCTGCGGCCCCTTCCCCAAACCCATCAAGGTAGTCTTGGGTGTGAGAAAATAAAAACTGAAAGACGACTTAAGTTTGTAACCTTTCCACGGACAGAGGTGAAGAGGGCTAAGGAAGGGGGTTGGAGAAGTCAAAAGATCCTGGCTCTGCAAGGACACACTTACGTCACCCCTACCTCAACTCTCCTCTCCTCTACCCTACCCTTCCGGCTCCCAGCAAGGATCCCCCTAGCTCAGTCTAGTCTCAAACGCCAAGGGCAGAACTCAAAGCAGGTGACTCAGTTCTCAGCGTCACCCTTCCATACGCACCGCCCCCCCCACGCCCCGAATTCGGTTCCCAGATAAATTGGTCGAGGCTCAGCCCTTCAGGGGAGTGGGTGGCGTTCGAAGCTGGGAGGTGTTGCTCTCAGCCCCCCTCCCCAAAGACCTGCAAGGCGGCGACGATGACACGCCGGGAGGGGGCGCTGCGTACAGGGCACTGGGGACCACGGGTATCGGAGCCAGGCTGGGCGCCGCACCCTCCCTGCGCCGCGGGCGGGTTCCCACGCTCTGCGCCTCGCGCCCCCGCCGACCGGTCGGGCGGGTTCCAGCCCGGGGCCCCGGGCCCCGCCCCGCGGTCTTAGCTTTAGGGGGGGACGTAGCGGGGCGGGAGGGAGCAGCTTCCAAGGAGGGAACGGATTAGCAAGACAGACAAGGATCAACTCTGAAGCCTTCTCCGGGAGTAAGACTGGGGGGGGGGGGTTCCGTGGGAGAAAGAGTCATGGGGGGCGGGGGTCACTCCTAAGAGGACAGGAGGATTTGAGAAACTGAAGGAGTGGGTCGGGATGAGAGGGACGAAGGCTGAGGTCCCCCAAAAGCTCTACACTGGAGCCTGAGCGAGCTCCACTCCGCGCGATCCGGGCTCCCGGAGGCCGCGGGAGCCGGTGATTCACCTGTCGAGGGGCGGGGCAGCCTCGGGCGTATTCACCTGTCGGCAGCTGTCCAGGCGTGGAGTTCCACTGCGCAGGCGCCCCGCCTTCCCTTCCAAGCGACTGCTTCCAAGTCAGGACACACTCCGCCCTCCCAGCTCTACCGTCGTCAGCCCTCAGCCTCAGGATGCCCCTCGGCCAGTACCCCCCCCCCCAAATAAAGCTAAATGGCATTCCAGCCTTTGTCATTGCAAAGGGGGCTTTCCTCTATCGGAAGTCATTCTGGCCCCACCTACCTTGAGGCTGATCGACTAGCTAGCCCACACGGGTATTACGTAAATGAGTAAACGAACGCATTGATGAACGAACTAATTAATCGCTGCTGGATGGACTGCTATTACTATTAAAAAGAAAACAAGACCAATAAGCCCACAGACCTTGAGGTCCGTCCCCTCTAACCCAGGGCCTTGTATGTACTGGGCAAACACCACTGAACATCTCCAGCCTTCAAAGAGTTTCAAAAGTTTCTCTTATTTTTAAATATAGTTTTAATTTTTATTACATTATCCGTGTGTGTGTGTGTGTGTGTGTGTGTGTGTTCATCTAGAGGTCAGAGAACAACTTGTTGAGACTGGTTCTCTCTTTTCCATCTTTTGGGTCCCCAGGACTTAACTCAGGTTGTCGAGTTTGGCAGCAAATGCCTTTACCTATTAAGCTCTCTAGGCTGCACCACCACCACTACCCCCCCTCCCCCTTTTAGAAAACAAAACATTAAGACAACCTCATCTGTGAGGGCACAGGATGCCCTGGAACTCTGTAATGCAAACTGGCCTCCAACTAAAGGCAACCCTCCTGCTTCTGCTGGGAAATGCAAGTGTAAACCACCCAGTTAAAGGTTCTTTCCAAATCTTCACAGCCAACCTCATGAAAGAAAAGTCACTGTGGAGGCAAAGGTGGCTGGGAAGGTCCCCAACGCTGGCTCCAGATGTCACCGAATCTAGAGTTCTCTCTGCCTCCGGCAGCTCTGTCTCAACCCTCCTCTTCTTCCCTAACCATCTGCATTTCCCAAATGATTCTTGGGTTCCTTCCTGCGCAGTCACACACACGCCAGGGAACGCATTCCTGTTTCACAGATGTGGGCAGTGAGGGTCGAAAAAGAAAAATGACCAACCAAAGGTCATACAAACTAGAACACAATAAAAAAAGGGGAGGGCTCTAAGCCGGGCGGTGGTGGTGCACACCTGTAACCCCAGCACTTGGGAGGCAGAGGCAGGTGGATCTCTGAGTTCGAGGCCAGCCTGGTCTACAGAGTGAGTTCCAGGACAGCCAGAGCTACAAAGAGAAACCCTGTCTCAAAAAATCAAAAAAAAGGGGGGGCTCTAAAATAGGTCTCCTGTGTGTCTCCTATGTCCTGACATATTTAGGGGGACGGGGAGTGGGGGGTGGTGGAAATGAACGTCCTCATCACTGTCAAGCCACTGACATTGGCCTTGGAAATCAATTTTTTACTCCAAAATACTGTGACGAACTGACTGGTTTAAGCAAGATGATGTGGGATTTGAACCCAAGCCAGAGAGACCCCCAGAGCCTCTGCTCTTAAAGCTGTCCGATTCCCAATAGGGAAACACAAGAGGTTACCCAAGCCACACACGTGGAGGAAGTGATACCAGCATCCCCCAGGAGACTCAGAGGCAGAGGAAGAGGACAGATTCCCTCCCCTCACAGGGCCCACTGATGGCACTGGGCCAGACACTCACAGGCAAGCAGCCTCCCGGGAGGGCTGCTGGTGGGTACACCGACCTCCGTTTGCACATGGGCTTCCATCCAGACAAGGGGGTGCTGTGTGGGGGGCAAAAGAAGGTGGGGAGGTCAGACAGGCACCCAGAACCCCAAACCGTAAGGACAGACCCTCCTCTCCTGTCTGCCAGGCAACAGCTGCACCGGGCTCGGAGGCTATCTATCTGTGTGGGTACTGAGAGGCTCCCAATCGACGGTTCCCACGGCCCCCCGCCCCAGCCCCAGCTGTTGGGGCTGCAGCTGTCCCTGCCAACTCAAGCCCTGGGAACCACAAGGCAGGGGTGAGGAGGAGGAGGAGGAGGGGTTGACTTGTGCCAGATGTGGGGGCTCAGGAAGCTGCCCTGACTGGGATCCGCATCACAGAGAAAGGGTGCAGAGCAGGCAGGGAGGGTGCTGAGGGCTAGAGGGAATCTGTAGCTTCGAGCCCACGACTTGGGAAGATGGAGGAGGCGGGCACCGTTGGGCCTCTGTGTCTACAGTCCTTGCTGGCTCTTGGGAGAGCAGGCAAAGCATGCCCCCAGGAGAGAGATGGCTTTGGGTACTAGATGGATAAGCTATGTAGTCCACGGGACGGAGAACTGGTGCAAGACCTGTGCCGCCCTGACCAGTGTCCCCATCCCTCCGGGGCTGTAGCCCGCTTTGGGTGTGGCGCTCTTGCCAGATGGGTGAGGTGTGGCCAGGTCTGAGCTAGTGGAGAATTATGTGTTGAGACAGGTGTGAACCCCTGGAGAGAGAGAGAGAGAGAGAGAGAGAGAGAGAGAGAGAGAGAGAGAGAGAAAGGGATTGGGGGGAATTGGGAAACGGACAGGCAGAGAAACAGAAAGGAGAAAAAAACCCAGAGAGACAGTAAGAGGAATGAAGAGCCGGGCGGGCGGTGGTGGTGGCACAGGCCTGTAATCCCAGCACTTGGGAGGCAGAGGCAGGCGGATTTCTGAGTTCCAGACCAGCCTGGTCTACAGAGTGAGTTTCAGGACAGCCAGGACTACGCAGAGAAACCCTATCTCGAAAAAAACAAAAAATAAGAGGAATGAAGAATGATGGACCTATTCATTTTTGTGATATCACACTGGAAACTGTATGGGGGCTGGGGAGACACAACCATGTGAGCCGTGTGTGTGTGTGTGTGTGTGTGTGTGTGTGTGCGCGCGTGGTGTGTACATATGCCTGTGAGTTTGTGTGACACAGTCTGTGTGAAGACTTGAGAGTATGAGGCTACTAGGTGACTAATAGGGAAAGTGCACACGCACGTTCATGACCGTGCTGGCATCTTCCCACAGCATAGCCACGCACTTCCTGTGCCCAGCCGCACGCACCGTGCATCCACCTATATGAACAGCATCGTTCAAACGTACAGCTGGGTGGCCACGGGTGTGTCTGTATGGGTCTTGTATTAGCAGCTGTAAATGTCACCTTGAACATGAATTACCTACCAAGTCTCGGGTGACCCATGCCTGTGTGATCATATTTGACCCCGTATGAACACACATCAGCACGTGAGCAGCAAATGCATAGGCATGTCTTGTGTGTGTCCCAAGTGTGCCTCTATGGGTGTGCTAAGCCTGTGCACATGCATTTTTTTCCCCTTTCTATGTGTGACAGGCCATGATTTCGCGCTGGCCCCGCGGGGGCGGTGGCTCCTGCCCAGTCCTGCCTAGTTGAGCCTAGAGGCTCTCTCTATGCAACCCTTACCGGGCCCAGCACTGAGTCCCACCATAGGTGCCCTAGAACCCCTGACCACAGCCAAGGGCCTATGCCCCTCCCCCGCTGACCAGGCCTCCCGGGGCAGGGGTGGGGGCGCCCCCTCAGTCCCCGCTCAGGCCCTCCGTGGGTCCCGCTTTGTCTGGCAAAGAAAGCGCGAGGCCGGCCGGGGGGAGGGGGTGTCTAGACGGCGAAGCCATTGTCCCGAGCGGGGGAGGGGAGCTCAGAGTAGAGGAGGAGGGGCGGGGGGCCCCAGGCCGGCTGGGGAGGGACTCCGGCCACAGGGAGGGGGCCCAGAAGCCGGAGTTGAGCACGTGGACCTCGCCCCTTCTCCTCCCGGCACAGAGGCGGGGTCCCGAGAACTGCGGGGGATCCCGGCAGCCTGAAGAGGGATCGGGCGGCACGCGGGGGAGGGGCGCGGGCTCCGCAAGGGCTCCAGCTCCTGATTCTGGCTCTCCAGCGCCGGGTCTTGCAGCTCTCCAGCATGAGAAGTTTTCTCCGAGTTCAGAGCTCTGAGAACTTCGCGCCCCCTCCTCGCCACTCCCCCCCCCATCCCCTTCACGGCCCGCCAGAGATAGGGGAGGCGCTTTTGTGCAAGGGGTCCTAGGCCTTGGGGGTCCTTGAGCCCCCATCCTAACCTTCCCAGGACTCCAGGCAGAAGTAGGATGGGGTAAGCCTGAAACTTTTGGTACACCTCGCTTGCGAATTTCAGCCCCAGATTTCCACAACCCCGGCTCCTAGTCTTGCACTCCTGGTCCATTCAAGGGTCTCGATTCCTCGGGCCTTTAGGACCCTGCCTTCCCATCACGAATCTGTGAGCGCCCCGTGACTGGTACACAGCCCCCAGCTTCTGCACCTCTGCCCCGGCTTTAGTCCTGGGGTGGCAGGTCGTCTAAGTTCCAAACTAAGGATTTTTTTTTTTTTTTGCTTCCCCGCCCCTGCAGCCCCAGTCCCACCCTCCGAGTCCCTGAGCCCTCACCTGCAGCCCCCAGCCCCGCCAGCAGCAGCAGCAGGGGCAGTGCCCGCATGGGCGGCGGTGGCGGTGGCAGGGCCATCAGGCGACGACGGCGGCGGCGGCGGCGGCGGCCCCGGGCCCCCAGCCCCATGGCGGCCGGCCGCGACCCTCCCTCCTCCCTCCTCCCTCTTTCCCAGGGCTCCGGGCACGTCCCGGGCCAGCCTCCGCGCCGCCAACTTCGCCGAAGTGAGGCTGCCGGGCCGCCCCGCCCCCAGGCCTGGGCGGCTCGCCTCGCCCCGCCCCGGGGCCGGCTCTGAGCGCCCCCGCCCCCTGACCAGCCTCCTGGGGTCCTACCCCTCCACCCGCCAAGCCTGGGACTTGCGGACCTCGGTACACTCACGGCCACCACAAGAGATGTGGGCTTAACCTGCGTGACGTGACAGGTATCTAGCTCATGAGCACACCCATCCTCATCCCCCAGGACACAACCGAAGCCAGGGCTCACCTACACAGCCATGACACAAACGCAAACACCCGGGGCTCCAAACCCCTCTAAACTTAGGTGCAGAGAGGCCAGTGGACAAGTAGCAAGCGCCGCACCCATGCAAACCATGTAGAAGTTTCACGGGGACACTAAACATCGATCACCTCAAAACTCAGGCCCAACCGGGCCACAAACCTGGGGGCAGCATTTACAATCTGGCCAGAAGTCTCATGCATGTGAGTCGTCACGCATGTGCCTATGTGCAGCTGTCCCAAGAAGCCGCCTCCTCGCTCCTACCGTGTGAAGATCACAAAGGTCTACTGAAGAGAGAAAGGTGCTTGCTGCCAATCACGGACAGCTGAGTTCAATTCCCGGGACCCCCATGGTAAAATGAAAGAACCAACACGTATATTGTCTTCTGACTGCCACATGTACCCTGTGATATATGCACTCCTTACACACACTGCTCTCGCATGCTTGCAAACACACACATACACAACACACACACACACACACACACACACACACGTACGCATGCACGCACGCACACACGCAGCACACAAGGAATAAAATAAAATACTTTTTAAAAATCCACACCAGCTCCCGGCACATCCCACACCCTACATGGTTTTACCTCGAAACCTATTGTTTCATTGCCATTAACTGAGTTTTACTACTAGGCTACCTGCAAAGGCTTCTGTCTGGAGTGAGCGTGGGAACTTCAGAGGTCCCCTGGGGGAAATCTCAAGAGTGAGGAGGGGAGCACTGTTCTTGGACATCCCCATCACTGGGAAGCACAGGGCTGGCACAGAGGACCCACATATCCTGGAAGGGCGTACATAGACACTCCCGCGGTGGAAGGAGAGAACCAACTTTCACAAACTGTCATCCGACCTCTACGTTGTAGAGGTCAGGTTCCCCACCCCACCCCCAGAACTGGATACATTATAAATACGTGTATTTTTCCTTAATTGTCATGGCACACACTTTCTCCAGAGTCAAAGGCAGATAGATCTATGAATTCAAGACCAGCCTGGTCTACATAGCCAATTCCAGAACAGCCAGGGATACATTTTTTTGGTTTTTTTTTTCCCCCTGGTTTTTTGAGATAGGATTTCTCTGTGTAGCCCTGGCTGTCCTGGAACTCACTCTGTAAGACCAGGCTGGCCTCGAACTCAGAAATCCGCCTGCCTCTGCCTCCTGAGTGCTAGGATTAAAGGCGTGCGCCACCACTGCCCAGCTAGGGATACATTTTTTTTAAAGGTATGAGTGTGTGTTGTCTGTGACTGTGTCTGTGCCTGTGTGCATCCATCCATACACTAGTGCGAGTGCATGCACATGTAGAGACCAGGGAAGGCACTGCATCCCTCAAAGCCGGGGTTTATGGCGATTTGTGGAATACCCAGCTCGTTCCAGGAGATAACTGGAGTCTGAAATCTGATCCTCATGATGGCACAGCATGCTCTCTTAACAACCGAACAATCTTTCGGGATCACGTTGTTGCTGTCCTGCTTTGGGGGCTTCTCCATTTCAGGCAGAGTCTCATGCAGCCCAGACTGGCCTTGAACTTACAGAAACCAGAAGGACCTCGCAGTCTCAACCTTTCTGCCTTTGCATCCCCAGTGCTAAGATAACAGGTGTGTGCATCCATGCCTGATTTTTGTGATGCTGGGGTCCGAACCCGGGGGCTTCCCGTATGTAGGGAGGCACTCTACCACGGAACCACACCCCCAGCCCTCACCCAAGTTTATATTCAAAGTTTTCTGGTTGTTCCCAGGAACATTCCTTATAGCTTCTTTGCTGACCAAGGACTGGATCCCAGATCTTCACCTAAAGTTGTTCCCCTGCCTTCGTTTGAGGTCAGTTGTTTGAAAGGATGCCTCTCCGATGAATGGCCTGCAGGTTCTACGAGATTGACTTTATGCATCCTTGGCAGAATCCTGGCCTCCTCCCCAGGGCATATTATCAGGGTACCCGCCATCTTTCCCCAGTAGTGGTGACATGAAGCTTTGACAGCTTGGGCTGAGTTGGCGATGTTTTCCTCCTCTTATCTCAACATTCTGTTTATTGATTTTGCAGAACCGAGACGACGCCTAGGGCCTTGAGCATGGACCGACCTCACGCATCGCTCCCCTTGGTGTTTGGACACAGGGTCTTTGTGTGTAGCTCTGACTCCCCCTTGAATTCACAGTGCAGTCTGGGCTGACCTTGAGCTCTTGAATACACCTCCAGCTCCCTGCTTCTAAGATTGTAGGCACGTGCTGCCAAGCACGGTGTGGTGGCTTGAATAGGAATCGCGTCCTAGTCCTGGGTTTGAATGCTTGGTTCATAAGGAGTGGTACCATTAGGAGATGCGGTCCCGTTGGAGTAGGTGTGGCCTTGTGGAGGAAGTGTTCCCTGTGGGTGTGGCTTTGAGGTCTCCTGTGCTCATGCTTTGCCCAGGGTAGTATGCAGTCTTCGGCTGCCTTCAGATGAAGATGTAGAGCGCTCGGCTCCACCACGTCTGCCTGCACGCTGCCGTGCCTCCCGCCATGACGATAAGTGGACTGAACCTCTGAGACTGTGAGCCGGCCCGGTTAAACTGTTGTACTTATAGGGTTGCCATGGTCATGGTGTCTCTTCACAGCGATGAAACCTTAACAAAGACATGTGCTGTCCTCCACAAGAACAAATAATTATTCTATAAGGAAATATTCCGCAACTGCGAATGTCCTGATGCCCATTGAGCTTTTGCCCATTGGATTTTTGCATTTGTTGGCAACTTCTTGGATGTTGTTGCTGTTGTTGTTTTGTGTTGTGTTGGTGTTTTGGGTATTTTTGCTTTTGTTGTTGTTTCATTTTTTGTATATATATTACATATATATGTATATACATATATTACATATGTATTACATATATATGTATATACATATATACATACATACATACATACATACATACACATAGCCCTGGCTGGCCAGGGACTAGCTGTCTAGATCAGACTGGCCTCAACCTCACAGAGATCCAACTGCTTTGGCCTCCTGAGTGCTGGCTTTAAACCTGATTTTTTTTTTTTTTTTTTTTTTTTTTTTTTTTTTTGGTTTTATGAGACAGGGTTTCTCGGTGTAGTCCTGGCTATCCTGGAACTCACTCTGTAGACCAGGCTGGCCTCAAACTCAGAAATCCGCCTGCCTCTGCCTCCTAAGTGCTGGGATTACAGGCGTGTGCCACCACCGCCCGGCTTGATTACTTTTTTAAGTTGAGGTATGATTTGCATTACGTGAACCTACTTATTTGAGATTTTGGTGTTTGCACTTCAGTACCACTTAGCATCTCCTCGGCTACAGAGGGCTCTCGCTCCCATCAGCAGCCCCGCCTCCTCTTCTCCAGCCACCAGCGTCCCGCGTTTGTGCCTTGCTCAGTCTGAACATTTATTTTCTATAATTGGATTTGTCCCTGGGGTTGGGGGGCGGGTGTGCACGGCATGTGCGTGGGGAGCAGAGCGCCACTTGCAGGGGTCAGTGCTTCTCCTCTGCCCTGTGGGTTCAGAGTCAAACTCAGGTCATCAGGTTTGGCTCTGAGTCGTCTCTCTTGGCCTTCAATATAGCATTCCATATAAACAGAATCCTGAACTTTGCGGCTGACTTCTTTTTTTTTTTTATGAGGGTGTACGTTGTTGAGACAAGGTCTCAATATGTTCCCTCGAGCAGCCTGGAACTCACTGTGTAGGCCAGGCTGACCTGGAGCTCAAAGAGAACTGCCTGCCATGACTTCCTCACTGCTGGAATTAAAGGCACGCACCACCACATCGCGCCAGGACCCTTCCCTTTTTATTTAAAGTCTGGAAGTGCTGAAGACATATCAAAAGACCTTATATTTGCCAGGCAAGTGTCCTTCCGCTGAGCTATATCCTCAACCACCGTTTTTATTTTATTTGTTAATTTGTTTTGAGATAGGGAAAAGAACTCACTCCATTGCTGGGGCTGGTCTTGAACTGCTGCGCTTAAACGATCTTCCAAGGCCATATACATGCATATACATATACACATATACATATATATACACACACACACACACACACACACACATGCACACACGCACAAGCACGTATACATATAGCTTAGTTAGTGCAGTGGTTGCTTATTGTGCACAAAGTCCTGGCTTGGAACCTCACTATCACAGTTGAAAAATAACAAAAAACAAAAGTCAGCCCCAGTGCCACATGTCTGTAATCACAGCACAGGGGATGCCTAGGCCCTCGAGGTCATCTCCACCTATGTAGGGAATTCCAGGCCAGCAGCTTAGGCTACCTGAGATGGTATCTTACAGAACAACAAGGTGGGCTAATAAGATGGTTCAACAAATAAAACAAATGTTTATTTGATTGTGTGTGTGTGTGTGTGCATGTGTGTGTGTGTTGTGTGTGAATTCTTCTACCTTGTGGCTTTGGAATCAAACTCAAATCATCAGGTAAAGACACCTGTTCCCAGATCTGATCTCCCGAATTTGATCCCTGGGAACTTCAGGATGCAGAGACTGGTTCCTATAAACTGTCCCCTGACCTCTTCAAATGCTCTGATGCAAACACACAGCCATATATCCACAAGCAATGCCCTTTGAGATCCAGGTCAGCCTGGCCTA